>VZTD01003312.1:1104054-1234204 GCA_013397725.1 Rhagologus leucostigma | reverse complement strand
TGCCCAGAGAAGCTGTGGCTGCCCCATCCCTGAAGTGTCCAAGGCCAGGCTGGACAGGGCTTGGAGCAACCTGGGATAGTGGGAGGTGTCCCTGCCCATGGCACAGGGTGGAATGAGATGAGCTTTAAGGTCCCTTCCAACTCAAACCATTCTGTGATTCTATGGAAAAGAAACAAGAAGACGAGGAAGAATGATCCAAAACAGAGTTACCCAAGCATAGCTTAATGGGTATCTACATAATTTTTCACCTAAAATTTATCGATTTTACAATGAAAGAAAAAAAAAAAATCTAAAATTAGATCAGTCTCTAGGGCTCTCAGGAGTCTCTAACTGAGTTAAACCCACACCTGTCCCATCCTGCTGTTGGCAGATGAAAGCTGGAACATTCCCTTTTGGAGCACAGCAGTGACTTTTAACTTCCTTGGTCTAATACAAACCCTGAAGGCAGGAGGATGCTCAGGATTTATTTCACACCTTATTTACCTCAAAAGTATTTCACCCTTATTTTGGTATCTGTGCTGTGTCTTTTGCCGGATTGCTAAAATACCAACAAACCGGTCCGTGGGTTTAAACTCAGAACTAAAAAATAACAATATCAAGTGGGAGATAGCTGCCTCAGAGAGACCATGGGGCAGGGCTGCTCTACTCCAGGTCCAGCTTGATTATGATGACAAACGGCAGAGGAAACCTTCTTGTTCACCCGAACAAAGATCAGCCACTACCATTTTCAAGTTTCCATAGCAATGTGATAGTCCAGTATAAGCAGAGCTCCAGGGAATATGGAGGAACAATACAATTCAATTATCTCCATCATTTCAAATGGCTGATTGGGGTAGGGGGAGCCTTAGGAAGCCAGCCCACTTCCAAGAGAAGAAAAATAATCTCTTTATCTTTGTTTTTTTAATTCTGTCAGGAATGGCCTAAATTAGGGAGTGACAACTTGCAAAGCAGGGACATATTCTCTTCTTAAATCAGGTCTGGAAATGCCATGAGATGAACTCTGATAATGCAGCCTGCAAGCCCTGGGAGCCAAAGCTGTGCAAAATTGTTTAATATGGTCAAATCCTTTAATCCTCATATCTGCTGATGCAGAAAACAGAATATTTCTACCATTTATTACCAGAAACATTATTTTCAAACTCCATAAATGTTGCCTGGAGATCTTACGCAGTGGAAAGAGCAGAGGCCTGCGTTTTCCTCACTGGACAATTTTGATTCTAATTTATTTAGGCACAAAGCAATACACATAAATGAACAACCGTTGATTTTTCTTCATCCCCTTCAACGATTTATTTCAAGAAGAACTTTATGCCTTTTCACCTTATTCTCTACTATTTGTAAAGAATAAGTTCAGGAACTTGAATGCCCTGAAAAACTTAGGAATTGATCAGACTTGTAATGAAAAAGGATCTCTTTCTCTCTCCCGTAATACAGGAAAATAAAATATCGTTAACTCTGCAGGGCAATGTACTGAAGATGGATCAATCTCTCTCTTTTCCTACCATCCCATAACACAGGAGCAAAGGGGTCAGTCAATAATTGCCAGTAAATTCGGAACAAATAAAAGGAAATACATGTTCACACAGCCAGCCTGAGGAATTTCCTATCACGAAAGGCCATCAAGTCAAACACTCCAGCTGGATCTTAAAGAGGCAAGAGGAATTTTGTAAGCGGTGATTCCCCAGCCAAGAGGCTGCGATGGAAGGCACAGCACCCAGGGGAGATAAGAGAGCAATAAGGTAATGATGATTACATTTCACGCTCCAAAGCACGAGACAACAGGAGTCAGGCCGGATGCCCACAGCCCAGGCCGCGCTCGTTGCCAGATGAGTTAGCGCTGGCTGCAGGTACCTCTGCTCAGACAGAGCTGCGCACAGAGAACTCAGCCTGGGCCCCGAAATCACTCTCAGCACGAACGTGCCCTAACCAGGGCGGAAGCCCCACAGGAACATCCCATTTTCCCAGCACAGAATAAGGTGGGATGCTCTGGGGCTTATGGTGCCGTAAGGCCTTTGGGGAGAGGGGGATGGAGAAGTCCTGCCTCAAACTGCCACCCCACGGCAGCCAGGCTGTCTCCCCTCCGTGGGGTGCTCCACAGGGCACATCCTGCACTCCCCTGCTGCTTCCGAACTGTCTCCCAGCACCGGGTACAGCTCACAAAGAGCAATGGTGGGCACAGGTAACAAGCCAGACCCTGTGGAGCTTGTCATGGACCGCTACTCCAGTTATTTGAGTAAGAATATCCAAGAGTCCTGCATGAGCCTTGCAGGGATGTGGCTCCGGGGCTGGCCCACGGGCCAACCTGCCACGTGGATAGGCCCATCTGTGCTCTCCACTGCGGTAACAATGGCTTTTAATCCATCCCGGAACATTTTTCGCCTGGGTAAACCCCTCTTTTTACTGGAAGGCAACAAGTCCCTCCGTCAGAGATGTTTGGGGTGATCCGTGCAGGTGATCAAACAAAATCCCCACAATAACTGTTTATTTGCTGTCAGCCAGCTCCGTATCAGAGGCAGCTCGGCCTATTAACAAGCCAGTCAGCATCATTTGCTTCAGAGACCAGAGCCCAGATATCGGCACGCAGGAAGAGGGACATAATTTGTCCAGATGCAGCGAGGAACCCAATGACTAATTCATGAAAGTGCGATTGATTTTGATGAATCAATGCATTACAGGATCCACGGGAGGAGGGGGAGGCACTGGGCATTTTACAGGCTCAACGACAGGATCACACTTTGATCTGAGAAACAAAGACAACCTTCCTCTGTATCAGAAGGAAAGCCCGGAGTTTTTTTTTAAGCCAAAAAAGTGTCCTCGCTCTTTTAAGAGACAAACATCCCCTGTCCGTACATTTTCCAAGGTGCAGATGCTGTGAATTAAACTCTCTCGGATAGCCTCATTCAAATTAGCTAACACACCCAAATTTTAAGAATTTCTACCCCCAACTGAGATCAAAACCAGTTCTGATGGGAAAAAAATACATACAAATCAGAAAAAATAATGTTAGCTGTTAGCATATTCCCATCCCTGAATTGTTAGGTTTTGAAACCTGTTTCACGGGGAAGCACCTGTAAAGGAGAAATATAGATTTGTATTTTAATGGGAAAAAGAAAAATGCAAACAACTTTTTACATCAAGAAAAGATAAATGAGAAATGCCCCCATTTAAGTCAAAAGGAACAAGAAAATCTTTGCTTTCCTCGTACTTCTATTACAGGTAAGTGGGAAAGCAAATCCATTACTATCCTCACATTTCAATCGCTCATTGTCTATCAAATTTCATAATATCCACTTCCCTGAGAGCTGCTCTCTCTCTCTCTTTTTGCACATCATGAGCAAAACTGAGACACTGCCTGGTTAAGGCTAATTCAAAATCCATTCTCTACTGGGGTACAAATACATCTCTGTGTGTATTAGGATAGGGAAGGTTTATGGTGGGTGACTGACTCCAAGGCTGATTTAACATTTGCCATCAAGCAGAAATGCACATTCACAAATACACTGAGACTAGCAAATTGCTCCCTGATTTCTATTCCCCAGGTGCCAGCCTGCAAAGAAACCTATTTAGGTTTATTCCTCATATTGATATACAAAGTAGAAGTAACCAAACTCTGATTCTCTGCACTTTACTTCCCATTGAGCCAACCATCGGGGAAATCATTAGCTTTGACCTTTTGGAGGAAAAGAGAGGAGTGGTGGATTTATCAAAACGGAGATTTTACTCCAAGCCTTGGCTCTTTAGGCCTCTGAACGGATCTTCCTGACCCAACAAGTATCCGTGGCACTTAAAAAGAGCTCACCTCTATTGAAGGTGAGAGCAAGAGTTCACGCAGGCTCGTGAGCATCTTCTCCTCTGCCCAAAGACAACGCGGTCAAGGAAGAAAATCAATCTCTGCTCTAAAGCATAATCATGGTTTCAACTAAGACTGATGGCTGAGCAAGTCAGTGCATGTATTTCCAAACCTGCCCTTTGATATCTCCTGGTTATTTAACCTGGAAATTTGAAAAGAAGTCAGAGAGAACCCGCATGCAATAAAAGGAAATAATTATATTCTCATTCCTAAGCACACTGAAACCTCGAAGAAGGGTAAGGGACACACACGGGTCAGGAACCAAATTGGGAAATTCCTGTTTCTGAAGAACAGTGCTCCAGGAGAGGCTCAGAAACGAATACCCTGTGTGTTACTCCCACCCTTTCAGGGTCATCTCTTATTTCTTTTTTAATAAAATAAACATTACCAAGATTAAAGATGCTCCTCAGGCTCCCAAATAAGTTGGTCCCCCTGAGGAGGTGGTCTGAATGGCTCTGAAAATGAAACTTCAAATTAAATGCCGAGATCATTCCTCTCCTAGCAGTGCTCCTCACACTGATGGATTCAGTGGTGGCTCTTTTCCTCCCCACCTCTAGCAGTGAGGTCCACGGGACTCCCAGAAGAACCTTTGGAGGCACAGTCTCTCCTTGTGTCTAGCACTCGTCCTTCCCCTCGCGTGCCAGCGGAACCTGGGATTTGAGGACACCCTGGAGGCTGGGAGCTCTCTGATGTTTCAGCTTCCTACTTGACCTTTATAATTCTCACACATCCTGTGAACTGACAGACGACTGGTGGCTGCAGTCACTGATTTGCAAAGCAAGGTGTCCAAAGGATTTTGCTCTAATTAAAAAAGTCCAAAATCCATGGATAAACCACCGGAAAATGGAGCAAGGTTCTACCCTGCCTGGCAGCCGAGGCAAATGAATCCAGAGGGGAAATGGGAAACAAGAGTGTTGGAGGGGATAACTAATCCTCCCCCGCGTCAGGATGGAAGGACTGAGTGAACAACCCCACCAGCGTGAGCGCCCAGAGCTGCAGCAGGAATAGTGGTGGGAGAAAACAGAAGGACGCTGAAAGGAGAAGAGGAAGAGCCTGTGGAAGGAAGTAAGAAAATTGAACTAGAAAATGACAAACAAAATCACCAAAATGAGCGTTATCAATGGCCTCAGTGGGAATGGTGCAGCGGAAATGGTGTAACCCAACAGAGCTCCCAGGGGAGCCACTCACTGCCGCTGCTGTCACCCTGCTTCCCAGAGATGCCTTTCTGGTACCTTCCCTTCCCACTCTCACTTATTAATCCAGCTAAATCCAGCTCCCACCTCTGCCCAGGACCAACTTTCTCTGCTTTCCCCCCCATATCTCTGTTCTGCACTCCCTGCCCTGGTTTCCCTGCACCATTGTTCCAGGCAACTGAAAGGAAGGAGTTGTCACCCCTCCACATGGGAAGAGCAGGAACAGGCACCAAGTGACAGACAAGATGCACAAACATAACTCACTGCTGTGAAAGCAATTAATGGCACTCCTGAAACATTTTTCTCAGTAAAAGACATTCAAATTCAGCCAATCTGTCACAACCCTCCATTTGTCATTGTCATTTTTACCATTGTCACGTTATTTGATGCCATTAAGCAGACAAGAGCGAGTCGTAGGAACAACTGAAATAAGCATAAGTTGATAAAATAAATTAGCTCAGAAATTTGTATACACAGATATTAAGTAAAAAGCAAAATGATGTCAAGGTTGAAAGAATTAGGAATTGAATTTTAACCAGCCCACATGTTTATGGCTGATTTCCTGATGAATATTTTATTTTTAATAACCTTCCTATCACATTCACTAAAAGGTCTTACCAAGGATGGATCAGTAAACAAATCTGAGGGGGGAAAAAAAGCTGCTCTGAAACATAAAACACTTTCAAAGCTCCAAGTCCCTTGAGAGTAAGAATCAAAAGGAACAAAGACAACTCTTAGCATGAAAAGGGAAGACATGGTGTGACTAAATAAAAGGGCCATATTTGATAGGTACAAATTGGATATGTTTCCTGCTTCATTCCTGCTGCTTAAAAATGTCAAGTCCATATGCAGATTTGCCCGAATAAACACCTCTTGCTCATGGGCAGGGGCTCAAACTTGGGCCTAACTCTGAAATCAAAACCTTTTCAGGTTTTTCTTTCAGTTCTTTTAGGCTGTGCTTGAGATACACCGTGGAGCACATTGCATCCCACACCAAACACCATTCCCACTGCCACAGGATGCACTGCTCTGGTACTTGGGAAGTCTCCCCACATACATTTATTTCATCAAAAGATAATCTCCATTTTCACCTTCAAAAAGGGTAGGTAATTATAAATGCATTCTTTTTACTCAAATATTTTAAGCAAGTAATTGTTGCCCATGGGAGAGAGTTTAATTATTTCTGATGAACAGCCAAGACACAGAATCAGGAGAACATGACAGGAAGAGTGTGGAAAATGTGTTCCAGTGCTTAATTGTGCGGCTATCTTGCCTTTTCATCCTGAAAAACCAGGCATTGATTTTTTTTTTCCTTCCCCCTCCCAACTGATTTCACACAATCTTCAGTTTAGTAGTACAAAGCGTATCCAACTGCAAAGGACTGCAGCTCCCCGGGCCAGGGCGTCTGTGATTTCCCACCAGGAACAGGCAGATCACATGCAGGTCTCTGGGTAGCTCTGCAGTGAGACAGCTGGGGATGGCCTGTGTGACACTGCCTGGAACAGAGGAGCCACTTCTTGTCCCCCACCACGATGCGCTCAGCTGAATGGCAAATTCCAGACCATGAAAAACAGTCACAGAATGATGGAATAGAATCGCAGAATGGTTTGGGTTGGAAGGGACCTTGAAGGTCATCTTGCTCCAACCCCTGGCACGGGCAGAGACATCTTCCACTAGCCCAGGTTGCTCCAAGCCCTGTCCAGCCTGGCCTTGGACACTGCCAGGGATCCAGGGGCAGCCACAGCTTCTCTGGGTAACCTGTGCCAGGGCCTCCCCACCCTCATGGGGAAAAACTTCTTCCTAATCCCCAATCCAAATCTACTCTCTTTCAGTCTGAAGCCATTTCCCCTTGTCCTGCCACTCCAGGCCCTTGTAAATTAGCCTCTCCACGTTTCTTGCCAGCTCCCTTCAGAACAGGAAGTCCACAATTAGATCACTCCAAAGCCTTCTCTTCTCCAGGCCATAAATTCTAACACTTTATGGCCTTCACTAAACAGAAACAATGAGACAACTACAGTTCCAGGAGACAGGAGCTGCCTTGCCACAGCAAGCCCATCCACAAGCAGACAGGTTCGGACACTCTGGAGCATGCACAAACTCCCTGACTCATTTGGAACATCTTGTCCATAACAGACCAATCCTTCTGATTTTATGTCAGCTGAGGCTTGCCATGTGACCTGGAGCATGTGGGTTTACAGTGCTTTTAAAAGAATTAACTATTACTACCACTCATAAATACTTCCTTTGCTTTCCTACTCAGCAGCACACATGAACAAAACCATTTATTTATGGAGAAAGGCACTGGAAAAACTTCCATTCACGTTCTTTAATTTAAAAAGTATTTTGCATCAGTTGCTCAGGTAAGTGATTCATACGCATCAAAGAATTCCCTAATGCATCTGCTGGATAAAGGTTTATCACACACTGAACACTTGAACCTAATCACGATGCATCCTATAAGGGCTGTTTCTGCATTCACACGCTAATGGTGCCTACAGAGAGGGCTGCAGGTCTGTAAATGGACAAAACCAGCCCCTGTGAATGGGTACACGATGCTGGATTATGATAAGTGAATGCAGTAGCAAGTTGGACTTGGGGAAGAAAAAAAAAAAAAAAGATCAAACAGGAGCTACAGAAAATGCATCTCAGCACTCTGCGTTCCAGGGCCGGGAAACTGCGCCTGCCTCGTGCAAATTCCCCCCAGCAGCCACGGAAATAGTGCTGAGGAAGCAAATATCACAGATCCTCCCATGAGTTCCCACCGTCCTCTTCCCAAGAGGTATTCCAAAATGTTATCTCTCGCTAGCGCCATCGCAGCTCCCTTCCATCTCGTTTGGGAAGGACTTTTCCTGCTCTGTAAGAAAACAGTGAAAGCGGGAGAAAGGGCAGAGAGCTGATGGAGAAAGTCCTACTGGAATGCCCCCTATGACGGATGCTGTTCCTTAGGGATAGCCCGTGGTGCAGGTGCGAGGGGAGCACGATGGATGTGTGAGTTGGAAGAGGCAGCAGTGCCATGCCTGGCATCCCCCAGGAAAGAGTGGCAGCAGCAGAATGAGGCAGGAGTCACTGCAAGGGGAAATGCGGGACCATCCTCAGCCCTACTTTCCACCTGCATAAACCTTTCCTGTAAACACAACTCGAGTTCAGGGCTTTCCTTGGTATGGGAAAACACCTAAGACATGGTGGAGACCAGCACAGAAAAACAGCCAAAAAAACCTGCAAAGTACAGTCGTGACAAGCCTGGGTCATGGAGAAATGCCTCAAATTGCTTGGAAATTACTGCATGCTACATGTCCTGCCTTAAAAAGCCACTGCAATTCAAGGAAAGCGCCAAGAAGGGGACAGGAGCAATGCCAGGCGGCCTAAGGAGCAATTTGCACGTCATAAATTATGAAGAGTGAACAATTCACCAGCACTTACAGACCAAAGCAGACCTGTGTTGTTTGTCAAATTGAGGGAAATAATAAATGCAATCTCAAAAAGTCTAAATTCTCATAAAGTCTAAGTCGCAGGCATTAGACTGAAACCAGTAAGGAGAGTTTATACATGAATTTGATTAGAATCATCAAACCATAGAATTATAAAATCATAGAATCATAAAATGGTCTGGGTTGGACGGGACCTCAGAGCTCAGCTCATTCCAACTCTATGCCATGAGCAGGGGCACCTTCCACTATCCCAGGTTGCTCCAAGCCTCATCCAGCCTGGCCTTGGACACTTCCAGGGATGGGGTAGCCACCACCTCTCTGAGCAACCTGTGCCAGGGCCTCACCATCCACACAGGGAAAAATTATTTCCTGATATTTAATCCAAACCTACTCTCAGTTTGAAGCCATTCCCTCTTATTCCGTCACTCCAGGCTCTCGTAAAAATGTCCCTCTCCATCTTGTAGGTTCCCTTCAGATACTGGAAGGGTAACTTCTCCTTAAGGAAAATATGGGTAACCTTATATTGCTGCAAATCTCCAAGGACAATTATCCACCTTCCCAGAGAAAAGAGGGGTTGAATTTGCTAATCTTCGCTCCTGTGGTTAAAAAGCCTATGGTGGGATCCACTTCTGCTGGTTTGGTGGTGTTCTTATCAGAGATGACAGCTGGATTGCAAGCTCCCTCCCTGCTCACACATCATTCCACTTAATGCAGCACCTGAATAAACACTCACAACCCGCTGACGAGCCGAGCTGGGGGAGCACAGGGCAGGGAGAGGGTGAGCTGGTGCCTCTCCATCCTGTGTGCTCCTCACCACCCTGCCCCTCGGCACAGAACCAGAGCGGCTCGCTCAGCTCTCTCTCACCAGCCATCTGCAACTAAAAATAACATTCTGGGGGCTTTGATGGTCGCTCTGAACTAACAATTGCCCAGGACTCTTATACCCATTTATCTCTACTCCTTCCAAAAAAAAATCGCTCTCGAGCCTTCCCGAACATAAGCCTAATTTAATGAGGCACCTGTTTCACAGGAATCTCTGCACCCTCGGCAATCACACAAAGAGGGGTTGCAAGCTGATCGAAATAACCCCAGAATATTGTTACTCTGCATTTGATCTCCTTTTTCTTTCTTTAATTTAAGTGGTTTTTCCTATTGTTGTTTGCCGGGGGTTTTTTCTTATTCCCAAATCCTTCAGATGTCACATCACAGTGCTTGTCAGCTGGGAAGCCCCTCAGAAAGTGCAGATCACATCTGAATAAACCCTCTACAAGGAGAAGAATTCACTCACAAGAGCTGGAAACTGCATGTACCAAGCATCAGGCTTTGCACTTGTTCCTCTTCCTCTGCATCCCTTTCGTCAGCTGTGTGATTTACCTCCCAGTCTGCATTTTGTGTGGCTTTATGGCATAACAAATCCAGGCTACAACTACTTGTTTCTTGACTTTAGAGAAGTACAGGATACAGGTAAAAGACCAGTATATCACTTCAACCATCCACCTGCCAATATAAGAATATTTTTCACGGTGTGTATTTTAATACTTCCTCCCATCTGACTACCCAATGTCCTGAGAGATGTGAGTCACGCTGCCACGTCCCCTTCACTATGATGAAATGCTGTCAAACACACTCCGAATTTATATTTATTTTTCATATTTTCATACTTCATTGCCAACTTACATCTAAATTGTCCCTTCTATTGCTCTCTCAGTCTGTTCTTCCAGTGCCAGCTGTGCTCCCACGCAGCTCTGCTGAGCTCCAGGAACACCTGCATTTGTATTTTCAAGGTGAAGGCAGTTTGTTATCTTTTTGCCCACGTTCCTTATTTCCCTCTCCTTTATTATCTGCAGATCTTCTCGAACCGAGATCATTAATTTGCACACTTACACTCTCTCTCCCAGCTCATTAATGAAGAGGTTAACTAAAAGTGGACCTAACACCTTTGCCAGAAAACTCCATTAGGGGCCTCTCCTGCCTGCAATCCTTGGCTATCCATCACTCAGCTTCTGCTGCGCGGTCTCTTGGCCGTGCTTCACTCTGCAACCCTCGCTAAACTAATTTGTCAAATAGATTTCTTGAAACGCGGTACCAAATGCTTTGGAAAAATCCAAATTTATGACATTAATTACATCACCTGCTGCCAAAAGAGGCAGAGATTCTGTCCGAAGGCACGGAACACTTTCTTAGTGGGATTTACTCTTTGTAAACTTGTATTCCTTGCTGCACTCGGTTTCATTACCCTTCTAACACCACTGATTTTAGCTCCATTTATTTCACTGATGATAGAAGATACTTTTCAAATGGAACTGCCAGAATCACTTTACATACTGTTTTCAAACTGATAGTCTATTAGCTTTCCACCAGGTAACCCATGATTCCTCCAATTTTATCAGCTCCCCTTTACTGTAATTCACCCGTTTTGTTTACCCAGAGACTGCTAATTAAATCCCCACAGGTGAAGTTCATTCCTCTGCAGAAGACCAACATCAGTACGTTTATCTTTAAAGTTTTGTTTTCAAATGGCAGAAAAGGATTTCTTTCTACATTAAAGAAGAAACAAGAGGGGGAAAAAGAGTCAGTGGAGGGTGTGTGGCTGCCACAGGCACGTGTCCTGCTGCCCGAGGACCCAGCCCAAGGGTGCTGTCCTACATCCTTCTGCTGAAAATCCCACTTAACGCCAGCTCGGATATATCGTCACACTTTTGGCACCCTCCTAGACACTCTCCATCACTTCAGCCACTCAGACATCCCATGGCTTGCCCCGGCTCCTGCTTCAGAAAGTGCTAATTAGATCAAGGCTTGTAACATTTGCACCTCTAAATGTTAGACAAGCCCACCAGCTCTTCCACTGCTGAGTCACCAGTTTAACTCCTTGGGCCCTGGAACTCCACAGCATTTGGCCTCCCTCAGCTGCAAACATCTAAGGGCTCTCACTGTGCTCCTCCCCACCCTTCATCACTTACACCTACATTTATTACCTCCAGGCTTCCTCGGATATTCTTGGACGCCAGAGATAACACGTGTAACACCCCTCACAACTACTGGGCAAAATATGGCCCCATCAAAACCAAATGACGATCAATACTAATTCCCTGGAGCCAGAAACTAATCTTTCTTTTCACTACAGAAATGTTCAAAAAGTTTTTTAGCACCGTAGCCATTTGAATTCCTATTAAATAGACCCTTCTCGTAATTTGTTACAGGCCTGATCTCCACCTTGAACTTCCTTCTCCTTTATAGATTATTTCTAAGGAAGTTTCTTTTTCTTCTTTTTTTGCTGACTCCAACTCCAGCTTATCTTTGTTCTTTCGCATTTAACTCAGCTCTGTATTCCTCCTTCACTACTCTGGACTTTCAACATTACACTTTTAGCCTCAGTTTCTGAGAAGTCCCTCTCTGAGGCACAGCATCGCTGATTGTTCCGTGTATCCCTTCCAACCATCCCACTTTACCTACTAAAACTTTCGCAATTCTTCAAAATACAGTTTCTTGGAACCTTTGTATTGCACCTGTGAACTAATACATTGCTTCTTTTATCCCGGGTTTTCATTTTCGGCTCCATCGTGCTGGGTGTGTTTGTGGCTGAGCAAACCCATCTCGTACAGTTTCCCAGATGGAGCTACAAAGGCTTTGAATAGGACAGAGACGCGGCCCAGCCTGGTGTCATTATTAACCCATTACCTTACAACCCATCCACCTTCTCCTTCCTCTGAGTCTTGGCTCATCCCACTTTCAGATGGAGAACTGGGATGAAGCACATGGCACACCTACCTCTGCTTCATGCAGTGTGAAAAATCCCAACAAACTCCTTAAGAGGCTGTAATGGAACTAAACGTAAACACATCTAATACAGATTAAGGAGAATTGAATGGGAATGTGAAATTATGGGCAAAGTAGGAGCATAAAGGACAGAATTACAGCAGTACCTGGTGGAGGCATCAAGGATTTGTATTAGCAGCTTTCCTAAGCAGCAAACAAAATGACAGATCTTCTTTTATTCTTAGTAGCAATTTTCGTTTGGCCTAAACCAGCATGTAGTTTGAGATCTTTTGTATTGTGCAATGAAGAAAACGAATGAAGAAAAGGCCTCCAAATGAAAGGATGGTTATGTACATCATAACAGCTAATGACTCGCACATACTTCAGGGATATGGAAGCTGAGGAGAGATTACATTATTTTCTGAGTATAAGGGATGATGGTCATTTAAAGCCATGTATATTCTCCAGCTGCTTATTGTCTTGTTAGCTGTCATTCCAACAGCAGAGAAATAATCCCTGTATCCTTTCAGTGGGCAGCTTAGATTTGCATTTGTGGAGCCTCACGCATATTTTGGCATTAGTTGGACTAAACTCACAGCCCATCCTCACCACGCCCTGCAGTGCTTTGCATCCCTGGCAAGGCCTGTTCCTCGTGCCCTGCTCTCCTCGCACAAGGATGCAATCCCAGATTCTCAGTGCTTTAGTATCCGCAACATCTGCTTGAGCAGGGTCGTCCCTCTGTGCAATGATGTGCTAAGAGAGATTTAACTTCACACGGACTCTCAGGCACAGTTTTTGATTCCACAAACACTCGACAGAGGCAGTTTAACCAATATGGATTTATTGCTCTGAAAGGGCAAGCTACACCCCTCCGAGTCCTGGGCACCCTCCTGCCCTCCGGCAATCCCTGCTGCTAATTAGCACTGGGGCTCCCCGGGATGCTGAGGATGCGATCAATGCCCTGCTCCTCCAGCCAGCACCGCTGCCGAGCAAAGCTGTGCTTCAGCACAGGGGCTCCTCTCTGCAGCCAGGCACAGCTCAGCAGGTGGCAGCTGAGGTCCCACCTGGACCTTCCCCCAGGCTGTCACCCAGTCCAGGACCTCCAGGCACTCTGACAGAAGCAAACGCTCTGACCACATTTACCATTGGGGCTGGAAAACACTTCTGAGATCATCGAGTCCAGCTGTTCCCCCAGCACTGCAAGGCCACCACCAAGCCAGGTCCCCAAGTGCACATCTACCTTTCTTCTAAATCCCTCCAGAGATGGGGACTGTTCCAAGGCTTGACAATCCCTTCGGTTAAGAAATTTCCCCAAATATTCGACCTAAACCTCCCCTGGCGCAACTTGAGGCATTTTCCTCTTGTCCTGTCACTTGTTAACTGGAAGAAGAGCCTGACCCCCAGCATTTACCTATCTCACAGCTAAATGTAAGGACTAAGCTGTGAGAAAAAGTCACAGCCACACCAAATTTTGGGTGCAGACACCGTGTGCAGATGAATCCCTTCGAGGGACCAGGAGCTGGAGCTATTTCCCAGCCCAGGGGAAGCAGAGGCTACCTGGCAGAGTGATTTAAGCAACCACTTCCACGGCATACAGGCAGGCTGGCATGATTTCAACTCTCCTCACAGTTATGCTTTGGACAACAGAGAATTAACTTGAGCAGTTCAGAAAAATCTGTGTTTTTACGAGTGAGTTGTTCTCCTGGGCTGTAAACCCTGACACACAGGCACGGGGGGAGGAGGTGGGACCCCACTCACCTCGTGCACTGGATTCCTGAGGCTTTCTCAGGCTGGGCTGCTTCCTAGCTAAAAATTGAATTACTAATAATATTCAAAAGAAAAAGGATTTAGCTGGAAAATAAATAACCTTTTACCCTTAATTTGTTCTTCAATTTCACACTCCTCCTGCGCTCATCTGGACGTCCCTCCATAAATAATAAACTCACAGTGCCACAACGATCTGCATATTTCCTCCCCTACCAGAGGCTGAGTGCTCTGAAGAATCTCATTTTTTCCCAGCAATCACTCTGAAAAGTGATTTTATCCTTCTCTTCCCTCCTAACCCCTCCCAACACACCCAGAATGGGAGCAGTTTTCGCCCTTTTGTTTTGACTTCTTTTAACAACGTTTTCTCTTGTGAGAATCTGCCGAGATTATAGAGAGCTACAGGGTTTCGTTGTTCATCAATAATTTCAATTTGGTTTTAGAGCTTTCTAGCCTCATCCTAAGAATCCATGACAGAAAAATATAAAGCACAACCAAGTTTTTTTTAGTAAATGCTTTTTATGCACCATTAAAAAAAAAGAACATCCAAGAACTATGAATTCTTTTGGCTCACCATCTACACCATTTTTTCACATCCATTCTCTTACTTCTCCTTCAGGAGGCTGATAATATCTCTGAAAGGAGCATATAATACCTCTAAATATGTAAAACATATTGTCTTAAGAGTCTGGCTCCTTCTGAAGGACAAAAGAGAAATATCATATCTGTAATGCCTCACTGATTTACATTGTTTTGTGGGGTGTTCAGATGATACAGAGATGAATTCATTCAGATGTGCATATTAAAACAAATTAATAGAGAAGACTGATGTTTAATTACCTCAGGAATAAGGACTTTAATACCTTCACTACTTTATTTTTATTCTGTGGTTGCTCAAACACAACTGTGAAGACGCTGCCTAACAAGGCACCAAAACAAAAAGGTTAAAAACAGATTAAAAAAAAAAGCAGTGGGAGAAATTGCTCTTTCTTGCAGTAGTCGTCTACTGGGTAATAAATGCTGCAGAATTTATGCCAGTTTGGAAAAAAAACACTGCAGAAAACAAAATATTGCAGGTTTGAGTATCTTAATTACAAAAATTTCATATTCAATGAACTCTTGCCAAAATAAACTGTGCACATTATCTAAAAATCAAATGTTAATTAAAACTCTAACTTGATAGCCTTCCTGGCTCACAAGGCATCCTGCACATGAGAGATTAAAGAAGGTGCCTCAGCTGCAATCAGTCCTCCAGCAAAGGGTTTCACTTCATTTTTTTGATGTATGTGGGGCCAAAAGAAGTCAATGTGCATTGATGGCCCTCAGCAGCACCTCATCTTTTTGTCTCTAACATTTGGGATCTACAGTACATATTTCACAAACTCTATTACAGCTGAGAATAGTTTCCTGCAAAACCCTACGATAAACAAAAGACTAAGTTCCAAACATTAATTAGCTGCTTAACACGAAGATACCCACTTATCACGGTGCCCAGTGCGCACAATAATTAAAGCCATAAAGAAAAGGGGATGCATTAATACTTCTGTAGAGTGCAGGCTCTGAGGAGGGATGGTCCTGGGTTCTGGAACAGGCCAGCAAGTCCTTATCCAGCTCCTGATGGGAATCAGAGAAGTCTCTTATCTTCTCTGCATCCATTTGCATGAATCCAGGAGGAGCATGAATACAAGAACACCTGGGAGTCAGAAGGGTGGTTCATTCCCTTCTTCTCCAGGTTTTTGGGGGACAGGTTCAGTGCTGTGCTCTGGACACCCCTCTGTAGGTTTGGCTCTTCAGAGACACAAGCAGATGTAAAGGGTGATGCATAAAAGCACAAATAAAGCACTGCTCCAGCAGCAGAATCCTGCAGCAATAAAAACGCAGGTACAGAGCTGATTAAGGTACATAAAAATGCATCCAGGGACGCTGGGAATCCTTTACAGCCTGCGGTAAAGCCCGATGTACCAGGCCCTCACTGCTACAGCGCTCAGAGAAGGCAATTAGGGAAGCACAGGCAAATTTTGATAAAGGCAAAAAATGGCCATTCCCTCCACATCTGTGGCCTCAGTTCCTGCCTCCCGACCTAAAGCACGTGAAGGAGGCCTGGAAAGTGGGAGCTCAGTTGTCCCCACTCAGAGGAGAAAGAACAATGATCCATCGTCTGAATCCTTGGGGAGTCTATTCCTCTCCATAATCTGCAGGTGAAATTTGGCCCATTATTCTCCCACTTTAAAAGCCTTGAGCAGGTGAGGGGTTCAGTTATGGGTTCAATCCACCTCCTCTCTCCCCAAGAAGAGAACTGTGCTGTCTTCCTCCAAATATTTTTGAAGAAGGAACTCAAACAAGACTTTGAGGTATAAATCATGGGGTCATAAAACAGGACCTTCAAGATCATCCCATTCCAACCCCATGCCGTGGGCAGGGACACCTTCCACTATCCCAGGTTGCTCCAAGCCCCATCCAACCCGGCCTTGGACACTTCCAGGGACGAGGCAGCCACAGCTTCTCTGGGCAACCTATTCCAAATGAAGACCAGATTAATGCCCGTAGTCAATAACCAGCAAGATATTGAGAGTCCATCAAAACACAGTTACCAAAATAAACCTCCTCTACACCCTCCTAAAGAAGCTGAAGGCAAACCCACCACACCATGAATGTTAACAGGTTCATGCTGGTAAAAGATGAACACATTTCCTCAGCGTAAAGCAGTAGCTTTATTAGTAAAAGTATCATGATAAAGCTGTGGCCAAATCTTCCACATCCATAAGGCTTTAGAGCATCCTTGACACCATCTCAGTTCTGCCTGATTCAGAAAAATCTTCCTGTAAATACACACCAACAGACGCAATCTCAAATGCTTCACAGCCAACCTCTCAATCAGCTGGTTCTGGAAAGAAGATGCTGCAGCTCACGTGCAACCCCAGACTTTGGGAGTTAAGCTGGGGAGGACATGACACACACCAGCTGCAGCCCTTCACACCTGGCCAGGTTCTTTGCTCTGGGGTGCACAGGTTTCCTTCTAATGTGAATTAAAGCAGACTGTGTACAACAAACTAAATATTTCAGGATTGGGGTCATTCAAAGGTCAGGCTAGAGATTTTCTATGTCCAATTTCCTGCAGTGTGTGGCAAGCTTGTCAGTATTTAGATTCCTAAGCAGGTTTCTTCAGAGCAACATTTCCACGTGGATTTGCATGAAGAATACTGCAGTAGGGGTGTAACCATGCTTTACAGCTATTTCCCAGACCTTACTTCTCCAATGGCAGATGAAGAGTTTTAAAATCCACCTCTAAAAATCGTGCCATGAAGTGAAAATCTCTCCAGGTCTATTTATCTGGGTCCATCAGTCAATACTGGCCGACGAAACCCTGAGCAAAGCCAACAAGCTGGGCACCTGCGTGATTTTCCAAATTGTTAACTGAATCATCAGGCATCTAAACACCTTTTAAACTCCAGTCTGGGGTGTCTGTAATGCTCAGAATACCATATTGAGACACAGGAGTGCTTTTACTTCTGCTTTACAGAAGCACCTTAGTCAAAATCTCAGAGGAAGCTGTAGTTTGAGGGATTGGAACTGAGGTGTCCCCTGCCCAAGGGACAATTTCTAACCACCGGCCTCCCCGTGCAGCTGGCCCAGAGCCTTTCTGGAGGACTGTGCTCAAAATGCCAGCCCTGCAGCCCTCAGTGGGAATGTCAGCATGTAAGGGAAATACTGAGCTCAGAGCCTGAACTCATGACTCCCACGTGCCAATGAATCCCACAGCCACTGCACCTCAAAGCTGACCCTACTTTATTTGATCTTAGGATGTTCCTAAATCTTGCCTCCTTCTATGGTCAAGGGATAGAATTTAGCTGCTAGTAAGCTGTTCTGATTTCATACTTTAGGACATCAAAGTACGAATGATGTTTTTCAATTTTCTCCACTTAAGCTTATTATAAGAAATATTTTAAGGAGCATGATTCCCTGAAGTTACCGGACACAAAAATCTGCAAAACCTTTCTCTCTATTGGCTTTGGGTCAACGCTGAACACAGACACACTATTTTTTTTTTAAGGACACGTCACAGAATTAAACATCCATCACTTAAACAGAAAACACCGCCTGAGACAAAGGGAACCTCACAGCCCATTTGGTTAAGGGATGCTTTAGGGAAAACTAATGCAGAAGGATTTACATTCCACTCGCTCCTTCTTCTGTCTTTTCACGAGCTATCCTTTTCCACAGTGCAAATTGCAAAAGCACGATGATACCCTCCCCCTACAACCAGTTTTAGGTTGCTTCCACTGCCAGTCCTGCCTGCTCTCGTTGAAGGAGCCGCTCCAAGCCCCCAGGTCAGCACCACCCTTGTGAGGCTGTGAGTCAGTTTTCCAATCCCGCAGCACAGCTCTCTGCTCCCGAAGGCAGCTGGGAACAAACCACATCATTCCCATTAGGCTAAAAAGCACCAATATCTTGTGAAGTTGCAGCAATTTTGTCAGTGGATTTAAACAAGCAACATAAAAGCTTGCGGCGTGCGAGGGCTGGCACGGCGCTGTGTATCACTCTTTATTATGCTGCTGATAACAATTTATATCAGGATGTGGAGCACCAGCCTCACAGGCTCACAGCAGCAGCACAATGCAGAAAAGCACCACAGCGAGTGTAGTCTAGGGAGGAGACAGACGGGAAGCTTTGGGTTTGTTTGCTCCAGGAACATGGGGATGGGACTGGAAAGACCAGGGCTGTCAGAGCACTTGGACTTCTACAGGATCATTCTTTGCTCTCTACTTTTTTCCTTCTCAGCTCATTTTCGCCTATCTTTGGACAAGTCAATGTGAGTGACCAGGGTGCTGCTGTGGCCAAGAGAGCCAACAGGGGGGATGCACCAACAAGCGGATAGCCAGCAGAGGTAAAGAGGTCATTATCCCATTGCCTGTGGTCCTTGTCAGGACATGCTTGGAATATTGTGCTCAGTTTTGGTCCCTGCTATGCAAGAAAAAATGTGGGTGGGCTGGAGAGGGTCCAGAGAAGGGAGACAAAGACGATACAAGGACTGGGAAGCTGTAAATGAGGAAAGGCTGAGAGACCTGGGTTTGTTCAGCCATGAGAAAAAAAGACTGAGGGGAGACCTCATCATCACGTTCGAGTATTTAAACGGCAGCTGCAAAGAGGGAGACTCCCTTTCCACAAGACAAGGGGTAATGGGTACAAATTACTCCTGGGGAGATTCCACTTGGACACAAGAGAAAAATTTTTCACATTGAGAATAATCATTGTGTATCACTGGAATAACCATCGGAATAATCTCCCCAGTGAAGCGATGCATTCCCCAAAACTGGACACTCTAAAGATTCAGCTGCACAGAGTGCTGAGCTTGTCCAGACTGTGCTTTTGCCAAGAAGAGTTGGGCCAGGTGATCCTTGAGGTCCCTTCTAGCCTGGCTTTCTGTGACTGATACTTTTGCTTCTGGAAGACGTGGACTAGCCATGCAGCATGTAACAGCAATGTGTGGAAAGCTAACACACCAGTCCACACCTCAAAAGGCACCCCAGAAGTTTAGGCTCATCCAGAAGTGCCCCTGGATGGTACCTCCACGCTGCTGCTCTCAGGACCATGCTCCATCATATCCTAATAAATCCTGCTTGAAAACATGTGGCAGGGCATACACCCCCTCTCCCCACCACAGGTGGCTGGTGCAGAAAGGAGAGATAACCCAGGCAGGCAAGACCCAGTGGGTACCATCTCCCGACACCAAAAGGTCTGCCAGCTTAACAGATGTGGGAAGAGATAAAAAACACAGGTGACCAAAAGGCCTGCTTCCTACACTATAAAAGTACTACAGTTTATCACAGAGGCAGAAGTCTCTTACACACTCCTTGGGATTGTGCGAGACGATTTCGCCCCAAAGCTTGGACGCAACTTCGTGGTTCCTTTTCTGCAAATTGAGGGAAAGGATTTTGATGTGTGCTCCTTCAAGAACTGGTGGTAACAAACATTGGATCCTAAGTTATACTATTTCTTAGCTAGCTGTAAATTAATGGTACCTTTAATCCCGCGCGTATAATACTAGTATTCCCTTTTGTCTTATTCCTGTGTAGTAATAGTCTGCCTTAAGTCTTATGTCTGTTAGTTTTGTGTCTATTAAATAAATTAATCATTCTATAAAAGACTGAATCAGCCATTATTAAAGAACTCACAAATGAGAGTGGGTCTTGGGGTGCTGGCCACCTCAATAATGTGACTGCCTGCTGCCAGAGGCCTGGGTAAAAGACTTAATTAAACCCACATCATCCATTCATAACAAGATGGCAGAGGAGATTAATACTCACTGAAAAAGCCAGCCTTCTTTCCAAACCCCTCACAGAAACACACACAAAACCCCTCTTCGGAGTTTCCTTCCTCCCACACAGATGGAAGTTTGCACACCTAAACCTGATGGCTGAAGGAACAGCCTGGATGGCTTCGGGAGGCAGCCAAGGTTTGGAATCAGAATTCTGCGTTCCAATTCGAATGGATTTCAAATCCTCAGCAGCATTTATCCAAGGCAGCACTTGCAAGGCTGAGGTTATCCACACTGCTGAGCAAACAGCACACAGCTCATTTATCTGGAGGGGCTTTGTTCAGCCTGGTTTCGCACTCCCAGCTCGGACACGATGTTCAGCTCCTCCAAGATACACTACTACACATTTAGAGAGCAATCTCACAAGCCATCTTTTTGGATGCCAAAGAAAGTACAATTAAATACCACGGGGATTGTATCAGAAACCAGGTTTAGCTAGTATTTCAGCTCTGGGTCATTATTTCACATGTATATATCAAAGCAATGTGAATATGGAACAGGCTGAGAAGCAGACTGCAGATGCAAATGCCAAAATACTAGAAGACTAATAGATTATTTTTAAGGGGAGGGAATAGACTGAAAATATAGGAGAAAGTTGCTGAAATAAATCAAAGGTGAGCAGATGCACTTGGCCAAATGGCTTTTTCCTTCGTAGTACAGCGATTTGTTTTATCCTTATGCTTCCTGAATCCAGTCAATAAGCCTGCATTAAAAATGCATGGGCCAATTTGATGGCTACAACACGGGGGTTTTCAGGAAAGCCAGGGCATTTGGAAGGGCACGAGCACTATATTTATGTAGAGAAAAAGAGAACAGAGGTTGGGAGAAGGAAATACTTGTCAGATGTCAGGTTCCCCATGTAGCAAAAATAATAAATTCCTCTTCTTTTGGGAGAAACAACATTCTTTATCTAGAGAAGCTGCCACACTCACACCAGGCACCCACGGGGGGGTGGGCAGGGAGAGTAATGGCACCTACAAGGAGAGAGCAGCCCCTATTTTACCACTTCTCTCTGCCACATGCTGTATTTTAGAGCTCCCATTGATGAAGACTGGGGCCAATGGCTTTCAGGAAAGCTGGCAGACAATGAATTTTCATCAGAAAACAGAGCTGACATTTTCCAATTTTCTGTCTGGACAAAGAGCAGAAAACACTTCATTTGGAGGGAGCGCCAGCCGCGTCGGTGTTCTCATCCGCCGGGCTCGGCTGAAGAGGTTCAGGGTTGGCTTCGTTTGGTGACAGCACTTTGTACCAAGAGTTCTTTGGGAACATCCCACCCTATACACCCCTCTCACCTGCAGCAATTCACTGCTTCTGCCTCCTGCAGCCTCTCCAAACCCACGGAACCACACGACCAATCCCACAGACAGTGGCAGCTCCGAGCCCTCCTGGGACAAGCCAAGGCCACCAACCCCTCTGCAGGGTTGCTCACCCTCTTCCAGTAAAGTTATGGGGTTACAGGGGCTCAGCAAGTTGCCAGCAGATGAAAAGGCACCCTCTGCTCTGCAGGGCCTTGGAGCACACCTGAGTCACCCCAAACTAGTTTCCAAGAGGCTGGATCTGGCCGGGAAGGGCTGAGGGGTGCATTAAATGGAGTTTGTTCGGAATGGCTGGATCGCTGGGCAGGCATTCAGAGGGGTTTGCCGCGTTCTTTGGTTGGATATTTCAGATGTTTTAAGAACTTGACCATGTGGGCCTTTAGGCTCAGAGATAAATCAAGGGAAAGCATCTCTGTTTGGGAAATGCATTGTCCAAGGCAAGGGGAAGGAGAGAGAGGGAGATGGAGGGAACGAGGCTGGTGCTCTCTTCATAAAATCTGTCAGAGGATACACGGCTGATTTGCAGCTCTGCTTTCCCTCGGGATGCCCGCAGCCAGCCAGCGCTGCACGGGAAGGTCTTCCCCAGCAGGAAGGCAGAGAACACATTCTGTGACACAGGAAAACATTGAAATTAAATTTAACAACAGAGGAAAACAACTTCTGAGAGCTTCTCCGGCAGCACCAAGAGGTTTGTGCCACTTATAGGAACCTCTAAATTTGCATGAAGTGTAAACACACTCACAGGCACACACGCATACCCTGCTCCTGTTTGCACCCAGAGTGTTCAGAAAATAGCACATGTTCCTTCCCTCACTTCCACCTCGCTGCAGTCGTGGCAGCGCCAAAGCCCTGGAAATGGCTGGAAGGAAGCAGGGCTGTCATCCAGCCGCTCCGCAGCCGCGATCCGCTGGGACGGGATTGTTCCAAACTGTTGTTGGGGACCACTCGAGCGGCAAAACACTAAATGTTTCTATTATTTAGTGTGTGCAGCTGGTTAAACTGAACAGCCTAGCAGGCTAATGGGAACACAGGAATAACCAGGTCAGCCAAAGAAGGTGTAAGAGTGTGTGTGTGCGTGTGGATGAGGATATATATTGCTGGCTGCTGCTTATATTAAGCGGAGATTTAGGAACAAATAGCCTGTGTTGTAGCACTTTCAACCACCGAGAGCTGTACAAGGTACTGATTAACTTTTTAAAACCTACCGGGGAATGAAAGGATCTCTGGGAAGGTCGTACAGGGGAAAGGCTGCCCTTAAAGGAAAAAATAATACAAGAGGCTTCGTGTAGCTTTAGGTAGAGCGGGACCGCCGTGCAAAGGGCTCCTGGATTTGGGGCTCAAGTGCTTCACAGAAGGGATGTACAAAGCACAGCCGAGGATGGAATGATATTACTCATGCACTGTCTGGATCAGAAATCATTCCCTGTAAAAATCCAATGTTTCCATATTATTTTCCAACCCTTTGGAAGCTATTTCCACCATCTGGAACTACACCATCCATCATAGCTCCCCTCCCAAGCATCTTCTCTCAAAGCAGAATCACGAGGTTCATCATACCAATTAAAAAATTGTCATCTTCGCCTCTCTGTTTTGAAATCAGCCTGTAAACCATCCTAATATTTAGGGTGACATGTAGGAAAATGAAAGCAAGCAAGCAGAGGCATTTCCATAACACCAGGACTAATTGCTCCATTGTGGAGCCATTTGGTTGAGAAACAGTCTAAAAAAAAATCAAGTGGAAGTCCTCAAGCTTTAGGCATTTAAAGAGTGGGTGGACAGAGCTGGGGATATGAGAGAAGACACTGCAAACACACCCAGACCGAAATTTTCAGTGCAGGAAAATTCTGCATAAAAGAGTGTTTTGTACAATCAGCAAAGCGCTCCCTGAGTCATTCACTTGTATAAAATTAGAAAACTACTCTAACGAAAGTAAATGTCTCTAAATGAAGGTGTGATTGCACATGAAAGTCAAGACCTTCTGCTCTAAAAACTTTGATATGAGCTATTTAGACATCACAGCATCCTTCCCTAGATTTTTCTTTAACTAAATAATGGCAAATTCAACCAATTTCACAAAATATTTCTATTCTAATGCAAATACAGGTCTCAACATGGTATGTTTTGCCAATTTTTATTTGACAAAAATAAAACGCAAACTACTTAAGATGGCCTAGAAGATTTAGGCTAGCACACCAACACAAGTTTATCAACTTTCCATTCCCGAACATTAAACTCATGCAGTGGAATCACAGAATCACAGAATGGTTTGGGTTGGAAGGGACCTTCAAGATTTCTATTTCCAACCCCCCTGCCATGGGCAGGGAGTATTCCACTAGACATATTCTGGTACACCAGCACAGCCCAGTATCCAAGCTCAGAGAAGGGGGAACTGTCATTGCCATCCTACCTATCCACTTCCCTCAGTGGAGTATTGTTTTTCAGCTCATTACTTTTGCAGTGTATTTTTGGCTCACACCTGTCTGCCAAGGTAAGCAAACAAAACTTGAAAGACCTATTTCCACTAAATCAAACTTCTTCTTTTCATCTCTTCTTTTTTTTCCCCCCACTCCTTCAAGATTCAGCTGCTCACTACAACAGATTTCATGGCTTTTTAAAAATCTGCTTTGGGAAGAAATGTAACATGGACCCCTGTTGATAATTAGCCCCAAGTTTGAAAGCACTGGAGAAGGAGAAGGTTAATGGTCCCCATCAGCAAATTACAAAGCCAGACGGGCACTCTCCATCCCAGGTGGAAAACCTGCAGCTCTGACATGCAAGAAACACAACTAGAAATTGGTTCCTGCATTTCTTAAATGGAGTAAGAGTTCCAAAGTAACCTTGATAGGACTCCAATTTTTGTATGTTATCCTAATGGGACATCCAGATCTCTCTCCTGAGTGCTCAGGTGAGTACTAATGTGCACTAAAATCCCTTTCTCATTTTCTCAAGGGGAATTCCCTAGACTGGGGGTGGCAGTGCCCAGTGGAGAAAGTACACAGAATCATAGAACCATGGAATGGTTGGGGTTGGAAGGGACCTTAAAGATCATCTCATTCCAAATCCACTGCCATGAGCAGGGACACCTTCCACTATCCCAGGTTGCTCCAAGCCCCGTCCAGCCTGGCCTTGGACAATTCCAGAGATGGGGCAGCCACAGCTTCTCTGGGCACCCTGTGCCAGGGCCTCACCACCCTCACAGAAGGCAAATCCAAAGGTGAGATCTGCCTCCTGATCTCCTTGATTTATAGGGAGGGGAAAACTGCAGGAGAGAAACATTTCTGGAAGGCTTAATCCATAGAGGTAATCCATAGGTAATGCAATGGGAACAGAATGGAGTAACTAATTACATTTGGAGTGTGTGTGCAGAGCACTTTATTGACCAGACCTCTTAAATTGGTATTTATGTTATTGCTGTCTGGAACCCCCAGGCCTTCTTTGAGTGATATTAGTAGATGAGATAAACAGAAATTATTTTACAGTTCCTGATCAGGTTACTGACACATATGTTTCTTGTTTGTAAATGTCAATTCATTAGCATATGAAGGATAAACTATACCCACTTCAATAACTGCATTTCCAGATAAAACCATTAAAAGAACAAAGCAAAAAACCAACCCAAGAGCACGATTCCACAACCTCTGAGTCTGCTGCGAGGCTGCTTTGGAAGATACATAAACCAAAGCTGACACTGCACTTGATCTCAGCCAAAAAGCCTAATAGCAATATTATAGCTCGTAATGTTTTACATCTGACAAGCGTAAAGATCCTGTTTGTGCATCTATCCATTATTTATCACCTTGGTACAAATTCCTACCACACCCCCACCCCCCAAGCCAGCCACGCTCACTGTGGGCAGGGTGGAATTGCCACCTGGGATGGCAAAACTAGAAAAAAACCACTCAGCTTATGGGATATTTTCAAAGTCAGGGGATGTTTTCATCACCTTGGCTGATTTGCAGCCAGACTGCCACGCCAGACGTGGAGAGATCTCTAATAAGAGAGGGTTGAAGAGTCAACCAAAGAAACCACCTCTTGTCCCCTCTCTCAGGGACTGCAGCACTGCTCAAGGTTACCTGATCTTCCCTATATTCCCAGTTTTATAAACCATACCATTCTCTGAGTAGGTGGATAATCCCTGTACGCAAGAGCTCTTGGCAAGCAGAGAAGTTATTCGGATTTCTCCATCACAGACATCTGCTGCAGCTCTCACGTGCCTCGGCATCCTCAGGTGGCTTTTTCCATGCAGGATGGACAGCCCAGTGTTGTCCCCTGCAGTGAACAGGGTTTTCTGCTGGAAAACATTCCTATTCATTCCAGCCTTTGCTGACCTATCTGAAAGGAGCTGGTTTCTGCACCATCCTCTGTGTCCTGGTCTGGATCAGTGGGTCTAAAGAGCAAAACCAAAGACAAAAACACACATGCTTTCCCCAAAGGTTACACAGATGAAAAATAAGAATCATCCCACTTTCAACAACTTTTCCACTGGATATTGCAGAAATATGATACTTTTTCATAACCTCTGGATGTTGCTGACAGAGCAGCACCACACAGGAAGATTGTCTGCATCCTGGACCCTTTTCTCTGCTTTGGCTCTACAAGCAAAAAATAAAACTGCAGCCGTGGAATAAAGCTGTAACCCATGCAGAAAGGCATTTTAAAATAAAGATACTTTCTACCAGAATAGATCAGAAAATATTTTCTGAAGGTGAAAGAATATGGAGTTATCAATAGTCAGCGTGGGTGGAATCACTTGCATTCCACCTGCCTTCTCACTGCCTAAATCCAGCAACTACTGAAGTCCTGAAAATGCTCAATAGCTACAGGGAACGGAGAGACCCGTCCATCTCCTACTGATTTAAAGATTAAAACCCTGCTTGGAAGAAGCCACCTACCAAGACGTGTTCCAAGTTCTTAGAGTCCTGATTCAACCACCGCCGAAACCAGCGGGAGTCCTGCCACTGATCCCAACAGTGCTCAGATCACATTTCCCACTGAGAGTTATTCAGGAATACTAACGCAGACATTTTGTCAGAAAAAAGAACACAACCGCAGAAAGAAAGATAAAACACCCTAACAGGTTTTTTTCCTTCTCTGATTTCTATTATTCATGGGACTCTAACGATCCCTTCCCTGCACGCAAGACAAAAGTAAACCAGAGCCTGGCACTCTGTCATTAATGTGATGTGCGTATGTTAATGCAGCAGTAATTGCCTACCCTACTGCACTCAAATCACCTTGCTCTGCAAGTCTATCACTGCTAGAGTTCCATTTTCATTAAGATGATTGTCTCGTTTTGCATTGTACTCATGAAAGTGAGTATTAACAGAATTGGGAAGGAAATGAGAAGTAAACCCAAAAAGTAGCTAAAATGATGCCCTACCACTGTGAATAAATCAGTGTGGTGACCTGGCACGTCTCTTCCTGGACTGGCCACGAAGAAGCTGATGGCAGATAACTCAAGAGGCACTCTGCACATGAGTGCTGGCTCAAAATAAAACTTTCAAAACACGCAAGCTGCAGTGAAATCTAATCAAGTGAATTTCACGTCAACGCAGCCTCTAAAAACAATCAAAAATCGGGAAGAATCACAATTCCAAGGCAACGTCGAGAGCCAGAGAAAGCATAATCCATATTTGCATTGGGTCCTCATGCATCTTGTCACGTATCTGCACTGAAATCTTCTCCCCATTTGGCACCAAACTTCCTTACTTTTCAAACAACTACTGAAGAAAGTCCGTAACTAATTTATCAAAAGAGCTCTGAGCCAAAACGCTGAACCCTGTGGGCCACGGTAATGAATTCCCGACTCCAGAAAGGAAAGTTTGAGACAGCTATGATTAACTTTCCATGCTGGAAGTGTGGCTGCCCTGAAAGGGCAAGGAGTGTTGGGAACTGCAGATGGCATCCCGGAGCTCGGCGATGAATCCGGAGCATCTTACGTTCCCTGGGGGGATGTTCGCACTGTGTCTGCGGCTAGACCTGGAAGACGCCATGGGAATGGCAGGACCCGTCATCGGCTTGTGAGCCGTACGTGATGTAACTCAGAATCTGGATGGGCTGCAAGGAGGGGAGCAGAAACGTTAAATAACGAGCGGGAAGCAACAATTAAAGCACCAACGTGGAGGGTTTCTATCTCCAAAGAACCCGCCCTGTTTTGCTGAGGTTATCTGTAAGGACACTCCTCGCCCGCGAGGATCCAGCCAGCCAGAGTTGAAACACGGATTTTATTTTTACTTTTAGGTTACAAGGGAACGGTGCAGGCGAGGAGGGATGTTACTGCAATCCAGCTCCGTAATGGAAACCTGGATGAAACGGTGGCTGCATCCTTATCACCTCCCTGCAATTCAACTTGAAACGCCAGCAGCTCAACCACGTGCCCGAGACAGTCGACGGAGTTTATGTTGGTTCAGCCATGTGTTGCTATTCTGATAAAGGACAAATTGACTCGCCATTAAAAGCCAACAACAGCCTTAGAAAATGTACTGTTAAGCATGTTCTTTTGGTTAAAAAAAAAAACCAACACATTTGATGCATTTTGAAATGAAAAAAAGCCTGAACGTTCAGCTGTGTTTTGAATTGCAGAGTGCACACTCCACCTGAAAATAATCTATGCTGTGCTGAAGTCATTCATGGCCAGGTTTAAATTATTTTTATTCTTTGTCAGTGGTAAAATGATACTTAATATTTTATCTCTTTTGTTCGCTGCAAGGTTTTTTCCCTTGTTTTGGAAAACAAACGTCTTTCCCCGGGGAGTACAGCATCAAACAGCTCCTGCAGCAAGTAATATTTTTTGCAGCTGTTGTGAGCAGGGTTCATCTGTAGTTTGACTCAGAAGCGACTTGTGCATCACTAAGGTCAGAGATCATTCGAGTGGAGAGAATGTCACATAGGAAAGCACCAACAAGGACAAAGGAAAAAATATGGGAACGGTTTCCCATGTGCC
Organism: Rhagologus leucostigma; assembly: GCA_013397725.1. Classification (NCBI taxonomy): domain Eukaryota; kingdom Metazoa; phylum Chordata; class Aves; order Passeriformes; genus Rhagologus; species Rhagologus leucostigma. The sequence continues at coordinate 1,205,635 of VZTD01003312.1, read as the reverse complement.
GGGAATGAACTGATGGTAACTAAAGGGCAGTTACACTCCTGAAGTAAAGCTTCTTCTAAATCAAAGTGGCACAGCACAGTTTATTGTTACAGACTCACGGCACAAGCAAAAAGAGCAACACGATAAATAAAACCAAAATTCCATACCCTGTCTGCTTGCTCTCCAAATTGAAGCATCTCAAATATTACAGCAATATTTCCTGTATTTCATTACAGAGTCTGCACTTGCCACTTACACACTTTAGCAGGGAGGATGTAAGTGAGTGTGGTGAGTCATTGGGAGAGAACAGGGTGCACCCAAAACCTTGGCACAGACACATCAAAGCATCACTAATCAAAAGGTGGAAGCAAACACTGGAAGAGAAATCTGAGCATATTAAAAACTGAGGATTCTTACACACCTATGCCACTGGTGACAGAGAGATGCTGGGGGAAATAAAAAATATGGATATATTATCACCTTTTAGAGAGTCTTAAGGAAGCAAACAGACAGATCAAAGCACAGCTGATTTATGAGCAAATCCCACCTATTCTTTCAAGTGCTTTCCAAAATTACCACTGTATATTGGGGCTTTAAAAACAATGGATGAAAAAGTAGAGGTGCAAGGGATTTCATTCTGCACATAAAATAATCTCTGTGTGGAGCATATTAATGTTCCTTTGAGGGGCTCTATAAAAGCCCCTACGTAAGAGAGATAAGGAAATATATTGAAATGGGCCAAACTAATCCACAGAGCTAAAAGCCACAACAAAATGTTCAAATACCTGCTCTGCAAGATCTCCTGGGCTCCATCGTAAAACCTGGGTCCTTTATAATCAGACATAAAGAATAATGAGGAGAGGGCGCTTCGTCCTTTTGCAATGCCACTGTAATTCCCTGGTTTGTATGGAGCAGGTCCTGCTCTGCTCAGGCAAACAAGATGCAAGATCTTGTGTCCCAAGAGATGGAAGAGGAGAAAATCCACAGAAAGAACAAGCACGTTCACTCTCATGTCCAGCACTGTCATAATTAATGACAAGAAAAACCCTGAAGGGACAAAACCCCCTGTGCTTCAGGAGTGAGGTCAGCCTCTAAGTATTATAGATCCGAGGAGACCATGCAGGGAATCACATTATTCCCTATCTCCCTCCTGCATGGCTCTTACACTTTCCCCCAAAAAGAGACAGTAATGAATATTGTCAGAGACAAGATACTGGAATAGATGGACCGTAGGTCTCACTCAATTCCTGTGCCTATACTGTTGTTAGAAGACAAGCTGTCACAGACATCTAAATGATGATGGAGCCCCTAAAAATGAAAGGGCAGGAAAAAAGGAACGATGCAGTAGGCATTTCAACCAGCATCTGCTCCTTTTCCCTCTCCTGTTCCAAGCACACCTCTATAACTTTGCATAGCTTCATAGTTCTTTAGGCTAGGACTCCAGGAAAAAAGAAAAAAAGGGTTTGTGTACAGTGTATTTCACTTTTTATAACTATTTTCCCTAGAAGTTCAAGAGAAAGCTCTGCAAACATAACTAATGCTGCCTCCCAAATGCCCTGTTCATCTCAGCTACCTTCCAGGAGAGACCACCTGGCCCACCATGTGGAAATTGGAAAAGAAACTACAGAGTCAACCCCCCCCGGCCGGTAACAGAAGATATTTATTACATGTGCCCAGAGTCTTCAAGGAATTGGTGTGTTTGTGCATAATTTAGCAGGTAGTTGCAGGAGCTCGTTGTTAGAGGCTGAACATCTACTTTAATGTTTATAGATACACTCTGAGTTTTCAATCTGCTCCTCTATTTCCAAAGGGGAAAACAATGTAAATAGCTATAGGGAAACCAGGATATAAATAACGGGGCACGCCGGGGGATTTGGAGTTTGTTCCCACTGCGAGTTCCCACCTTGTGTCCTGTCCCACTCCTGCCTCAAGCAGATGAGGTGGATGTGCTGCCTGCCCCGGCCACTGCTGCAGCTCCAGCACAATCCAGGCTTCCCAGAGACCCGGGTGCAGCCAGAGCCCCACACACACAAAGCCCAAAAACCTCCTCTTCTGTCTCTTCACCACTGACAAGATTGGATGGGGCCAAGCTGGATGGGGGCCTGAGCAACCTGGTCTAGAGTGCTGGAATGAGGTGATCTTTAAGATCCCTTTCAACCCAAACCATTCTGTGATTTCCATGGCAAAAGAAACCCAGCTGAAAACCACAAGGGGAAAACGACAGTGCATATTTGACACCGTGATAGTGTCAAAGTAGCATCTCCTCCCCTCCTGCGTCTCCTGTGTTCCCCTCCCAAAACCCCAAGTCTGAAAAGTCACCATGTGATGTTATGATGATGAAGGATGTGGCTGGGAAGTGTCAAAAGCAGAAGGGTAGGAGTGAGAGGAGTTCAGCCACTGAGGGATGCCGGAGCGAGGAACGCTGTCGGCACTTCGGTCCATCGGGGAGATGATTCCAGTACCAGTTCCATAAAAGCCCGGGTTTAACAACACCTCAGCCCCGTGCAGGAAGTGTTCATTAATTCACTGTCGCTGCCTGGTAAATCCTCCTATTGCTACCTTTAAAAACCTGCAGAGAACTTCAAAGAGAGTGAGGCTGAAGAGCAAATATTCACTGGTGTCTTAAAATGAAATCTAAGGTAGGGCAGTGAGCGGAGGAACAGTTGGTGAACAGTTGGTGAATGGATATTTTTATGCAAGGAATGCCTGAAGGAAAGAGAAGGAAAAAAACTGTGTAGGAAGAAGGAGCAATTAATATGCTCCCTTTTTTTTCCCCCTTACGCTTATTTTGATTTAAAAGTCTATTCTTTCAGTATCACAGATTAAGGTCGCTCTACAATTTACCATGGAAAAGAAAGTGGTCATAGGGGGGGAATAGAGAAATGAAAGAGCCTATGACAGAGTCTTTAATTATTCGAAAGTTATCACAAAGATATTCTGAATTAATTTTCACACTTTTGCATTTGTACATTTCAAATGAGAAGGAGCATAGATGTCACTCAGTTCACTGGGAAATGGCACTCATCCTTAAGTCCAGTTCCCTCGTTAATGTCATTCCTGATTGGGAAGGCCACCAACTGTAACAACGTCTCGCTAAAAACATTAAACACTTCAACGTGAGCTGCTCTCACCAAAAAGCCCTGGCTTCCCCAGGAACTTATGCAACGGCAAGCCTTTGATGCCAAAAAGCTACTTAAAGAAATAGAAAATTTAAAAAATATAGAAAATTACTCTGGATCCCTCCTCCTAACTCCAGGGAGCAGGCTGTTAGGTGTGCATCTCTTTTGGCTTAATGGCAGCTGTGAGGCCACTGCCCGCTACAGCAGAGCTGAAACTACATCCCAGTTGTTTCCCCTTCACTGCTGATCGACAGCTAAAAAAAAAATTAACTCCAATTATGTAATTGTTCATTTCCAAATTTTTGCCTCTCAAGGTAACGCTGCATAGAAAATTCCAGTTATTTCAGAGAGAACCAGTAAACCCTTAGTGCACAGAAGCCAAGGTGAGCACAGCAGTTCCTCGCGGACAGGAGCCACCTTTGTGCCCAAAGTGAAATCGGGGATGAGCTGGACTGCACCCTGCCAGAGGAATTTATCATGGGGGTGATGTGTTGGCTTCTAGCAGGGATGATGGGGAAAATCTTCACAGCCCCAGTGTTTTTACCAACAAGGGATCAATACAACCTCAAGGAAATTGTAGATGTGTGTGGGACACGGACAGTTTTGGGGGTAATTATCTGAAACTTGGCTTGACTGAGAAGTATCATGTGCACAAGGTGACAAGAGGGCAGATGCAGAACTTAACAGCTTTATATTAAAAAAATGCTCCTACAACTGGCCTACAGATTCTTAATTACGATTTTTTTAAAACTAGCACTATTTTTAAAGGAAGTTCCACTTCTGAGAGGTACTTTCTCACATCTGGAACAGAGATGAGCAGATGGGGAAAAGAAAGGAGAAGAGAATAGATCACAGAGGAAAAACTCTTTAAGAGCCTCTGCAAGAGCAGGACAAATACTGGCATCAAATATTTATGGACAGTCATTCAATCAAGGTCCACGAGCATCCTTTAAAGTATTCATTCCCTTTTTCATTCACTCCTTGAAAAAATTCACTTCATGAACAAGGTTTATCGTGATTAGATCTTCGGGTAAAATATGTACACTGGGTACGAGCAGGAAGTTTTCATATCTGGGAAGAATGAGAAATTTGTGAAGGCAACGGGAATGCTGCTGTGGGTTTCAGAAATACTGAGATTTTCCCCCAGATGTCTTCTAGCTGATTTCAAAGCAAGAACAATCAATTCTACTGGCAACAGGAATAGCAAACCATTCATAATCTTTCATGGAATGAGACAGCTTTTGAAACAAAATCCGTTTTCCAAGTTACACTGAATAACATGGGCACTTAAAACCAACTCCAGGTGGAGGAGAAATTCTATGTAGTGGCTACTTGCTTGGACAAAGTTAATGGAACACTGCAAAAAAATATGGAAGGCTCTTCCTGGACCTATTCTACACACAGACACACACACATTAATACACTGATTTTTTTGGTTTGACTTTTTCCCTGTTCAGACTTATGATTTAGGACATTACTCCCCATGTCTGAACTTAAAATTCCAGCGAATTGCAGAGCAGTCATTCAGGGAACTGTCTGTGGCTTGTGTCTGAAGACATGAGCCAGGGATTCGCAATTCTCCCATCTTTTACAGACCCAAGTCCTCAGTCACCAAGTCCACGCACGCTCTCAGTTCCATGAAACGTTGCAGACGCATATCCAAGATTTGAAATTTAACTTCTCGTGGTATAGTTTTTAAACACACACATGAATTGCAGCCCCACATGTATCACTGCACACAGGCAGTGATCACCAGGTGCACTTGCCTCCTACCCTGTCATTAAGAGCTCTATTGACAGCAAACAAGTTACAGATCTTTTTTTTTTAACAACATATAATTTTGCTGTTGTTTGCACGTTTTCTCCAAGACATATTGGATACCATTTGCTTTTCATTACAAAAAATGTGCTGACAACAAAATCACATATTCCTGACACACAAAAGAGAGAAGACATAGCCACCATTTTTGGGCCAGGGGAGCTCTTCCACGGGAAACTCGATGCACCATTCCCCAAGGATGCAAAGCTCACCCAACGTGCAGCACGTGCATCTATCACTACACAATAGATGGGTCTGAGGCTTCCAAAACTCCTGTCCTTTTTATTCATATTGCAGCATATTGATATATTATTTTCAATTATCTAAAGATAATTAGATCTGGATATCCAAGGGTAGCCAGATGCAAACACGTCTGAAGATTTATGCAGTTGGCTGCCACATTTATAAGTGTGTTTATACCCATACAGGCTGTGAGACAGCATTGCAGTGGAGCTGCATTAGCCAGGTTAATTCATCACACAAACGCCCAGCAGCAGCAGCAGCGCCACATCCAACTTAGTGCCAGAGCTAATTTCGGATTCTTCCCACTCAAGATACACCTAAAGCAAAGATCTGCACACAGACCTAAATCCAGGATGGGCAGAAGTGCCTTTGGAAAAGCCAGTGCTCCTACTAAAGGGTGTAGATCTTCAGCTGAGGTGAGATTTACAGCTCAGGGGGTAATTTTACATCAGCTGGGCTCCCTCTCACTGGAATTCAGTTTGTACACTCACAGGCAGTGCCCACGTACTGCTCTGCTTGACTACATCGACAGGACAGCTGGATTGGGAGCTGCTGGTGGTGGTTTATCAGGGAAAGGAGAGATGCTGAGGAAAGAAGTCCATGTCTAGGTAGATGGCAAATGGTATCTGAGAGGATACCCCAGTACCTCCTTATAAAATTCCCAGCACATACTGGAAGGCAGATTCAGAACATGGCTTAGGAGTCTATGACTTTACATCCATTTTTTGGTGAATATTTGAACTCCACCTCCCATATACCTGCTTCACATTCAGGCTTTAGCCTTACAATGCTCCATGCACAGAGAGAAAATACCAATAGTTTAGGACATGCCTCTCAGTCCAAACCCTCATTGGGATGCCCAGCACTGAAGACAACAGGCTGTTTTGTCCAGCCTCGTCCTTCCATAGTTTCCAGGCAGGAAGATTTGAAAAAAATCATATAGAACTACAGAAGGAAAATATGGTGAAGTTGGCCAAAAAGGTGGAACAGCAGAAGCAATTCCCTAAGGAGCAGCAGGTCCTCAGGCTGTGCCCTTCCCAGTTCTCCCACAGCTCAGGATACCCCATAGCTTTATGGAACCCACTGCACACATCAACACACATCAGCTTTTCCAATTGCAAAGCAGACTGAAAGAGAGCAAAAGAAGAGAAGAAAAGTAGCAAAGGGGAGAAAAAAAGAAGGCAAATTTCTACCTCTGGCCATTTTAATTGTCATTTCTACATAAAGCTCCCAAAAAGAGTAAGAGTATTAAAGCCAAATGGAGTCAGTGGAATTTATTGATGAAGTGGAAGCCAAAAAAATCCAGCTTCTCTTTCGTCCACGAGCTGTATTTCTTTATTATTTCCAAAAAGCCACATTGCTCTCTCTGGAGCTGGACTGTCAAAAAGGAGGTACTTGGGTCTAAAAGACCGGGTTTTTTTCTCATGTGGTCTCTCTCCCTCTCTCAGCTCCCTTTCCCTGCCCTTTGCCAGCTGGTTGGTAGTTAGTGCAGCTGGCAGTGATGCCAAGTGCTTCGCTGCAGCGGAGCCCTGGGCATGAGGCAGGGATAATAATCAGAGATCAGGGAAGCATGGACTGAACACGCCGGTGACACCGAGCACTGGGCCCGCTGCTCCCCGCGCCACGCTCCACCCCGCGGGGTGCAAATGGAGCTGTGCATCAGCAAAAAACGAGTGGTTAAGCACTAGAAAGATGTTAATGGCAGTGGTGGCCTACGGACCGCGCCGGCCTGGCAGCGCGGATCGGCCACCACCAAGGACAGCACTGGAGAAGGAGGCTGTGTGCCACCGTGCCCAGACCCCAGGGTCACCGGCTCAGTCCTGCCGGTGACACCACTGAGCCCCCAACCCCACTGCCCAGTGTGGGTGCCTGACGGGGGAAGCTCTCGTGGTCCTTTCTTTGCACAGCTCACCCCTCTCTTCATCCCAGAGCCATGCCATCATCCCAGACCTTGCCCCCACAGGACGCGCTGGTGCAGAAGGTTTGGGCATCACACCCTTCTCCTTTACAGCTCTGCTCAGCAGAACTGCAGTCATTACTGCTGGGATTTCAATGCAGTTGAGTTTGCTGCATTTCTAGTGATTTCAACCCCTACTTTCCCAAACAAAGGCAGAGTTCATACTGTCAGTGGATTCCGGGTGAATGTTTACTGCAGCACAAACCACTCATCCTGACCAAACGGATGAGCAGCAGAGCAGCATCCCTAATGAAGGAGCCAGGAACAGACTGGCTCATGTATTTAAAAGGCTGGCTGAGAATTCAGCCATCATTTGAGAATCCTGCTATTATTTTTTTTCTGTCTGCAAAATTCAAAGTCATTAAACTGATTTCCTTTTAATGTCTCTTGACTCTTGTGCTTTGCTGAAATGAGTATCTCCCTTCTGTGCATTATTCATCCTCTCAAAACCAGCTGCACACCCACTGCCTCCGAGCAGGCCTGAGGGTTCAAGGACTCACAAAATTCCTGGGAATCTGATTTTAACACTGCTGACCAGGGTAGGAACCACACAAACTACCAGCAGCAGGTTTGTCGAGCACAAGGCAACACATGAGTACAGCTGCAATTTAACAGGATGATTTCCAGAAAGGAGAAGCCAACAAACAAAGCAGCAGACATACAGTAACTTTTCACCACTGAACTCAGGTAGCAATTGGTGGCCAAGAAGCAGAAGCCTGCTCCAAGGGTCCCCACATAAAGCTGGTTAACTACAAAGAAGGCACAGTTACCAAAAAACAAGGAGACAGCAGAAAAAGGCTCATTCTGCAGGACACAGCAGTCTCTTGCTGGCCTAGGATAAAATGTAGTTTTTATTCAGGTAAAGCTCTCATTAAAACCTGGGAGAGTATTGAGTAAGTAAAAATAAGACCCTCAGGGTCCAGCCAGCCTATCCCATGTTACTAATGAACTCTTAGATAGAGAGAACAACATTCTGCCCACAGAGCATCTTCCCTGCTCTACTCCATGATCTCCTGTGAGCTCCCAGGAAAGTCAAGACAGTTCACGATGTTTAAACCAAGGCGTAAGTTGATTTATTGTAGCAGAACAACACCGTGTGTGTACGTCTGCTTCAGGATTCTTTCTTGCTACAGCTATCTTTTTACATCTCTTCAGAGCACAGGAAACATATGACACAATCTGAATATTTATGGCACGCTGTGGAAAAGCAGAAGCCCCTCTTCTGTACCCATCTCATTACAGGAGTTTACAATTTTGGAAAGGCTTCATGTCTGGGACCAACCTGAATGTGGTATTTCTACTCCACTGTTACACCAGACTAATACAGTGGTGTAAATCACAGAGGATTTAAAATCTTCCAGCAGCCTTTTCCAAACCAGAGCCCATGTAAAAAAGTTCAGCTAGCCACTCTCCTTCATCTGAGGGGAAAGCTTGCCTTAGGCACAAACAAAGCTTCAAATTGATTTAATTTAAAATTTCAAACTTCTGTATGCTGCTCAGCTTCCGACTGCCATCTGCTTTTTCAGCTTGCCATGACAGAGAGCACATTTTTTAGTATGTTTGTTCAAGCAGGTCCATCAGTACAATATTAGTTTTCAGCGTTCGGGTGTTCTGTATGCTTTTAAAAGCCGCTAGTTATAAATCAATATAAAATACCAATAAAAATACCACGGCTCATGCAGCCAGATTTCAAAATTGCATCTTCTCAGCCTGAAGCCTCCACACTCTGTTATGTTCTCCAGCTGTCCCTTCAATTTGTTTGTGCTGCACCAAACACAAAGGTCCCCTGTGATCTTAAATTGGGACCTTTTCAATCAGGCACGAGTCTCCAGCAAGCAGAACCCAAATGTATTTCAGCCACATCAGGTGAAGACACCCCCACTCAGATATTCCAAGAGCAGAGCAGCGGAACAACCTTTCCAGTAGGAATTCAGTTTATCTCAAATCAAACCTGTCTTGACATCCCATTCCAGCCATTCCTGGGCATTTCCCCTCACCCATTTTCCTTTATTTTAAAGCTTCCTTTATAAAACTGATTTTGCAAAGAACAAAGGGTGTCACTTGGGACCTCTCCGCTGAGTTAATCTACTTTTTCAAACTGCTTAACTGATGTGTTGCATTGTGCCAAGGCAAGAATGAGCAGAGCTCCTCTTCCACTTGCAAATGCACTAAAATTAAGTTCTTCACTAGGCTTTGCACTTAAAATATGGATCTCTTGCATCCTTCCAGAACACCCTCCTTCCAACAAACACACTCCTAGAGACAGGCATATGTTACAAACATTGCGATGAAATGAACTTTGGAGGAAACTGCAGCTTGTGCCTGTCCCTGCTGAGAAGCCAGAATCATGCCAAGTCATGGCTAAAACTGGAAAACTCCATTAATAGACGGGATGTGAAGCAGCCCGGCCGTGGGTGGCTGTGATTTACTCGTGGGTGCACCCTCGAATTCACCCCAGGCCACGTCCAGGCCTCTCCTCTGCCAAAACCACAGCAGTGCCTTGGACACTTGGACTTAAAGTCCCAGTTTGCTTTGCACAAGGCACTGTGCAGCAATTAATAACTCTTTTAGATGAAAAATAAAACCCTGTCCACAGTGGTCACGTACGAGTCTAGTGCTCTTTACAACTTCTTCAGCCCTACTGAAATTCCAGTTTAAACAGCTGTATCTTCCACCTGAACTCTCCTCACACCCTCCAGCAGTGGGACACCGATGGGGGATTCACTCCCTGATCCCCCTCTGACCGATCCTATTTCTACTCAGCAGTGAACTGACAACCCCAGCTCTGCCCTGACACTCACACAGAGCTTCAAGGTCTCCCTGAGAGGCAACACATAAATGTAAATTCTGTAATTATTTGAAAGCAGAGTCTCTTCCAACCTGAGTGAGATCTGATAGCATCTCTGCCTTATAAATAATGTAATGTGCTGGCAGGGTTTGCTTCTCTGTACAAGGCACAGAAGGCCCAGCTGGAGCACAAGCAAGAATACAAGGAAAACACAGTTGACAAAAAAAAATGTACTGGGAAACCCAAAAAGATGCTCTCTGTAGATCTCAGCATCGATGGACATCAGGGCTTTCTTCTGATTTAGGGCAACATCTGCGATGGGTGAAAACGGTGGCAATTTGGGAAAGAGGAGAAAGCAGAGCTGAGCTGCACTGTAGACGTGAGCTTTGCAAACACCCCAAATATTTCAGTCAAATCTCTTTTGTAGTTCTACCTTCAAAGTCACCGCTCGTAAAATAATAAAACACTGCTGTCAAGATCCTCAAAACAAACAATCAAGGGGAAAAAATAATAAAACATTCAGAGGTGTCTTCCCAGCACCTCTCCACCAGAGCTGGCTTTTTCACTTGTGGGTTTGTGAAAGAACTGGGACACCTCACAGAGCTCCCAGAAAGCCCCTGACCTCTTGCTAACCGCCTGCATTTGCTGAGATAAAAGGCTGAGGGGAAGGATCTGGTTTGCTGTAAATAAACCAGAAACTACTGGACCATCTGGAGCTTTTCTGTGCTTTCTGCTGGCTCGGCAATTTTAAGGAGACTTGTTTCCAAATGATGACACAGTTTGGGGGATTTAAACCATAATCTTTAAAACACATATTTAAAAGCTAATTATTTAGGCTGTAACTGCCGCAAAACCAGCAAATAAACCAAAGTTCTTTGAACTGGCGGTTTTGAAGTTAGTGGGTGCTTGAAATGAGTTATAGGCAAGACCATTTGATTGACTTCTGTGGAGGTGGACTGTAAATGAGAGGGGAACAGGTGCCTGGTCTTTGTGGAGGGAAAAAATCGATAGGGAACCAGTCAAGGAGAGTTCACCCTGGAGGGAACAGCCCCAGTGGCACAAGAGCAGCCAAATTTCACCCACCGTGGCAGGAACTGCTGTGCAGCTCATAAACCACTTACAAGACATTTAAACTCTTCCATAGGCTGCCTGAATAGGAACACATCTTTTCCCAGAGAAACGATGACTTATCACAAATTTAATGCTTATGTACTACAAAAATTTCTCACTTCCTTCTGTGCCCACTGCTTTATTCACTTTGGTTATCTGCTGTGGGACCGTCAGCCATGACTGCGCCTTTTTCACTAGCAGACCCACTTTTTCCCCTCATATGTTTCCCAAAAAACTATCTTAAAGACAATTTTTGGAAAAAAAAGGATCTAAAGCTGAGTCTTATTAATTTGGGGTCAGCACAGGAGGCCCAAATCAGCATCAGATCAGTTCTATCCAAGCACATTCCCACTCACCATGAATCCTGTGTGAGTCACCGCAAGTCAGTGGGTTTATCTCTGTTTTGCCTCATTCCTGTAAACAACATGGCTGATTCATTTTCCAGGTGTCCAGCACCCACATCTGAAGCAGACAGCCCTGAGCATGCCTGTAAGGGTGATGCTTTTGGGGAGTGCTGGGGTTCAGGGGGCCTCAAGTGAGGCAGGATGAGAAATCCCCCTTCCAGAAGATGTTCAGCTACCACACAGATTGACAGGGGATAAAAACCTGATAGGCAGCCATTTGTTATTATTAATGTTTAATTAAGAACAGATGTTATTAGTTTTGCATCAGAAAAGCAACATGTCTTCCATGCACGGATGGAAACTCTGAGTTTGGTGATAAATAAACAATTCATAAATGAATGCAGCAGAGAGTTTCTAACAGGGAATACTGTCTGGGAACCATGCTGTTCCTAAGGCCTGAAGAAAACAACATGGGTCTGATTTCCCTTCCTTCTTCATCATCCTCTAATGTTCATGCTGGGAGAGACAGAAAGATGGATGCATCTGGTTTTGGCTTTTCTACAAATCTCTAACCAATTATATATTGAAAAATACAACTCTCCCCTTTTCTTTCCTAGAAAGTCATCAGATTCTGCAGCATTTACTGGATCTCCAGACTGCCCATAAATATAAAAAATTCTAGCCCAAACCTTCACTTACTTTTTTTATTATTCCACTTTTTTTTTCAAATAATATTAACCTGCTCCATCTAAGCCCTTATTTTCAGCATTCCATTTCTTTTGGTCAAACAGACCCTGGAATGGACTTTGCATTTAAGCCATGTACTTCAGAAAGAAGCTATCACCCAGCCAGCAAACCCATCGTGTGCCCATTGTATCTTGGAACAGGGTTAGAAGCGGGTAAAGCTCTTGTGAGAGGGATGAATATATTCCTGAATGCGTATAAAGGACTTTCAAAAAGCCAATACATACAGCGATATTGTGGCCCCCTACAACAAAATGACATGGCTGGAAAATGATCTCAAGAAACAATTTTCATGCCAGTGTAAGTCTTATTAATGATGAAGAGTTCACCGTTAAAGGCAGCGAAGGGAAGGGAATGCACTGGCATTACATTTCAGTAACCAGGGACCCTCTGGAACTGGAACTTCAAAATAGGATTTCTTAAAAGCTTTTTCTTTCCTAAATTCCCTTTGCAGAAGCCTGCTTATTCTTTCATAATCACTTCAAAGCAATCCCCAGCCTTGCAATAAAGTAAATTCAAAGCAATTAGAGAGTAGATCTACACAGCAAGACCAAACAGTGCTTATAGAGGGTTTCTGTAAAGTGGTTCTGCATACATTTTCCTTGGAATGACATTATTTGTATAAAGAAGTAGGGAGATATTTTATGAAGGAAAGAAAATACGAAATAAATTTATGACAGCAAATAGAAACGCTGCATCTCTGGAGTGTGATATTACATTGCAGTTTGCAAGCACAACCAACGCAGCATCGCCCTGCCACGTTCATGAATTTTGGTGAACAATAACAGAGAGGAGGGAAAAAAAAGGAAAGAAAGGCGTCTCTGCAGCATGCTACAATAAAAGCCACCACGTCCCACAATAACAAGCTACATATGTTCAGGAATAAACAGACCAAGCTTGCATTTTCCTGCCCCGGCTCCCAGCGGCCCTGCTTTGCTGCTTTGCCAATTGACGTCCTCACAAGGCAACCCTGTGAAATGCAAAACTGCCTCTCGCCTGTCGCCGGTGCTGCTGGTGCTAGGAGGGGAGCTGAGCTGTGCTGAACTGAGATGTGGGTATTTCATTGTGATGCAAATAAACGTAACAATTAAGAATATAATTTTGGAAGATGTCGGTGGCGTAATTACTCACATGGCTTCCAGCCAATTAAACAGTAGGTGAATTAGCCCATTTAATTGGGTTTGGAATTTCAGTGCAAGGTGTTTTATGCTTTGTATTCTGTCAACATTTTGCTGAACTATACGTTAATAATTCTGATTGCTCTCGAAATAACATCTGGGTAAATTTGGTCTGGAGAACAAGAACCTCTGCTTGAAAGGTTGCACACACCTGTGATCCCAGTTGCGCAAGCAGACTGACTCCAACAAAAGCTCCATTCAAGGAAGATGGAAGCCTTGATTGCTTGTAAACCCATTAAACACTCTGAATGGCCATGAAGATGAAACAAGGAAGCGCTTTAGGACTCTGAAGTTGGAAGTCTTGGAGGAGAAATGGCAATAAAAGAACAACACAAAGTGATTATTGCCAGTATAAAAAGACAAGCGTAGAACAGCAACCGAAGAGGAAAAAGGAAAAAAAAAAGTGTCGTATCTTTTGCTTGGAGACTGCTGTGATTCAGCTAATCTCCTCTATTAGCAGATGATCACAATGCACAATAGTCCTCAGCAAGATGTGGAAACAGAGGCACTCATGGGTTAGTGGAGAAGTACTTCACAGCTACCCTAAGGAAGCACAGAACAGACACACGAACATTACAACTGGAGATTACAGTTAATGACAATAACGGCATACAAACGAACCCTCCTTCACAGAGATTAGCTGGAGAACTAAAAAACCCCATTTAAAAAGGGGCTGATGAGAGCCAAACTAACACAGCAGCGAACGTCTATTAACCACAGAAATGAGAGTGCAAAGTCCAGATGAGGTGCTCTTTTTATGCCAGGAGCTGGTTCATTTTACTTTCCTATTGTCAATCCTTAAAATGAAGAGGGTCCTTGGGTGTGCTTAGCATCCCTCATTGAAATTCAGTCACTGTTCCCTCAGCCCTGATTGAGTCACTTCATCTGCACACTTCATTTTTGAGAATTCTAGGAATAAGTACCCGGCTCTGAGTTGGGAAACCTTTGTGTGAGAGATCAGCCCGGTATCACTCCAGGCTGAAACAATGCAGTGGCAAGCAGGAGAAATACTGAATGGTTTTATTTCAGGTGTACAGCAGGACTGGAATCGCAGGGATGCTTCCAGGGGAATTGCTGCATTGCTTTCTTCAGACTCCTTCCAGGATTCCTAACATTCGAGAAGATAAATCAGAAGTGCAGCTCCAGATCTTCCCAGTCCATGGGTAATATTCTGCACAATCAGATAGCCCTGTGTAGCTGAAGAGAAGGCAGAGGTTGGGCTGTGCAGCCCTGGGCAGCAGAACAGCCCTCAGGAGTCAGACCTGTAAAATGCAAGTCTGGGATCTGGACTGCAGCCTCAGACTCCTTTACTTGTCTATTAAACACTTTAATCAAACAAGTTGTTCCATGCCTCCATGCCTCATTCCTCCCATTTCAAATATCAGAATAAATCAGTGATTCATATTTCAAAAGCATTATGAGATCTTTGCATGTAGCGTGCTCCATAGCATTATTGTTATTTATAATTAACAGCAGGGTTGCTCCACTATTAATAACACTTAGCAGCGGTGCTTTTCATCTTCAAACCACTTTCTGAGCACTAATTAACTTCAGATTTCTGTTGTTCAGCACACATTACTTGTTGTTCTGCTTCCCCCGATCCCCTGTGTTACAGGGGTAACAGAGAAAACCCGGTGAGCTTCAGGCAACTTCATACTGAATATTTAACTTTGGAGGGTCACTTAATAATTCCCACAGCAAGAACTGGTTCCACTTTGACAAGTTTTCTCCGAGGTGTCTTTGTAAGACACTGGAGTGGATGCACAATGCCCCTTTTAATGGAACTGTGCAGGTTAAGCAGGGCACAAACAGAGATTTCCATGAGTTTCCATTAGTTTCTCCTCTGCCTGAGCACTGCCCCTCTCTCCTTGCTGCTATGTGGAATCACCAGAGACTGCTGAGGGGTGCTTGGGAACCCCCAAAACAGCTCGGCACTCGGTGCAATGGGAACAGAGATGAAAAATGCATTCTCTTCACTCCGCACTTTATCTGACCCAGAATTTCATTCCAGCAGCAACATCTCAGGGCAGCTGGTCCCATTTTTCTTCTTCGTTGGCCATTTCTCAGGTATACAAAATGTGGCACATAGCCCATTTTTAGTGACAGATTTCTTACTCAGTAATGTATTTTCTATCTTGACATCTGCCAAACAAGGCAGCACAGGACATCCCTTGATCCTTCACAATGAGCTGGTCAGCAGGGAGTAACAGGATCCCGCTTTAGCTCCTCTCTTGCCAGGTGGGTCAGAGAATCCCACTCAATTTACCTGCTTTAGGTGTAATCAACGTTTATCAGAGACATGGTGGCCCCCAGTGTCCTCAGAACAAAGGATGCCCTCAACTTTGGAAAAGAAACTGAGGAAAAAGGGGTCGGAGATGGGAAATGAGTCTATAGGAATGTAATGGGGGAAAAAATTAACAAGAATGGATCAACAATATCAAAGAAATGTGGATCCTTACCAAATCGTTCCTTTGGCTCATACAGTGTAGGATTTGGACCAGTTATTTATTGGAGGGATGCTGATTCTTTTTAATTTACTTTCCTAATCGGTCAGCATTAAACAGAGATCAACGCAAACCCTCATTATTAGGTCCAACTTTAAAAACTGCCACCTCCCTACAAGTTCCTTTTGCATCCCTCCCATCCTTCCTTTGCATGGGCTCTACCAAGAGTCCAGGAAAAGCAAAGGACAACCACCAGCCGCAGTGAGAACTTCCCCTACAGATGTTCCCGTGTCCTCTGGAGTGGACAACGTGAATGCTGCCTTTCCTGCACATTTTCACCATGAAGTGGGGATTGGCACCAGCAGGTTTGCAAATATTTTTAAAGGGAATGCATTAGCTCACTATGAGGTATGGCTGCAGTTGATGGAATTTTATCTCACCCATCACACTAAAAGCACACTTATTTATTCCAGGGCTTCCATTTTTTTTTTAAATGAAAAATCTATAATAGCAAAAACCCCCAATCAGTGAAACCATCCACATTTTTACATGATCGTAAGAGGGCACTTCAAGGGGTACACTAATTATGCCTTCTCGGCATATATGTGGCCCTGGAGGTAACAATAACATAAATTCTTCATTGTGCTCTAATTTAACATCCAAAGATTAGCATATTCCACTCCTTTCATAAACTACAGAGTTTCCAGCACACTCTGCATTTAAAATCCAGAAGTGGAATTGTTGATACATTGTTGATTTGAAACAAGAAAAATCTGTCTGCAAACTGACGGGGGTCTCTCGCTCAGAGCACTGGATTAATGTCCAGTGGAATAAATGTCCATTGTGGGCCCTCCCAACCCTTCCCATCCTGTGATTCTGTGAAACAAATCACGTAACCAGCTGCTGGAGAAACAGCCAAACACCCAGACTAGTGCACCATATAATTCAATTGATTGCCCTGAGAAACAATAATATAGTTATAATACTTCTACTGGCTTGATCCCCAGGGGAGCAAATTTACTCTGGTCTCCCTAACTGGTTGATAACATATTTAAATGCCAGTCAGTCACTAATCCGTTGCTGCTCCATCCTCTGAGAGCTGCTTTATTGAACACTGTAATTGCCTGGATGTTGTTTTTCATTTCTGTAGCTGTTGCTGTTAATTAAATATTTCATAGAAAGCTCTCTCTGACATTTCTTACTGCATTCTTGAATATCTGATAAGATATACAGGCTGAATATTTGTACCTGCTGCTCTCTGCTGATACTCTTGTCCTAGATTCAAACCCCCAAAACACTAAAGAAATGACATACTTTTAGTGAAATTAGGACTCACACTGTTAAAGGGCTGAGGGGAGCAGAATGAAATAGAGGCATATGCCGTGTCTGTTGGATCACAGATGTCAGCTAAAGCAGGATGTACATCTGGACTGCAGGATTTACCTTCCTTCTCCCTGGAAACGCGGCGGATGTGGGCACTGCATCAGCGGCAGGATTGATTTTCTGGAGTCAAACCTTAGCAGCAAATGTCAGTCTGGGCATTCTTAAAACAAAAAAAATCTTGGAGGAAGGTAAGGCTCAGAATTAGTGGACTTTATGTGTGCCATGGTACGAGAGAAAGGCAGCATGAAGAGGCATTCTGGCAGCTCCTGGGGATGGCAGGTGGGGTTCCCTCTTAACTGAGGGGACAGAGCCAGCTGCGGACACGCAACACCCAGCGGAACAAGAGGAGCAAGAGGTTAAGGCTGAGTTGGGGACCTCAAAACACCCAGAAATTCTCCAACACGTGAGGTACAATGCTGTTGTTTTCACACTCTGCTCTAATGGCTACTGCCTCCCAAATAACCAAGACCGTTAATGAAAAGGAACCACTGCTAATGCTCTGAATTAATTGGTCCAAAGGGGTCTGACAAGCAAGTCTGGAGCAGTGACAAAATGTACTGGGTTTGCTTGGCAAGGGTTTGGTAGTGGGGGGGTTACACAGGCAGCTTCTGTGAGATGTTGCCAGAAGTTTCCTTCATGTCCAAGACAGCAAATTCCAGCAGGCTCCAGGATGGACCCACCACTGGCAACGGATGAGTCCATCAGCAACGGTGGGAGTGCATCTGGAATAACGTTGTAAAGAAGTGGGAATGTTGCCGCGCAAGAGCAATTGCAGCTGAGGAGTGAGAACGTGAGAGAAACAGCCCTGCAGACCCCAGGTCAGTGGCGAAGGAGGGGCAGGAGATTCCCCTGCAGCCCATGGGGAAGATCATGGAGAGGCAGGATGTGCCCCTGCAGCCCACGGAGGTCCACGGTGGAGCCGAGATCCACCTGCAGCCCATGGGGAACCCCACACCGGAGCAGGGGGATGCCCAAAGGAGGCTGTGACCCCACAGGGCAGGAGAGATGTGGTCCCACGGAGAGAGGAGCCCACGCTGGAGCAGCTTTGCCAGCAGGACTTGTGACCCTGAGGGGACCCACACGGGAGCAGCCTGATCCTGACGCACTGCAGCCTCTGGAAGGACCCACGCTGGAGCAGTTCGGGAAGAACTGCAGCCCCAGGGAAGGACGCATGTTGGAGAAGTTCATGGAGAACTGTGTCCCATGGGAGAAACCCCACACTGGAGCAGGGAAGCGTGTGAGGAGTCTTCCTCCCGAGGAGGAAGGACATACTTCTACGCCAGGCGTTTACGCAGTGTGTATCCACAGGAAGTGGATACATACACACACACCTGCTGATCCTAAATATCTGGATTAGTTAAGCATTTACCTAACAGCATTTTAAATTGCGGTTCAGATGTTCTAAATGTTTAAATAATCAGGGTGAAATCCCAGCACTACTAAAGCGTTTGACAAAGCCTCTATTAAGTTCAGGGGAATGCAACATTTTATTGGCTTTTCCATTCTTAATTGGTTTAATGCCCCCAGTATGATTAGTGAGCCATCACATTTAGAAACTAAGATGCTGCATAGACAATCTAAGGAACAGTCCCTCAGGAGCTGTTTATTACCAGCTCCTGGATGTCCTCTCAGCAAATGGAAAACATTGGTGTATGCCAAAAGTCCCAGAACACTGGATGCTGGGATGCCAACAGCTCCACGCAGACAATATAGAATACAGTACGTCGTAGAAAATTCATGTAAGGAATAAAGCTGTTTCTGGGACGTTATTTTGGAAAGCCTTGTATGTAAGTCTTTCACCAGCCCATCTGCTGAAACCTTGCTCTGTACATACATCAACTTTGTTTCGAGCCTGGTACGTAGATCTGCTGCTCCAGGGCCTTCCCGTGGTCTAATTGCACAGATACTCCTGCAGATGATTAATTCTCCAAGAAGCATCCCAGACGCCACTTCCACAGCACCCCTCTTTCCTTAACATGGTCTGGTTCACAATTATTCCTCTTTCAAAACAAAACCGTACAACCCTCTTCATCCCACTGTCCTGGACCATGACATTCCAGAAGCTGGTGGCTCACTCCTCATGGAAAATGGGCAAGAACTGCAGCACGGGAGCACACGGAAGCCAGGAAGTGTCTGGGCACTGGGACACTGATCTTTTTCCCTGAAAACGGAAACCAAGCTGACTTTGGATTTTAATTTTGGTTCTACTGCAGGTTAAAAGCTTGCCCAAAGCCACTTCTGCTCAGCTGATGAAAGGCCACTTGATCATCAGAGCGAGCTCAAGCCATCTTTAAGCATTTTGGAAAACTCTCAGCTGTCTCTTGCTCTACCTTTGTCAACAAGGAGACCAGGGAAACAGGTGATGCTTCCGACCACTCTTCTATCCATAGCACAGTGTTTCATTCTAGGTTCTATCAGAATGGCATTTTACCTCTCTGCCTTAGTGACACCACCTTTTATGAAACCTAATATGAAAAATGGGTTTTCCCTTTGCCCCTACCTTGGCAAGCTCCTCAACTTCCAGTTATTTATTATTTTAATTTATGCACTGCTCCGTGCCTGTCCTCTGCTCTAATTTACACCACGTGCTCTCTGCTGTGTAATTCTGTTAGCTGGAGATACCTGCAAATGAAATAACCCCCAGGAAATAAAGCTGCACTGCATGCCCTGGAGAGCTCTTGCTTCACCTGCCCTGAGCAGCCAGAACTCACTCCCCGTGAGAGACCAAAGAACCAAAATTCAGTTCGGCACTGTGTCTTAAAGTCTGCTTTCATTTGCAAGGAAAATTCCACTCCTGAAAATCTGCAGGGGAACTCCCCACGGGAAGCAGCTTGTTCCCCTAAGAGGATCCACGGGGACAAACATCAGAGCAACAGTTAGAGACCTGGCTTCCTTCCGCGTGTGGGAAACGAGCAGAGGAAGGGAATGTGGCTGGGAAGCACTTTCTGTGCTTCGTTTGAGCTTTGTCTCGGATCAGGAGTGCCTTTAGGAGGGGGTGTGACTTTAGGTCAAGAGAGGGAGACAGGAAAGGCAAGGCAGTGCCCATGCTGCTGCTTCCACCTTGGCACGCAGCATCCCTGCAGCTCTCGGGGGAGACGAGCAACGCACGACTGCATCCACTACAGCTTGGGCCTGGGGTATTTATCACTCTGTAGGTTTCCATCAGCTCCTGCTGGCAGCCCCTTATTTCTGCCTAGTTAAGGAAGGATTCAGTGGAGCATTTTTCCAAAAAAGAAATGTTCTCCTTTCCTGCACCGCAGGTGACAATGCCCTGGGGTCTCCCAACACTGCACGAGAAGACTTGGAGGCTTTCCAACAGTCAGGAATCCTTCTGGAGAGACCCTTTTGAGTTTCCCTGCCTGAGTTTAACCGGCCATGTTCCTAATATGATTAAGACTCTTAGTTCCCTGCCAGAGTGACAGCATGAGACAAGTGGGACTTGGCAATGCTGTAGGAGGATGCGGGGTGGCAAAATCAGGGAGCGTACGACCAAAGTATCAGGGTCCTTTGCATCCAAAGGAGCAGCATTTCCATTTCCCAGTGACCACTGCAGAGCGTACTGACAGCTCCAAACTGCCAGATAACAACAGATTTGTTACAGACCTCTGGGCCAAGAATTAAGGGGAGATATATTCTGTTCTTTCTATTTAAAAAGTAAGTGATCACACAGACAAGTAAGCAGAAAATTCAGTGGAAAGAACACACGCACTCATGTATCAAGGGAGAAGGTATTTACAAGCTCACAAGAGCAATATACAAAGATTCTTAAACTACAGATTTCTTTCTGGAAAATAAAAAAAAAAACCACTGAAGACAAAGAATTTAACCATATTTTGAGGCTGGCAAGTATTCTTAAGCCTTATAAAAGCTTTCTGGGCTGGATCTGCAAGCGTAAGTTACATGGTGATTTTAAAGCCAGATTAATTATTTCAAGCAATCTTCCTTGCCAGCCCCAAAATGTGAAATGCAACTAGAGATGGACCAGAATATTTCCAAATTTCTACTGAACATATGAAACTGTTTCAACACACCAAACAGCTCATGATCTAAACCAGTAAAGATTCTTAGACTAATATTTCAAACTTTTAAAAACGAAATTAATTTCCAAGGTTCCTTTGAGTAAATACTAAAAATCTTTCCTCCGGCATTTTCATTTTGGTAAGAAATGAGAATATGTTTCCTTTAGGATTAAATAAAAATTATTTAAAAATAAATAACAGAATAATTGAACAATTGATTGAGGTATTGAACCTGGATGGAGAAATTCATCACCAACCAGGTTAAAAGTGGTTTTTTTTCTCAATTCTTCCAACAACTGGAATACTTCAGTAAGGGGACAGAGGCTGTCCCTCCCCTGTCCCAGTCTGGCACCTGAACACAGGTGTCCAGAAGCCACCGAGTGGCACATGTTTATGCATTAACCTCCGTGGCTGAGTGGCCAGTTCTCTACAAATACTCAAATCTGGTAATTATCATCATAACGACTCAGTATTGTCCTTGATTTGTGTTTTAATCTCCGTAATTAAAGTGTCTAGCTGCCACAGCAACAGCCGCTATAGAAGCATGTCTGCTGTGTAATCATAATATTAATTAAAACCACAAAGTGGCCACACAATAAGGAAAGCACTAGATGGGATAGGAGGCCAGAGGCTTTAAAAAAATCCTTTGGAGAACCTTTCACTCCAGTGTCTCAGCCAAGGAGCAGATGCTGTCCTGCTACCGGCTGCGAGGCCGTCCCAGAGTTTGGAGGGGCTCATTCCAGCTCCCCGTGTATGTGTTTGCATCCCAAATAATCAGCAGACTGGCCCCTTGTGGACACTTTCAGCAAAGGAAGGAAAACCCAAACAATCCTAAAATTAGTAAATCCTCTTGCCCTGAGAGAGGGAGCCCTTTTAGAGATTAAGGCATTTCTGCTGCCCATGATAAATGTTGTCTGCCAGCAGGCACCTCCTCTAGGACACAGCACCTTCCTCAAAGATCCTACAAAACTGGAATTAGCCTGATTATTCCCAAAGCAAAAAAGGAGCATATTGTCCTAACTCCAAGAAGCCTTTCTCACTCCAGCTCTCTACCACACAGCGACATCCCCTATTCCTTTCAGGATTTCAATCACCCTGATGGACAGGCTCTCTCTGTCCTACCAGAACTGCCAAAATAAGGGGACATTCCCTTGCCCAACCCAACTGATGGGGTGCTCGGGTGTGCGCCTTAGGGTGTGTGCACACAAACTGGGCTGTAATCCCAAGGGTGTCTCTTGCCCCACTCCTTTTTAGGCATGAAATAACCCAAACCTATTAAAAGAGAAATCAAGGCCGAGACCCCCTCCAAAAGAAACGCTGGGAATACTGTGGGAGCAGGGAAGCAGGTGAGTACAGGGGGAAGGTTCAATAAAGCCTCTTTCATTTTCTAATCAGCAGCAACTACAGGGGAGACACCAGCTGTGAACTTGTCAGATGTGCTGGTGATACACAACGATGGGGGACAGTCAATACAGGGCCAAGCAGCACGGGAACTTCAAAGGGAAACCACCCTCGCCGTGTAATTGGAATGAAACACGGCAAAGAAAAGGGAAAAGGGAAGGATGCCTGCTGGGGAGACCTGCGGCTGTGGGGAGGGGGTTGTTTGGTTTTGTTTCAAGTAGTAAAAGGGAAGGTATCAAGTTGTAGTATATTAATTCCTGGCTCGATCAGATCTGGTGTTCAAGGCCATCTCTGACCCAGTGGTTTGTCCCTCTACGGCAAAATTTACTGCAAAGATTCAGCCTGAACATATGTAACCTATATAATGGTCATCTCTTTGACAGGAGCTGTAGTTTGTAACACAGCTGGGTGCTTGTGTTGATTTTTGTTTTCCACAATCCTCAGAAATAGAGGAAAATGATACTGAATCTTTGTACGACTTGGAAAGAGCTGGGCAAATACAAAGGGAAGTGTGGGAGTGACAACAGCTTTTATCAAACCCATTGAGCTTGTTTATCATGAAAACAAAGCTGATACTGCCCAGAGGCAGACACTTCCACTTCAGTTAAATACCTACACCATGGGGAGAAAGGGAGCTGGCAGGGCCACTGGGGCTCTGTTCTCCAAGGCTGCAAAAACACAGGCAGAAGACTTGAACCAAGGCCCAGGAACTCGAGACGGATCCACGGCACTGCGGTACAGCAACTCATGGAAATATGTCAGAGCCTGCAGAATGAGAAATGAGGTGCTGCTGCTGGGACAGATCAGCTGGCACGAGAGGAGCTTGCACTCGCCGTCTGCCAGAGCCAAAAGCAGTGTTACCCCTTCTGAATCAAATCATCTCAGGAGGAATTCCAGCAAGAAAGCTGATCTCACGAGGAACTCAAAGTGCCCTTTACACATCCTATTCATTTTCAAACCCTGTTTCTATGGCACAGAAGTAGTGGAACTCAAGGCACCACCTGATTGCTCTTCTGCCAGCCAGTAGGTAACTCAGTATTTTCTCTTGGCTCTTTTCTTACCACAGCCCCCTGGGTTTTAGTGCTGCTGTTTCTACTGGTTGACCCCAAACCACAGTTCCAGATCTTCAGAGCTGCAATTCTTTATTTTGGTGCATCAATCCCTTGGAAATCCCCACTTTGCACAGCACATTTCTGCTAGTGCTGGGCACTTCTAAGTTTTGGGAAGGGGGATACTGTTATTTCAGCTTTTAACTACCAAAATGGCAGTGGTGGTGGCTGGCACCTTGTCTTACAAGTGCAGGAAGGTTCAGTGTCACCCTGACCCTTCCCATGGATGAGCAATACTCCGCAGCTCAGTGGAGTGTGAGGAGCTGAGCAGCAGGAGGGTTGGCACGCATCCTGATCAAGACAAACTCCAGCAATCGTATTTGCTCACAAGAAGGAACCAAAATAGATCCTCTACTGGATCCAGATCTGCCTACGACAGCTCAATCAAAACCACAGTAAGTTTTAAATGAAATCTCCAGCTGCGTTCATAGTTTTCCCCTCCACACACAATTGCATTTATCACTCTACCATACACGTGCACAAAAAGCACCGCTCACTCTCCTTTCGCTTTCCTCTCCTTTGACCTTTCTTCTGGCTTCTCTTCTCGGCAACCCTTTTCCAGCCAAGGAGCACATAAGCAGCACACAGCACTTGCTAAACGTGGTTTTACTTTGTCAGCAGATAAAAAATACCTCTTTTTCTGGTGGTTGTTTGAGTAGTCCGTTACCCTTCGAGTGACCTGGGCTTCCCAGAGAAAGCTGAAGACCTAACAGATCAATAGGTAGAGGAGACAAGGAAGTTTCTTGTCAGTAGCTAAAGAGAAAAGATGGAGGGTCCTAAAGGGAAACTGGATCTGACACTGCAAACTGTGAACAAGACAGATATTGTCCAGAACAAACAGCATGGCATCTGAAACCTGGAACTGCAGTAGCCCTTTGGTCCTGGGAGGAAAGACTTTGGGGAAAGAGAGCCGTAATTATGGTCGCTGTCACCTCCTAGAAGCCAGAAAAAACTCCAAGACTGCATTCAGCACCGCACATCACGGATGCATCTGTCAAGCTGGATTGTCTCCAGTCCCGTTTTCCATCTAGATTCAGGCTGGTGACTATTCAGGGAAGCTACCTGGGAAACACAGACCATGCCCAAACCTTTCAGCAAGAGCTTGCACCACCCAGCAGCGCGTCCTCCTCGCGGCTCAGGCAGGGGCTCTGTCCCTCTCTGAGGACAGGTGACAGCAGGGACAGGTTTCTCCCAGTGCGCTGCTCAAAGCCAGGGTACAGGCCCAAGAAGAACAAGCTACTCCATGAAAGTAACTGCACTGCAGCAGGAGAACGTGAGAATGATCGGCATGAAGCAGATCTGAATTTACTCTGGGGTGGAAATTAAAGGTGTCACTGTGACTGAGCATAGGTTGCTGTTGCTGCTCTCTGTCGAGTTTCACATGCAGTTTTTCCAACAAGTCATCTCTGAGTAGTTCACTACTCTTTCCACACATTTGTTTCTGGAAGCACAGGCCTGAGTCTCCAGGCCAGGTTTCAGTGTTCCTGCCGTGGGGCCGCAATCCCGTCCATTTGCACTGACAGTTTAATCACCTTGCACTGATTTGTCATAAGCGATCACTGACTGCTGCTAACGATGCTCTCATTGATTGCTCTGAATGGAACAATTGACAGTGACTGAAGGTCAGGCTGACACGGCCAAGATGAAACACCAGTAGAACTATACGGGGTTTTTTTTTCCATACATGTACTATAAATTATTTTGAAGGTGATTCATATGAGCTTACAATGGAGTCTAAGAGCATAATTGTCTTTCATTACTATGCAAATTATGCAAAAAAATCATCTAAGATCTACTCCTATTGATGATATACTGCTTTATCTTCTTTCTCCTCTGACAATTCACATCTGCAGCCCACAAAAGTCAGATTATTATCTATACCATTATTAACTTCATTTACTTTTCAAGGTGGTAGTTGTAGCTTTTTCTTAGAGCAGCTATTTTGACACACAATACTTAGAAACTGTGGAATTCAAAGCCAAAAGACAACAATTACTTCAACTGTCTTCACACACTTCCAAGGCAGTGTTTAAACTTTCCAAGTCTGATGGATAACTAATATAATTATACTAAACTTGGAAAGAAAGCAGATGGCATAAACCAGGCAAATGAGATATGTACCAGAAATAGTTATCAGCTGAAAGAATAATGCAGCAGGGTGGTTTTTTAAAGATGCTTTCTGAAATAGATTCACTATCATATATTATTTTCTACTTTAGAGCTCACAACTGAGCATGTTCAGCACCTACTGAATTACTCAAGAAGAAATCTTGCATTTTACAGCTCTCCTCAGAACTACAGTAATGATTATTTTCTTCAGGAAACATACAGACATTTTACGAATCAATATTTCAGATTACTTACCCAGCAGCAAATCACAGCGTGCCCTTTGCGTAAGTCACTTGTGAAAATAAAGTTGTCACAACTGTCCATTAGAACAGACAATGCTCCACGTTAATCTTTCCTGGGGTAACATCCTCTGACCACGTGCAGCTGCAGAACTCAAACAACGTGATTTACTGAAGACCACACTCAAACAAGGCTCTGGGGAGTACACCAAAAATCAAAAGGAGGCGCAAAACCAAAATCCCCTTTATCCAAAATGCGTCCCTCCTCTTCCAACAAACAAAGGAGCTAGACTCTAAGTAAAACAAAATTTAAATTTCATATATGTTCAGAAAAAACGCATTTTGAGAGCACAGCTGAAATTATGCCAAAAGGGAATTCTTCCTATAAGGACTTATTCTGACATGTTAAAACAGGCAGTTCCAAAGGCTCACTTCCAACCCAGGGCTCCCTGCTTTCATCCCTGAAGTCTTGCTGCACAAAGAGTATCGTGGGACTGAGGAGCTGCTGACCCTCGATGAGCACCGAGTGAACAGTGAAATGCCTGAAGGGAAAATCCCATCTGTGAGAGCAAACAGTGAGTCTCGGCCAGAGCCAGGCACAAAGCTCTGTGAGCAGAGTCCCCAGCTCCACCTCAGCACAGCCGGGGCACCGCAGGTGACACTGGCTGCAGCAGCTCCATCAGCCATGGCCAGCACATTGGCACTCAGGACGACAAAAATACGATCAGACTCTGACAGATACTCCCCAAACAGGAAAGTGCTCCATTCTTCTGATACTCTGTTCACTGTAAGCAGCTGTGGGAGATCCCCAGCGCTGCTGGTTGGATTCTGCCAAGCTGCAGCCCCACTCCGTAAAAACCCTTAAATATTATTGCATCAGGAACCTGCTTTTGGCAAAACCCAGCACAACATCTGTGCCTTCTGCTCATCTTCAGAACACACTGGACATTTGAAGGAACAGACACATCCAAAAGCTACATGAGCTATTGTGATTTTGCCCTTGTTGGAAAGACATTTGTTTGTTTATTAATAGTTATTAGTAGTATCTCAACTGTTGGGTGTTTTCAAAAAGTTTGTTTCCTGTCAAGCGTCCTAAGTTTTATTTCACTGAAGTCTGACCTGCTGAAGCAAAAAAAAACTTCCTTCAATTAAGAGCTTTGCCATGGTAAGGACCACTGGTTTCAGTGCTGAATTATTTAAAGCTGAGAAACTGCAGCTCAGGCACGTTTTACAGAGCTCTGGAAATTATAAAAGAGGTAGAAAACACACTTTGCCCAAAACACTGCTCTTAAAGATTTTTACTAACACCAAAAGATGCCAGTTCAAGGGAACCATTGTGCTATCAGCTGAGGAAGGCAACCTCTTCCACTAAAATAGCACCCAGCACCCACAAATTTTCTTGTTAACAGGTTTTTTTCCATGGTATTTTAATGTGCTCATGCACGGCTGTCGATTGTCTCAGCCTTGCTGGGATTGCTGGAGGGGGAGCTGCTGACATCTGATACCAAGGACAATTTCTGGAGCAAGGAAGATTGTTTTTCTCCCCCCGAGGACCTAACATTACTTCCAGGAACAAGTTGGGCTTGGAGGCTGAAAAGGCAGCCAATTCTGCTGATTTGGGACAGCACATGAGGGTAACTCATGTACTCTCAGCTCCCCAGGGTTGTTCCCTGCTCAGGAACAAACACACACGTGATTCGCCCTTGTTCAGTGACTCCTCTGACTCCAGGAGACTGTTGTAATATTATTTATGCTTCTTAGTCATCAAAGCTTTCTTTTAATCCATCTTAGGTGTGACATCTTGGGGCCAGGTGAATGGCGGGGTGGAAAAAAACCAACTGTGGATGCACTCTGCAGCGGGGCTTATCTTCTGCAATTCAGGCCTGATTTGAGTGTGCAGTGGGATGGAATGAGCTCCTTCAGTATCTCAAGGATCAAGGGCTGGGTAAATCCCAAATGCGAATGTGACGGCTCTGAATAGGGCTGGCTGCCTCCCCGCACACTGAGCACAGCCACAGCTTCATCTGAACTCTGCTCACATCATCTCCACCCAGATTTAGCTTTAATTTGCTTTTTTGCCACAGGTAGAAAGTTGGAACTCGCATGCATTTGCTGAGGAAGTCACAGACATTAAAAAAAGGGACCTGATTTCCACTCTGTCCATTATGCAAATGCAATTAAGGTACGTTACCTTAATTTGGTTTAAAACCTTTAAAACACCTTGAGCAACCAGCCTAATTATACTTTCTTCGTCACGTCTTGAGTTCCAAACGCTCCTTGCTTTAGTGCAAAAAAAACAAGACTGACAAACAAGCAGAAACCCTCCTCATAAATATTTCTCAGATAAACAGTAATAATCTTTCATGCTTATTTTGCCCATTTAGTCCAAGGAAAAGCTCTACGATTTGTGAAGCCAAGATCATTTTACCTACCTCTGGGATGGAATGTCACAACAGTTTAATCACACAGCAACACCATGCAACATTCGAGGATCAGGCACCAAGAACAATACTAACTCTAATTGAAATTGCTCGGGGAATTAAGGCAGGCAGAATATAATTACTCATACTGGATTCTGGCCAGGGCAAACCGGAGCATGAGCCAGGACACAAAGTCCAGCCACCTCCTTCCCACCAGAAGTGCCATGAACACAAGTGGCAAGATCCCAGAGTGCAGTATCCTACAAAATATGGCCTTTCTAGAGAGAATATAGCCACTGAACCAGCTCCAATTTTAATGTGTGTCTAATGTTGAATTAAAAAAAAAGAAAAATCTTGCATCATTCACTAACACAAACAACATTCTCAAAAAATACAAGCTTAAGTAGCGATTTGGCAAATTTCAGTGTGTTTAAGCACTAAGCACCAAGAATTACACCAAACTCCAGACAGAGTCTAATGAACCTCTTCAGTCAAACTTCCCTGGGCCCTCAGGAACATCAACACAGCTCATCATGGTGGGAATAAATCTGTTCTAGTGAGCTCCAATGGCTCTCCAGCTTTGCAGAGCGAGGTGCAACAGGGAAAGCAGACCAAAACACCAGTTCTAGAATGATACGATTCTTATGGACTCAGAGGCTCCCAGAAACGTGTGGCGCTTGTTTAGAAGCAGAGCTGGTTTCTCTTCTCTCTCCTTCTCTGGACAGGTACCACCACCTCTATCACCACTCCCCACTGGGTGTACGTGGAGGTTCTCCAAATAACTCCTCTCCCAGCGTGTTTTCTGATGGATCACAGCGCTCCCTTGTTAAAACAGCCCTTTATTTCAGGGCAGATTCCCCATGGGTGTGTGTGGAGAAGCTGCTGGAATGGCACAGTCGGGACCCAGAGGAAAGTCCCACCTTTGGCTCTTCCAGCACAAGTTATTGTAATCCCTGTACCAGCAACAGCCCGCTGTGGGTTTAAGTGTCCAGCTCTAAAGTAAGAATGTGATTTTATCACAGAGATAATGTTTGTCTACTTTTGTAGATGTCCTTGGGATCTAAATCTAAAACAAGTGCTAAGCATTATTGTTATTAAAGCAACAAAACACGTCCTAGGAGCAGATACAAAGGAGGAATTCTCAAAGCACGGAAAAGCATTAAAATAAGGTCACATTCCTTAGAGTCCCACGGGATCTGAAATACAGATGCTGTGAGTAGCTAGAAACTAATTAGTTCCAAGCAACTAATACACGGTGCAGTGCTAACACACAGATCCACAAACACGGCCTCGTGTACACAGGCAGGGTTTGACTGTGTTTCTAAATATTTCATCTTGCAGGCCAATTATCATAGGGGAACTGATACGTAAAATTGCCAAATTCTCAATTATGCTCTCCTTTCTTCAACTCATTTCCATTTTGACCATGAAACTCTGTGCCACCCTAAAACAATTCATCAGTTACAGGAAAATGAAATTCTACGACAGTGGGGGGATTTAATGCAAGAATAAAATTCCTGGCTGAATTGTTTGCTCTGAAGGATTAAAAAAGTATATCTATAAAAGTACCTTTTATAAAATAACAGAGGTGCAGGCAGTTTCTGCCAATTTATCTCTGTCTTCACAGGACCACAGTGGGTTATCTGGTCCCACCTCCCTGGTCCAGCAGGGTCATCCCAGAGCACACAGCACAGGATTGTGTCCAGACTGCTCTGGAATATCTCCTGTGAGGGGGACTCCCCACCCTCTTTGGGCAACCTGTTCCAATGCTCGGTCACTGCACAACAAAGAAGTTCTTCCTCGTGTTCATGTGGAGCTCCCTGCACATCCATTTCTGCCCGTTCCTCTTGTCCTATTGCTCAGCACCACGGAGCACAGCCTGGTCCATCCTCTTGGCACCCTCCCTTCAGATACTGATAGACAGGGATAAGATCTCCTCCCTGATTCCACCCTCCTCCATGTGAAAATACAACCTGAACGTAGGTGGGAGAAAGCCCAGCAGAGCCTGGGAAGTGCTGGTCCTGCACAGCCCTGGCTGTTGATCCCCAAGACCCTTTGGCTCAGGGATGCAGCGACCCAGCTCCCGCCACGAGCTGACCTGTGCACCACAACAGCCCTTCCCAGAAGGATTCTCTGGGCTGGCTTCCCTTCACAAGGAAAACTCCGCCATTCGGTTACCTGGCAGACAAGACAACCCTCAGAAACTGCAGACAGCAGCCACACTAAAACCTTGCTGTTTCAAACAAGGTGAAACACAGCGGTGCGAGCAGAACCGCCGAGGTTATTCCTGAGGCCCTGCTGGTGGCAAAGGGCAGCTGGGCTTCTCCTCCCCAGCCAGCATTCCCAAGTGCATGACAGTTCTTCCTTTCCCCCTAAGCCCTCTCATTCCCTCTCCCCCCTCCTCTGTGCCTACCCTCCTCACACCTCCTCTTTCGTGCCTCTTTAGCCACCACTCTGCTATGCCTGAGACAACTTCCACTGCCTCATGTCCTTCCCCAGTGGCCTTGTTATCTTCTTCCCATCCTCCTCCTCTAGCCTTGCTCTGTTCAGCTGGCCTTCCACTGGGAATCTGCACTTTGCACCCAGAAAAGGTGGACAACATGTACAAAAGGATATAAATAACTCCTGTGCTAAAGTTTTATTGATTTTCAATGGGATTTTGGAACCTTGTGGTTTTGTCTCAATTTATTTTTTTTGTCTCCTCTTCTTTTAATCTCTACATCACCAGTTTTTAATGCTACTGGTTTAGCTAAAGAAGGAATAACATCCCTAGCATGGGATCAGCTATACATACGCTTGTACTGACACAGTGGATTTCCAGAAAGGTTTTTTCCAGAGATTTTTTATAGAGGGTAAGTTATAGGCTGTGAGTATAAATCCCATATAGGCCAAGTTATGGATCTGATCTGTAGTGGAAGCTGCCATAACACAGAGGATGAAAGGAACCTGACCAATAAAGAACCAGTACATCATTACAAAATCTGCATTTACAGGAAATCCCATTACTGAAGCACTACATGCTATCACTGGATATGGGAGAAAATTCACTTTTTTCCTCCCAAAACCGTGCTCATCAGGGTTGGAAATGGATCTATTGTCTACTGTTAACTGTAACAGAAAAAAATTAAATTTTTTGTTAAAAACTGTATGTGCCAATCATGATTTTCTGGTTTTGTATTATTCTACACCAAAAAATATTAAATCCCTCAATAAAGCTACTGACAAGAGAGTCAAGTGTGTTTCTTTAAATACACACAAAAAAACCTTTACTTGTAACACAGGTGGAGCTCCTGCTTTCTCCTCCCTTAAATATTTTAAACATTTCTTCAGAGCTCTCACCAGTCTTCATCCCTCAAAAAAGAGGGTCACTCTCTCCACATTTAGAAATCTTGCCCGCTTTTTCTTTATCCTTACTCTGCTCTTCATCTTCCCCAAGTAACTTTGACCACCACAGGTGTCCAAGACAAACCCCACACTGTACCTGAAGAAGAAAAGATGTGAGTTCTGTACAGCTTTACCTGAAACTGAAACCTGCCCCTGCATTTCCCAGCCCTCAGCTCCTGCAGCACAGATAACACAGCAGCTAATCCGGGTGGAAAGAACACAAGAAAGACAAAAAAAAAAATCTTTTTGCAATTTAGAAAATTACAGGATCTTTTTTTTCTTTTTTACGTGTGGATTTTTTAAGAGAGCTGGAATTGTTCAAGCATAATGGAAAGTGACCTCTTTCAGGTGTATAATTTTCTGAAAAACCCTTAAAACAATAGGCTTTTCTCTTCTTCACAAAAGGTACTTATCCCATAATTGGCATGCAGGCATGGAATCAGTATTTGCCAGCAGCAGAAGTTTTCTCAAATAAATTCAGTGTGTCAGGTGCAACCACGAATCTGTGGGATGTTTATAATTTACCTGTTTAGTGCTGACAGAGCCTCGGCCCAGTATCTGCACAGAAACAGCCTTAAAAAGGAAAAATTCTCGTTTAGAGGAGGGTCAAAACTGGCAATCGAAATTTCCAACATTCCCTCCTCCTAGGGCTGCCTTAGACATTTATTCTCATCTTTAAATATACAACTCTCTGCTTCAGTTTCTTATTTATTTATCATAAGAAACTGGTAATATTTAACACACATGTAAGAGCAGAGAGGTTTGAGCTGTAATGCATCATTGTGACCTTCAGCTGCAAGGAACTGTAGAAAAACAACAAATTAACATTCTTTGCTGTACTCTCCTGCTTTCTGCTCCTATTTAGTCCGTGCTCGTGTGCTTTACAGAGAATTAAAGTTTATTCATACAAAAGAGCCCATAAAGGAGAAAATCAAAGCTTCACTTAATAAAACTTACTTTGAAGTCACTATGTTTTCCTTCCATTAACCTTTCAGCTGCCATGGATGTTCTGCCTACATGCATTCATTTGTCCAGCAAAGTGGAAAATTGCTGGCAGGAGAACATCAAAAAAGAAACCATCAGATGAGATAAAAAGAGAGGATTTATGGAAACCTGCTTCATAGCTCCTTGCACTAGAGCACTATAAACTGAAACTCTGCAAATTAGAGTGTTAAGTTACGGCCTTCAACTTCCATGTCAGCAAAAGCCATCGTACCTGTAGAGTTAAAATTCTTGGAAACAAAAGCTGGCAGAACACGCCCAGGATCAGAGGTGACCACGTGAGGCACAGCACACCTCAAACAGAGCTGACAGAGAGTTGGCTTTTGGTTCTGATGCCTGTTATGGAGTCAGAGGTGGGAGAAATAAAAATCACGGAGACGCAAAATGATGACGAGACTATGATGGTTTTCCTGGGATTTAGAGCAGGATCCAGCTTTACCCAATGGCATTTGCTCTACTCTTCAGGTCCTGCCCAACCTCTGCAGCCCTCATTCCTGGGTTCTGGAGTGCTGTGCCCCGTGGGACATCTCCCCATCTCGGTCAGTGGGAATTTCAGTGTCAGCTCCGTGCCCAGCCCCGCAGCTGAGGAGCCACGACCAGATGCGCTTGTTTACTAACAAAACCCAACAAATCAAAGTTCTACCTGCACCCTCAGCTCTGCCTCAGTGAATCAGGGTGATGCAACTGCAAACACAGGCTGCAGCTCCGTTTTTTCCTAGGGGAGATGGAGCGCTCGTCGACGCGCTTGGCTTTTCAGGCTTGTTGCCTGCCCTGCTCAGCGGGCTGCCCTTTAACATGCTCCATCTGGCAGATTGGTGGTGACACCCTTCCCCCTCCGTGCTGGTAGGCTTGTGACGGCAGGCTTTGGGACGCCCTTCCTCCCACCGCTTGCCTCGAGCCAGCAGAAGAGCAGCCTGCTACTCCCTATTAATTTTCCAGTAGGGAAAAACATCTTGGGGCTCCCTTCCGAGCGCATTCGGCTGCTCATGAGCTGCTCCTGCCTCACACGAAAATTAACTGTGCCTCTGTAAGGCTTTTCAAACAAGCTTCAACACTGGTTTTTCTCTGTGTGCCTCAGATCTGCTCACATCCCAATCCACCTTCCTAATTCCTTCCAGGCACTGCACAGGAGACAGTCTACAATGGGTGGAGACGGGGACATGAAATTAACCCATTTCATCTGCTGTGTCTGCATCCCTACCAGTCCATCCTTCTGCTTGGAAAGGAGTTTTTTCTCCTTTCCAACTATTCTCTAGATTAAAAATAGGTTTCCTTCCTGAATAAGCCACATCCATCTCCCATTTTTCCTTCTTAGTGTCTCTCCAGGGTTTTCATGTTAGAGCTCACTGGCTCCATTTGCTTGTTTCCCATTAAGCAGGCAGAGCTGCATCATTCACCATTTGAACATTCTGTGATGCTTCTGTAACAGGGAATTATTTTGCTTCCCATTTTAGTGAGGAGACACCCAATCATACCGGGTTTTACTGGACAAAAGCCAATGAAGGACTGAACGAGGAGTTCACACACTGCAACCCAAACCCTCCTGAGCAAGTCTTGCATTCACCAGCACCCCTTGAACAAAGTGAAGGTGGGAGTGGAAAGACATCAAAACAGGCAACAAAACGTCAACACAAATCTCTGGGACACAAAATGGAGTGAAGGGCAACAACCACAGTGTGAGCTTCTGACTCCTCGCCTGGAAATTTCTCAAAATTACAAGGGGGAATAATTCGAGGTTTGCTTCAATTCTTTCTTCAGCAGCAATAAAAAGCTTTGGGAAACAGTCAAGAGCTATGACAAGAATAGAAATAAAAGATGGTGTAAGGCCAACATTCACCTCAGAGTGAATGAAAGTGCAGCAGCCCCACAAAATCTCTCTGTTCACTATAACCAAGTCATCATTGGTATTTATAAGGGCAACATGTTTGCTACTGAAAGCAGGGAAGATTTGAAGAACTGGCTGCTCGATATTTGGGTTCAGCTGTTTCTGATATGAACTGCCCTAGTGGTAACTAATGAAATAAAAATAAAGCCTTTGCCTTCAGCCTGTCAGAGCCAGCCCTGACCTTAATTTGCCACAGAGATCTTTGATGAGTATGAAAGTGTTTCCCTCCAATATCTTAGAAGGACAGCACGCTGCCTAATGAGCTGGAGGTCTCAAACCCACAGGCACCACGGTAATTACAAAGGGGTATTTAATAATCTAACCCTGGCATCTAAAGGATTAACAAACCTTGATAAAGAAAGGAAAGCAGAGAGGAAAGAAGAAATCATTGTCTAATCCACAAAATGCTGG
This sequence comes from Rhagologus leucostigma, assembly GCA_013397725.1. Taxonomy (NCBI): domain Eukaryota; kingdom Metazoa; phylum Chordata; class Aves; order Passeriformes; genus Rhagologus; species Rhagologus leucostigma. The sequence goes on along the minus strand of VZTD01003312.1, from coordinate 1,170,549 downwards.
GAAAATCACTATAGAGACAGATTTCAATAGATTCGTATATGGTATTTCTAAAAGCTTACTGTGTACTAAAATGCCAGATGTTCACACATTATGGTTGTTATTACTGTTAACAGCATTAATTGGGAGAGAGAGGAAGTTAATCCAATTTAATTCAGAAAACTAAGCAGAGAAATATGAGAAAACAAATGGAAGTCTGTAACAAAGACAGATACCCAACACTTTGGCAACCTGCACATTTCCTACACGGCTGGCACAGTCACTCTGGAAGTGGCCAAACAAGAGAAATGTCCCTCTCTAGGAACTATTCCATTTACATTTGCTCACCAGACAGAACAGCAAAATAGATAAAATAAAACCATTCTTGATGTTCAGGGCCCTGCCTGGCCCTTCTCTAGTAATGACAGAGCTCTGTGCATACCTCAGCCCTGCTTCACTTGTGTTACTTATTTCCTTTGCAGAGAAACTTTTGCCTTCTCCATGGCAGAAAACCACTGGTTATTTGAATTTCAGCGCTCCATCAAAATTAAAAGGCACCATTACATGTCTCCTTGAAATGTATGCAAATGCATGTGTATAACAAAGCAATTTACATCTGCCCAAAGCCTCAAAGTGAGTGTATTTGCTTTGATCAAAGCTTAAAACGGGATTTATCTGTAGGGCATAAAAACAATGTTTGCCTTAAAGAAAACAGCAGTGGCTTTAGATCGCTGCAATGAGGCTGTTCTGTTCATCGTGGCATTGCTCTTTGTAATGCTGCTAAGGTTCTGTGAGCATTTCCCTATAATCCTCTGCATCCAGAAGCTTACAGCTTGCCAGTGAAATGTCTCTCCAACTTACACTTGGCGTGTAAGACATTAATCTATCCGCTAGCCTTTTATTTCCTCACCAAATTATTTTTTAAAAGCCCCAAACCCATGTATCTCTTCATAAATTGTGTTTTGTTATTAAAATTCACTGTGATATTTGCAAGAAGCAAGTTGAATTATCTCAAGATGTTTCAAACCAAGGCCGAAAAAAAAGCTGTTTTATCTGGAAAACATTTGTCTAAAAATAAAGGCCAGTAAATGTAGAATGTACAAAGAAGGTGTCTGTGATGTATTATTTGGTTCACTAAACAGCTGCCCTCAAAAAAAAGAAGAGTGACAGTACAAATATTAGGTAGCCCATGGAATTTTTCCTTCAAATTCTGTCAACAGAAAGAGATATAGTTAATGGTAAGTGCATATTTCAAGGGAATACAGAGCTTGGTGACAATTTGATACCTTAGATGGAGATTCTCAAAGAAATTTCCTCATCTCACAATAGGGAATCCTTCTGCAATGTCCAAATAATTGAAAAAATACGCAATATTCATTAATTCATCTGACTGACGAAAGTCCGGGCACACCTCTCAGAAGAGGTGTTTCAGCTGACAGCTACTTTGGAAAACATGGGCCATTCTGCTCCAGGGAGTTCTGCAAGTCAGCTGGGAGGAGAGTTCAGTTTTAAGACCAAGTCATGCAAGTTAGGCCATTAAAGAACTTTTCAGGCTGTTACTGAAAGCAGAGGAAAGGTGAAGGCTGTTATCTGAACTTGCTGAGAGCAGCTCTAAAGCCAAGTGGGGAAAAAACCTCACATTCAGTAATTTTATGCTATCTATTATCCAACTGCAGAGAGGAACAGAAGACTCTTAGGGTAAGAGGCATTCAGTGTTCGCTGTTTCTTTCTGTCTTCAGCACTGGAAGTTTATTTCATTCACTGTAAGCACCACAACACAAGGGTGATGTTCCTCATTGGGATGGCACCCAGGTAAACTTCCTGCCTGCCAGCACTTAGAACTCAAGGGCAGAATTTTATCCCATAAATATGAATCCATTCATCAGCATTTCCAGCATCGTTCTGCATGTTAAGGATGTTACTCTGAACAAGGGAGTCTCAGCTATTTCTTAGTTAGCTCCATGCAAGTGTTTCCCAGGCAGACAGGAGGAGACTGCTCCCAGGCAGGAAACAGGCACTGCATATTCATAAGTATCTCAACACACAATTAATTGCTGAGTGATGAAAAAGCAGCAATGAATAGAAAAGATTTCTGCTTCAACTCCGAACGAAATCCATACCAAGTGCACACAGCGTGTGTTACATCACCAACCAGTGTCCTTGGCTTCACACCTGCCACGCGCTCATCACTGCATCAGAAAGCCAAAAGCTTTAGTTGCTTAATAAAAAATAGAGATAGCATCTCCTTCCTCATTTACAACTACGACAATCGCTCTAGATCTTAAAATAACTCATAATAAGCAGAGATAAGTGTTGGAGTTTCTCCTTTTGATGCTGCCTCGAAGCAGAGGCAAAGTGCACGGTAATGGGCTGCAACATCATCCATCCCATTGCTTCCCACCCCGGCCCTCAAGTCACAGCTATAACCCAGCAAAGACGAGTCTGCTGATGGCTTTGACACTTCCATTTTCACTTTCTCAGTTTTGAAGCGTCTCATCGTTAAATTAAGTGTACTCAGTAATTGTTGCAAAATGACTGCCAGCCACAGGGCTGGGGAAAAGCACTCCAGTTTTGCGAGGACCTTATACAGCCATTTAACTGGCATCTGAGTAGGCCAGACAATTTTCTGTTGGGTCAAAAACTATGTCCCGATATGGGAAATCACAGCACCTCTCCTTCCAATCATATCTGGCCCACGTACCAGCTTGCTCAGGCTTCCATAGTTAGATTTCCTGCAAAATTTAACAAGTTTAACGCAAATACACTGCCCAGTGACAGTTTCTTGATGTTCAGTTTCCAAATGTCCGACTCCTTTGTTGTACTTAGGATCCAGATTTAATCATATAGCTAGAAAATGTATTTGTATTGAATTTATATTGCTCTAAATTGATGCATACAAGGAAAGATGTTAGCATCAAGATTTAGTACTTTTTAACCTTGAAGGTATGCCATATAATAGGTATTGATTTTATCTTTTTTTATTACACAGAAAAAATAATAAAATATGTCTGCTGCTGAACTGTTATACGACAGAATAAATGGTTAGCAGTGTATGTTATAAAAAGCACAGTGACACCACGTATGTTTGCTTTAAAAGCTTATTATAAAAATCAATGATGATATACATCTTGGTCAGGCTCATTTTTTCTAATTAAAGAGACAGTGTCAAAAAGAGGTTTTCAGTGGTTCAATCTGCAATTCTTATTTCTCTTCATCATCCGTAATATTTTCTCTTACTGAGGAGGCCTTGAAAATACTCTATAAAATTTTGCTCATTTTCACTCAAAAATAATTCTGCATGTGGCACCGAGGTTAATGTTGTTCTTTTATGTATGATCATCATAACGTGTGATGCTTCAGATTAAATCATCTGGTTTTCCTAAGAGGACTCTAAGGAGGAAATTCTGATCGTCTTTAAGTCAAAGAAGAATTTCCATCCACCCCAGCAGAGTCAGATTTTACACCCTGAAGGTACGAAAGCTGCTTCTCTCTCCTCCAAGAATGCAAGGAGAAACCAAGGGGAATAACTCAGTGGAAAGGAACATAAAAGAAAACTGGCAGGATCTCCTCTCCAAAGGGAACCCTCCCAGCAAAAGAGAAGAGAGAAATACCTTGGGAAAAATGCATTTCCACCTCCTCTGAAAGTGCATGGAGTCACAATACAGATTTATTTTTTACCTTCAGTGATTAAGGTCCTATTCAGGGTTTTAGAAGCAGCTCTGGCACTCGAACATGGTTCAGCTCAAACTCATAAATACCCCTGTGGTGCAGCTGTATCTGTGGCTACTTTACTTGGTGTTCACAGCATTTCTAGGATCCAGCTTTTCCAGACAGGGTTCATTTATATCCCTGTCAGTACTTTACACGAGCATAACTTTTCCAAAAAGCCCTTCCTGTACCTTAAATATCCTTGAAACATTTTTGTTGGTAGTTGCCCCTTTTAAGCTGATTGGTCTTCCATCAAAATGAAATATATCAAAACTATTTTGTTATTCACCCAGAAAATTCCCTTTCAGACACAATCATCTTTCTTTCCTGAATTCCACCTAATTTGTTAACCTGCTTCTATTATTGAACTACCTGTAGATAAATGCTGTATTCCAGGGCAGAAAAAGGCTCTTTGCAGAGGGAATATTACATCTCTGACTCCCAGACAAAGCATCACTGGCACTCCTTGCGTCTATTTTAAATTGCAGGCTTGGACATTCATAATGCTCATTAAAGATCTGACTACAGTTCGTGGGCCCTCAGCAAACACGGGGGTGCTGCTCAGACAAGGGGGTACACAGGAGCTACAGCCACACCACCAGGTGGGAAGGTTCACACCGGTTCCTTTTAAATTCGTTGCTGTTCAAGCCACAAAACGCAAAGAACAGAACCCTCTCTTACCAGTAAATCCATTTCTGCATCAAGACAGAGCTGGTTTGTGGTCAGACCCCTCACTGTCTCTGTAGTGCCTTTAGATTCCTCTCAGCTTCTAACGAGGAGAGTGGTTCCAGACCGAGGGAACCAGAGAGAAAAGCCCAGCGCAGTGCTCAGTCACCTCAGACTGCCTTTGCCCTCCTGGGACCTCGGCATCAGGCAAGAAAGGCAAAGCTTCAGAAGCCCTCCTTTTTCATCTCGTTTCCATTTTCCTGTCTCCCCATATTCCCCAGGCAGCAGCCTGACAACACAGATAACTAGAGTGACCTATGCAGACCTCTCAGATATATCTGGATCTTCGGAGAGATGCAAATGGGGAAAAAGTAAGTGTGCCCTCACTTGTCTTCAGACACCTTTTATGAGAACTTGAACCACAGGCCACACGGCATTTTGTGTTACTCCGTTTAACTACTCTCAGGTTACCATACGGGTTCCACTCAGGAAGCTCTCACAACAGTCTCTTTCTAAATCATATTACACACACATTAATACCCTTTTGAGAGTATAATAATGACTTCATGAAGGCAGTAAGTTATCAGGGATAATTTAAAAATTTGAGGTCTGACTGTAGCAGTATTTTATCTTTTTTTGAACCGAAGTCTGTGATGAGATACACAGAAGCATCTTGCAAAAAACATAAAGGTATTTGCTTTCAGGCATACAAGAAATCTGTCTTTTTATCCTTGGCTGAGCCTCAACTACTTGATTTAACCTTTGCTATCACTGTGTCAGCCCACATCCCATTTCCTCTTATTCCATCTCCTAAATCTGAATGCTCTTCGAGGCAAAATTCACAAGTGCTGAGGGTTTGGAGAGTCTTGGGAATGGGAGGTGCTGCCATTAGGACTGCAAGCCGTGTTTCAGCGCGTACTTTGTACGTTTTGAGAGCTTACTTCCTCCTCCCGCTCTTAAATCTTCGTTGAGAAAAGACTGTGGCTGGGAATGATGAAGTGTGTGAACCGAGGGGGTTGTAGTGTCCTTAAAAGAAGAAAGAGAAAAAAATGGCACAGCATTCTCTGCAGTGGTTATCATCAACAGCCATCCTTTGTGCTCGAGCACTCGCGGAAGCATAAAGTAACTGCGATACATCCCATCTCTATTGATTCGGAAAAGAAAGGTAATTGATTCACCCTCAGGATTTCCTTTAAAAGACTCTGGGTAAGAATTATCTCTCCTATATCATATCACAAAACACACTAAGCAAAGCTACTTGAGATTTGTATACTGTCATCCATCACTGGAATCCCCGAGCTCTTTTCAAGCATAATTGAGAGCAGACAACTGTATTTTTGGGGTCGTTGCAGGGTCTCTCTCCATCTTTCAGGGTTAAACCCTCCACTTGTAATATTTGGGAAATGGTCGGCTTGAAGTGAAGGAGGGTTTGTTACTTTGCTGATTGATTGGAATTTGAGGCTTAAAAAGATGCAGCAAACTGATCAAAGTAGACACTGAAGACTAAAAAACATCAGTCCCTTTGCCCCACTGCCCCCATCATGGTTTCTATTTGCATCCTTAATTTCAGGACATTAAAACTTGACCAAGGACTGAGGAATGCGCTGTATGTGCTCTACAGGTATGGAGCCTTGGGTCACACAAAGACTGCTACTCAGCAAACACAGATCTGATGCTACCCTGACAATTTATACAAAGGGCTCGATTTTTCACCCTCCTGAATTCTCCTTTTCTATGGATTTGCATATTTTTAACGCATCTTGGCATATAAGCCATAAATGTTGGCCTTATTTCTGAAATGCTGTCATTTCTCTCCTGCTATGTATCACAAAACATCAACCCCATGACAGGAGTGCCTCACTTCCAGCCACTGGCACTTGGAGCTACTTCTAAAACCTACCAGATATTTGGACACAAAACTCTCTGAAAAAGTTTGAAAATTTGACCTGATGGAGTGAAACTTTATCTGATGGCCAAAGAACTGGATAAATGGACTGAGAATGTGGAGAAAACTGCGGTTCCAGTCTATATGGACAAAGAATATGGAGAAAACTGGGGGTCCAGTCTATAGCCTCCAAAAAATCTTTGTTAGAGATTTCACTGAATGGCAGTAGCAGTAACAAACAGCAAGAACCAAAGCCAGCAGCCCAGATTTAAATGTCTTTCCACAGTAAAAATGTACATCTCCAAGCTATTCTGTGCAGGACAGCAACTGATAGCCAAGAAACTGCCTCCTGTAATTAACATGCTGCTTTTCTAGATGAGCCTCTTCGCTGCAATATTTTTACTTTGAATTCCTGACAAGTTAAAAAAAGGAGAATGGGCTGAGTGCTCAGACTGGCAGATTGCCTGAACGTACTTACAATCATTAACTGATCTCATGTTGTCTCCTGCTGCCACCTTCCCACAGGGGAGCAGATGTCCCAAAACAAACGGTGCTGCTGGAGGGGGAACATCAAAGTCAGGTGAGCTGCAAAGGGCACTCAGAGCCACCATTTCTCAGGGGACTAAAGCACCACTTTTGGAAGATACGATGGTGCCCTACCCAGCGAGAGAGAGGAACTGCAAAGGTGTGCATGCCGCTGTCCATTAGATGTGGGTGCATAAACGAAGGGAAATACACTGAAAAATCCACGTTCTCCATGGTGCCAGGCAATAGGACAAGAGGCAACGGGCAGAAACTGGTGCACAGGAAGTTCCACGTGAACGTGAGGAGGAGCTTCTTTCCTGTGCAGTGATCAAGCACTGGAACAGGTTGTCCAGAGCAGGTGTGGAGTCTCCCTCACTGGAGATATTCCAGAACTGTCTGGATGCAATCCTGTGCTCTGCGATGACCCTGCTGGAGCAGGGAGGTGGGACCAGGTGACCCCACTGTGGTCCTTTCCAACCTGACCCATTCTGTGACAGTGTCCCAGTCTTGCCTCCAGATGTAGCTCCAGCTGAGTGATGGGTGAGGAATATCTAAAGAACATCAGCTGCTTTTCTCTCTGCAAAATGTCTGAGAACAATTCATGAGTGTCTTGACTTTATCGCAGCAGACACTGAACATTACCTGAAATCAGCCATTAAATACCTTCTGTGGATACTGCCCTAGTCTGTGACAAGTTTCCAAGTGTTTGATTGTGTAAGACCCCAAAGTAGATCTGGTAAGACATAAGTCACACAGTGTATCTGTTCCTGGACTGGAAAAGACAAGCTCAGAGTCAGGTTTCCAGGGTGTACAATCACAATTACCCATCCCAAATGTTCCTTCTGGGAACATTTTTCAATCCTCCTATCTCAGTGCTAACTGCAGTCAGAAAACCTACTGGCTAGTACATTCATAGATAATAAATGTAAAAGGAAAATAAACAACTAAAGCTGATTTACTGTCATATCTAAAAGAACATTTGTGCAGGATTACACAGTCCTGGGAACCAAACCAAGCCCAGGCAGAGTGGCTGCCTTTGGAAAACGCACCTATGGCTGATTCAAGCTGCTAAGCAGGGATACAGGGACTTCAACCTCTTCCAGGCACCAGCACAGGAATGATGCGTAGCTAAACAGCTTACCCAGCTCCAGGTTTGGGTGTGTGTGAGAAACCAGTGAAAAAAAAGGTAATTATCCTAAATTTGTTCTCCTCAAAACACATACGCAGCAAATTCCTCCTGTCCCTTTGGACCCTGCAAGAAAGTAGGAGAAAAATCCAATATTTTCCATAGAGCATTGGAACTCCTGCAAACCCTCATTAAAGGCCACAGAGAAACCATACATTTTAATGCCTGCAATGTGCTGATGCACTCCTCTTTATTACCTGGGAATAATAAAGCTATTGTGCACATTACCCGCATGCTGGCCATCCCTGGCACACTCCAGGCATGCCCCTTGGTAGGTGGGGATGAAACATCCAGGGGGAAAATAAGACTTTTAAATCCACATGGAAATGCTGGCTGGAGATTGCCAGCAATTTATATAATTCATCCTCCTGCCTTACAGATGATGCATATCATTAATGAGCAACACCCAAAACTCCTCCTGATAGCTACAAAAGGCATGGGAACAGCCCCTAAATTTGCTGGTACAAATATAAATCTGTCTTTGGTTGAGCTCGACCATACATCAGCCAGTGCACAGCCTAAAGCTTGGCTCTCAGACAACATTTCCAGGCTAATCAAGGAGACAGGAGAGTCCAGGAACTAATAGATCCTCACTGCAGAGAGCACCATAAGGCTTCATAACTCACCGGGATCCATGCAGGTGAGAGGGGTGAGGGAGATACTGAGCCTGTCCAATCACACTGGAAACAACATCCTGCTCGGGTGAGCCAAAATTTCATCAAAATGTTAAAAAAAAGGTTCATTCCGGCTTTTTGATGCATATAAATGATAAAGGTGGATGAACACTCATGGAGAGGGGTGTTAGGAGCAGCGGAATTCCCTGCATGCACAGGGTTCTCTCCCTGTGCTCCAATTACCCTGTGGGGACAACACAGTTTTAAGGGCAAATCTGCACCTCTGAACAAAGCCTAGTGACCGGGATAAACACACCCTGCCTGGCAAACCACCACATCTGAAAAAGAACAATTTTTACATCTCATTGCAAAAAAGATGAATAAAAAATTGTATGTTTTTTTATTTTTTGTTTGAAAACAAAACGCCTTTCTAGAATTGCCATGCCATACTCGTGTTTTTGCACAGCTATTTTTTAATCCTCCCTCACTGAAACTTAAATTCCAACAGACAAACTGTTAATTGCTTATCTTAAGCTCCTCAAAGGGCTTCATGCTCCTGCCCCGTGCAAGGCACAAAGCTGTGCGAGTGCCCATCCCAAGTCCTTCCAAACATCAGAGATCCCCCCGTTTCCAGCTGCAATGCAAAAAAAAAATGCACAGTCCACAGTAATTTTTAAGAGAATGCATTTTGAATTCCATAAATAATGCATAGGAAACATACACTTGGTATGCTACCTTCTGGGAGAGCTGTGTTTGATACACACACACACACACACACACTAAGGCTGCACGGTCTAAGCCTGTCCCCCAAGACAGCAGCCTGGGATGGATAATCAGCTCCATGGACAGAGATGAAATTCCCAACCGCTTTTCTCCTAACATTAATGAGAATTATATAGCAAAGGTCTCACTCTAAACCAGCCTCCCGAAGATGGTTGGTCCTCATCAAACTGGAGCAGACACGTGCCAGGAGGAAGCAAGACAAGAAAAACTTTAAAGAAGGAATTTTGTCGATAAATGGCTAATCATTCCCAGGCCTGAGTGAAACACAGGAATCCCTTACTCTGTATTATTTCACCTCCCAGTGGAGCTGATGAAGGAAAGCAGAATTTGAATGCCTTGGAAGATTTTCTACTGCCAAATGGAATGTAAAATCAGTGACTTTGGGGTAATTTTGTCAGGTTTGAGATGCCGTGGCCAGGAGCTCTCCAACTGTTCGACAAAACAGAGATTAGTTCTCAGAGCTTTTTACCTCATTTTTTTCCCCTCTTTGCAATATTACACTGCGTGTTGGGACATCTGGTCCCACTGTGGGAAGGTGATGGAGTCTCCTCGCATGAGGTGAGGTGGATCAGGAAAGCTGCCAGCAACAAGGTCTGCTCTCCATCACGGCTGTGTCAGGGAGGTGTGGGATGTGGAGTTCCACGTGTCCCCCCCTTCCAGAATGCGTTAGGTATGAAAAATCTCTGTGTGCCACCTACTGCTCTGTGCAATTAATCACTGGCTGAAAAAAACAGGGCCCTGGTTACTCTCTCAAGGACACAAACGTGTGGCTGTTTAACTCCTTTGGACAAACAGGTCCCTTGGTTGAGAACAGCCTTCCTGTTTGGAGCCAGGTACAGATAAACACACAAAGTACACGGGTGATCTGTCACCCAGAAAGTCACATGGAGCCTAAATGACAACCATTCATCCTAAGGAGACAACACCTCTGCTCAGGGGCTTCAGTTCTGATCCCCTGGTTAATTCTCACTTAAACAAACAAAGGAAACCAGAGTCAGATCCAAAATTTCAGTCCAATCCCCCCTGATTCTCAAGTATGACATCTTGAACTGTCTGTCGTGAACTGCTGAAATGGCACTTCAGAACTAATCATGATTGAGTCCAGAATATAGAAGCCTACATCATGGATGGAAAATTTCCCACTCCAAGTCACACCCTCACCTAACCATACCCAGAGTTCATTATTCGGTTACAGAGCTCTGGATTGCATCCAACCCTTAAATTACCACCAGTTTGATCACAAAAACAAATGCTGTCTATTTGGCTACTAATTAGTCAACAACGATGAATGGAAAAGAAAATAAAGGAAAACTTCTCTTCCCTGACAAGCTGTCAGAAGGATATGAAGAGCACAAATAACAAGTAGTTCCTCCAGAGCACGAGACAACACGACAGCTCGCTCAGAGCATGATTCATCCCGTCTCGCAAAGGAGCAACCTATGAGGAGACAAGTATCACTCTGCCAAGGAAACAAGAGGCATGGGAGAGTCCAAAAATCTTCATAGTCACAGCAGATCAGTTCACAGAAGAGATGGTGAGAGAAGATGGGAAAAAACCTCCAGTTTGCAGCAACAGTTGCTGTCCAACACTGCAGCTGTCACCAGCAGGACAAGGGGATTAACAGACGGCGTTTAGAGCTGGGAGAGAACGCTGGGATTTAGGCAGTCATTTCATGAACAGTAACAGAAAAAGTAAAAGGAATTACATTCCCCACTAAGTCCACTGTGGGTGAGTCGAGCTCATAAATTCGCTAAACCTCCTCAGTGCACTCTCCTGTGACATCTCCATGCACAAAGGGCACGGTGCACACTATGCTCGTTAAAACCAGGCTGGAAGAAGCCATCCTTCTGCCTACACAGCTCTGCAGGTGAGCAGGAAGAGAAGGAACCCTGCTGGCATCTACTCTCCATTCTGAGGTACCATGTCCCATCACAGCTCACAGCGAGCAGGACACGTCACAGCACTTCATGTAGCACAGAGGAGGACGGAGCTGAGAAAAAGCACAAAAATCAATGTGCACATGGCAGCAACCATGAGAGCAGGTAGAGGAAGCCCAAACAGTCCAGAGCATCCCAGGAAGCACAGATCACAGTTTTGCTCATGTCAGTGGACACTGTGTCCCTGAGCTCCTCAGGAAGGACCCAAAATGCCACAGCATGCCAGGCGCACTGGCTGCATCCCTCCCGGCTCTCATCTGTGAAACCACCAGTCTCCTGCACCAGAGTCTGACAGAACACAAAAGGACACACCAAAAAAACCACAGTTCCAGAGAAGTGAATTCCAGGCACATTGCAAGGAGGCGTTTGGGGACTTGGCAGCAGAACAAGCCTGATTCAAGGTCCTGTGATAAAAGTGAAACGAGCTCACATCTCATCACTGTACACGCAGTTTATGAGCTGACATACTATTTTACATGGTACACTCACTCCATCCCGGATGAACACAGAGCAAATAAACCCTTGAAGGATTCCTGTGAACTGTACAAACACTGGAATCAGACATTAGCAAGACACCAGCCTTCAGAAATGCAGATTGGGACTCCCACACATCTACATCGACTAAAACCCACAGCATTGAAACGAAGCCGCCACGTACACACCTGCCATGCAGGCACACACAGGCTGATGTGCCACAGTATTTCCACAAAATTATTTCATTGGTTTGGGATCCAGCAGGTTTGGGATCAAACTCAGATTTTCTAGCTCCCTTGGCAAACTCCCAGGCTGCTTAACAGGAGGTGACCGAGGCCTGGAGGGAAGCCCCTGAAGCTTTTAGCAAAAATTGACCGTATTTTATATAACAGGAAGCAGTTTCCTCTATTACCATACTGCAAAACACATTTAGTTTAAAAATCTCAAATCCTTTTTTATCTTCTGCAAATGGAAGACAAAGGCCTTTGTTAATCCGGGTGTTAAAACACTCTATAGATGCCAATTAGGCAGCAGCAGGAAGAATACAGATGAAACAATCTATATCCCAGGTAATGATCTTCCACTGCGGTCAGGACGGAAAACAAACACCTTCTGGGAAGTCATCTGTTGATAGACATTCAGAAGTTATTGCTGACATTCAATTTGAGAAGTATTCAAGGAATTTCCAATAGGAATCATCGAGCCCTGCTCCTTATCTGACCACATTATGTCAATATTATTTTAATTTATATGACATACTTTGTAGTAAATTCTATTCTGAAAGCAAACCTGATGCAACACAGAACTGCTGCCTTTGGGAGAACAGCAGGAACGATTTCTTACCAAAACATCATTTTTATATGACATTTCATAAGCAGCCAAATGCACAGCTAGAAAACTAGGACCTCTGAATTTCCATCATTTTGGAGAACTTCAGTAGAGACTAGTCTGAAGTTAATAAAATATTGACTTTCCAGCACTGATGATTGAACTGTTGGGATATAGTAAACGATCCACTGGTAATATTTCACCTCTCTTCTGTACACTTAATTTTTAAAGATACCCACAGTGAAAGGATATGTGGTTGCACAAGCAGGGACTGGGACTCATGAGGCTTTTGTTATATTTCTGATTGCAGCCTTTAATCTTTAGGCTAAGCATTGCAATAGGAACTTTTTCCTGTTCATATCAAAACTAAAGCATGTACGTCATTATGCCTTACAGTACCTTGATTTCTTAACACAGGACTATAACTCCTCATTTGACTTATAAAGATACCTTGAGCTAGATATATTTTACTTTTAAAAATCAAAACCTGGTTCACACCTGTCACTGAGCTCAGGTGTGTGGGCCCAGCTGCATTATTTATCTTTGCAAATCCTTATGTGTTTGGTGAATAATGAGTATTTTACATTCCTGTACTATCCTGAGGAAGCCTTTCCTTCTGAGATGCTGTTTCTGGCAAATTAATAATTCAGGGATGTTTTTGTGGTGGTTCTTTCACCTTTATTTATTGCCCTGACTGCGAGAGACAAAATTTCCCTTTGGAGAACGAAGACTAAGAACATTTCCTTTAGAACAGCTGCCTCACAAAAAAAAGGGGATTTTTCCACTGTAAATTTTCCATCTTAAATTACCTTTAGCTCTGCTGGTAATCTGTCTGCACTATTCAGAGTTTATATTTTAAAATGTAATAATAGTAGAAAATGTCAGGATCACAGGTAAAATAAGGTTTTACAAAATATCACACAAGTGCAATAAAGACCTACTACTTCTTATTGCATATTTACTTTTGTTTATGTGCTTGCACAGCTTCAAAGAGGCAAGGAGTTGCTGCACAGTAACTGAGGGAAAGTTCAGGATACTGGCAGCAAAGGTACCTCCTTATGCCTCCCAAGCTTCGCTCAAGATCAGCACTGTCAGTAAATTAAACTGCTTTAATAAAGTGAACTTCTGCCCCAAAAGAAGTGGAAGAGTTTCTGCGAAGTCTTTCAAGGAGATCACTGGAATTCAAGGTTATATCCTGAAGTTACCTCAAATAACTTGTGGCGAGAGCCAGTATAAAACTTCAAGGAGCATAAAAAAAGGAAACATCCTCATAGTACTAAAGAAACTCCACATGACATGAAGGTGGAAACACTGGGACGGGTGATTTGTAGCATTTTTATACCAGTGTTAGTCACTACACCCTACTTAAACTAGCCCATTCTGGCAATACTGCTGCTAGCACAGCTCTCTTGAATTCTTAGTGTCAACAGTGACTCCAGATATCTCTTTTTTTTAATGTATAATGAAATATATGAGTGTGACATGTGAAGGTGCCAGGGGCTGGATAGCAAACAGAACAGGTTTGTAAGGTTTAATGCAGGGCCCTGCTGAGCTGCCGCGACCTGAAATGACCCATGGCAATGGACTAGAAAGTGTGTCACTCCACTGGGCCACTTCTGTTTTTAGGCCTCTTCTGAGACTGCTGATGAGCAATTAATGAGCAATTAATTCCCCTTTTGGGAAGATCTGAGGAGAGGAACAGCCTTGCACGGGGAGCAGGAGGGAGCCCAGCACACCCTGCCTCAAGCTCCGAGCAGCCGAAGGCCAGAGGCTGAGTTTGACCTGGATACACGGAACATAAACGTTCTCTCACACATGAACACCTCCACCTAAGGCTTGCTCCCATCTTTCCTTCTTTCCAAAGATCTTTTCCAGGGGGTCATGTGTTGATACACAATCCAGGGAAGAAGTGTGGTTATTCCCACTACACCCCTCCCCGTCAGACTCGGCAGGCAGCTTGAAGAGGCAAATAGACACCTCCCCGGTATCCTCATAAATAAAGTGCCCACCTAAGCTTTCAGTGGGATTTATAGTTAACTCATTTGACATTTTAAAAAAATATATGACCCATAATCATGTTAGTCTGTAAAATCCACTCCCAAGTAACTATATTACCTAAAATACACAAGACGTCACTGCCCAGCACCAGAGTTTCCTCCCTGCAGCATTCTGGCTTTTGGAATCAGCAAAACACCCCAGAGAAAAGCACAGCACAGTGGTTTTCACTGAGCTCTCCATGGTTTTTTTGAGTCTGCAGCAAGGTCACCAAACAAATGAGCATATCCCAGTATGAAATATTCAAAACCAGGCAGCACTACCTTATCCTACACACTCCTGAGTTCCCTGGGGTCATTCTCTTCAATAAGCTTTATTGCACATAAAGGTGCAGTTCAGAGAAGAGTCTCTTCATAAGTAAAACAAGTAAATTATTCTCCTCTTCCAGAGAGATGCGGGACTGTAAACACCAGGCTGTCACAACTGATTTCCATCGTCAAAGTTTTCAGGCCAGGTAGCTTATAACGGATGTGCTTTTGTGACACCTGATTAAGGCTGGTGTCATCGTGGTTTTATGGGCTACTTAAATGTGGCAATTTCCATTAAGTGTTTTTAAAAAAGCAATTAACAGTTTTAACAAGAGTTCAGTAGTTCAAATCATTTCAGCAGTGACTGGTAGATTGTCCTCCTGGGTCCCACGCTTGACATTTGCAATCTCTCAGCCTCTCACAAGTGGCGTTTTGGCAAAGTAGGGGGGCAATTATGAACATCACTCAACACAGCAAATACACCTCTTTTTAGGGGAAACAATAGAATAACAGTAAACCAAGGCACCATCCGTGAGCAATTAATAAGACTTGCAAGCAATGCTACCATGGGCAGTTTCTGCTGAAGGGTTTGATCTCCCACCTAGCATGAAAGTAAATCCGTCTGCAACAACCCACCGAGAGAAGACAAGGAGGCAGCTCTGTGTGAGGGAGAGCTTGAGAAAGACTGATCATACCTAAATTGTTTTGTGTGATTGACACTTACAAGAAAAACCAAAAATCAGTAAAAAATTACAGCCTGCAGTACTGATGGAACTAAAAGTAGAAGATCAGGGCTGTAAACTGAGTGGAAAGCAAAGGGTCAGCCATGAAGGTGTCAGCCTGATCATTCAGGAGACAAACCAGAAATCATTATGAAAACAAAGACTCCTTAGTCATTAATGCTTTTTAACAATCCTTTTGCTAACACTCTCTTTGTGGTGTCTCAGTGCAGGGGGTCAGGGGTTTGCAGTACAGACCAAGTCACAATTTAACCCCTAGCTTTGAGTCTCCGGTGCTTTCATGTGATGAACCACTGTGCTCCACTGGCACACTCACAGCAGGTCTTTACCAAGTACAGGAAATCTGATAATGTGAAAACAATCCAAGTGACACATCAGAACACATTTGTCCAAACTACAAATGTGCCTTCTGTTGGGAAATCAAAACGCTGCAGCTACAAGGCACAGAAGGGAAAGAGGGACAGGACAATACCTTTGTGGCAGGACTACATTGACACACGGAGCTTCAGGTGGTTCCTCACTAGTTGGATCCACAACTCTGAATTCTTCCCCAGCTGAATGCTCAGCACAGCTGTCCATGACCCCCGCAAAGCCAGTCCATGCCCAAGACCAGGCCAGAGCACAAGGCATTTCCAAATGAGCAATAAACTTCTTCACCCAAGCCAGCAACCCTCCTTCAATACCTCACTCTTCTTTTTGAAAAGATCCCTTTTTAAGGTTCTAATGCATTTCAGTGCAATTTATTCACTGATTTCTCAGTATGTCAGGAGAGAGCCCCACAAAGGAAACAGCACAGAAACAATCTGCTTTCCTGTCCCCTCCTCCTCAGGTATCACAGCCAGGAAGTCCCTGCACGGGGAACTCGTATCTTTATGCTTCTCCCCAGGGCACAGCAATTTCAGATAAACGCAAGGAAACAGTTGCTTTTTTTACAATACTCACTTTGGAAGTTTTCTCTCAAACCAACATTTCTTTCTTTAATTAGCATCTTACAAGGAAACTACAAAGAGAAAGTGATGGTTCACTGTGGCAAACGAGAAGCAGGAAGAACAGGCTCGGGAATTGCCAGCGGTGTGGAGCAGGGTGTCTCCCACACCTGGGTGTTTCCTGCACTGGGGCAGCAGGGATGGCTCACTGAGGTGTGACAAACCTGCCCTGGCCACACCAGCTGCTGCTCATCCAGCTTCCTGTGCACTAACACAAACCCCTCCTGTAGCACATCTCACTGCTGCTGCATTTTGGGCAAACGGCACCGCTGCTCATCGCACAGGCAGCTCTTACTGGTGCTGCCTGTTCCTAAAAAATATCTGGGTCTAAGTAGTTCACAAGGCTCAGCCACCTGTAATTGCTCTCCCAAAAAATTCACCAACAAATCATGCCTAAGTCAGTTGCTCTACTCTGCACTTCTTCCATCACGTTAAGACAGAACTAAAAGCATGCAAGGATGTGGCTGTCACGCTGGTCTCCCAGGGAAAGCTGTTAAGCTGTTAAGACAAATATATCTGACTGGAAGATAGCAGAAGTTCAGAAATAAGAAGAGTTTTCACTATATAATACTAAAGCAACATATTATCTATTTAGCTTCTTAATTGAGACTTCTTTATATAAATTAAAACAGAGCCTTTCCTAAGCTATCATGTATGCTCACAGAAGTACTAGGAGCACTTTTAATTAAGCCATGAAAAGGAATTTGTTTTCAAGGATGAGGTGGTTTCATCATACTCATTATGGCCTATTCTTAACAGGGGATCTTACAAGAAGCTCTCATTAAACAGCTGTTTGAAATAAGAGTAGGTTGATTCATGCCAGCTCCTCCTGCAATTACAACTTCACACTTACAGCTTAAAACTATTACAGCTCTACAGTGACCACAGAATTTCTTTATGTTCTTCTTCAAGATAAAATTTACCCATAAAATCTGTGACTGCTACTGAAAGGGACAATGCAGTTAACTGAGAGTCCAAAGACGACTTACTTGGGTGTTTTTTTCCATCCCCAATCTTTAAAATCCCAATTCTTTACTGTGAGGGTGGTGAGCTCTGTCCATGGAACCAAGGCAGCTCTACAGCTGACAGAAGCACAGCACAGCACTCCTTGAGATTATCATGCAGTAACTTTCCCAATTCTTTGCAGAAAAACTCAGTAGGATTCTTGTCCTTAGAATATTTGTCACTGTGTGACACATTTCCAGAACAAACCCAGAGGCTGCAGAGATTGTGCAAGAAAGAAAGGGAGCAGCTCGGTGGTTACAGGGTGAGTACCCAGCTCTAGGAGAGCTCACATACAGCACAGGACTCTTTAAAGACAGTTAAAGTCAATAATAAGGTTTATCCTGTTAGAAATTTGGTGGAAGTAAGACACAGAAAAAGAATTTGTTCGAAGTCACTCAGGAACTCAAGGACTGTGCTGAAAAATGAAGCCTAAACCTGCAAAGAAAACAAAAAAAAAATTAAATACTATTCCGAATTCCCTCAAAAACTCTTTGACCTCATTAAAAAAATGCAGTCAGTGAAACCTCTTAAAATCCTGGATTCCATCCTAAAAGGCAGTTAAAAGGAAAAGCCACCGTGGGCACAAGAAGTTTAATTGCAGAGATGAATGAGGGAAGTTCTCATCTCTCAGCGGTAAACCTTTTAGTATTTATGACATTGAAATTACACTGCATAAACAAAGGGAAAGTTAGAAAAGGGCTGGCTTCATAAATAACAGCCCGTTGTTGTGCCAGCCTGATTAGCTCATGTCTGCTTTCACACAGGCACCGAGCTCTGGCAGAGCAGCCTGCAGTGCCCTCCAGCTCCCAGGCCAGGGGAAGGGGGAAAAGTCTCCTTTGCCAAAAGGAAAATGACCAAATGAAAACACCACCTTGACTAGAACACAGTTTTAAAATGCATGTAAAGTTCTGAGGAGAAGTTGGGACAGCCTGAAGAGCACCCACGTGGTTGTGTGAGCCCGAAGTGTCCGTGGATTCTCTTGGCTCTGAGCATACACGTGGCAAAGGTGAAGTGAAGGAATTAATTCTGACAAAGGAATTCATTCATTCATTCTGGCACTTTTGCTTCCTGACCCACTGGTGCTGAGTCCTAACCTCCTTGCCAGGAGGCAACTGCTGTGCAGCAACACCTCGTGTGTATGCAAGCCCTTCTCTTGCACCCCACCTACTAAAATCCCAAAGGTTACAGCCAGCTGTCCATGGAAGAGACCACGGAAGCAGCACTTGCACAGGAATATTCAGTACCAAGTCTGCTTCTGCACGAATCGCTCTCCAGCTAAAGAGTTCTAGCTACAAGCGTGCACATGTTATAGGATTAATTACATCATTTTTAAGGGTGATAAATAAGCACACAGTAAGCAAGGTTGGGAAGGGGCAGGGAAGAGAGAATGGGCAGCAGGATATGGAGCAGAAGAAACTTAAAAGTATACAAAAATCTCAGGCTCTCAGGAACCCCCTGTGCTCCAGTGCCTGCCCTACACTGGAGCTCCATAGCAGCACACAGCTTCCAGATGGATCAGGACAGCATCTTCTGTCTGCACAAAGCCTGCAGCGGTTGTTCCCAAAGGGCCTTTGGGCATTGCTGAGGTAAAGCGCTCACAGAGGTAATGGTTATTCCAGCACGGGCCTGGGAGAGCGAGCACAGCACCCTGCAAGTGTGCAAGGGCTAAATGAGGGAATAGATGGGCTCCCAGAACCCACTTCCAGCCATTCAACAGAAAGGGAGGAAGCGTTATTCCAAATAAATTAGTGGAACTAATTAGGCAGCAAGCAGGAATCCCACTAAACTACCACGTTACACAGTAAATAAACTCTGCCTTAAGTGCCCCTAGAGAAACCAATGGAGGTGTTGTGTTTCCTCTTACAAGAGCAGAGGAGGGCACCAGCAGCCTCCAGTTCCCCAGCTGGTTTTTAGGCTATTTCCTCTGGATTTTAAAATTTAAAGTGGGAAGTTGTTTGCTGATCCATGGTGTGACCTGGGGCTCAGTTCTACAGCTCAGCTCATCTCTGGGGAAAGAAATTACTGCTCCAACAGCCTTACCAAGCATCCTCATCTCGGACAAAAGCATCTAGGACTGTCTTCTCCAGCAGGAAGCAAGAAAGGTGCAGTAGATTTCCCTGCAAGGGATTAACCAGACTGCTACAGCACCTCAGCACTCAAGGGCTGTGACAGACAGCTCATCCAGAGGCAGGAGGGAAGTGGGATCTTGCAGCCTCAGCCTGACTGCAGAGCTACTGCAAATGAGCCAACCCGATACAGTCCAAAAAATGGGCACAGCCCTGCACACAGCAGAGGCATTTTAACTGACCAACTTAAAATGCTCCCAGGTTTTTATCTGACCTGTCACTGCATCACAAGCATTTGCAAAAATCTCTCCACATTCAGCCCTCCTCGAATACACCACAGCCAAGGCACCACCATACCCTATTGTCACCTTGTTAATCTGAACTTTAAAGCCAGCTATAGGTTACCCAATTCATAGTTTCATCTGACTTTGAATCTTCCACCTATACTCGGTTAAATTGCACAGCTACTGGTGCTAAACCATGTCAGACACTGCTACTGTGCCCTTGCTGGAAGGTGAGGAAATCCAGAACTACATTTAATTGCATGGCCCTTCAGATTTTGACTAGCCAACAGCCAAGCCAAGTGTCCTATAATGAGCTGCATGAACCAGCAGGACAGAAGAGGTGAATTTCTTTAAGCACAGCGCAGAAATAATGTGAGAAATTACTTTGCTGGTTGTTTGATGACCCATAGCTGTAGAGCTAATAGCCATATTGATGCCCATGGGGAAAAAAACACCAAAACTCAAAAAACCTATCCTCAACTAAATTCTAACTTTCAACTTGCACCACTTTCCTTAGGATTATGAAGTGTTTATTATCAAAATGCTGATCTACAAGTGGAAAACATTCAGTCTAATGAGCACGTGTGTATTTGCTGGAGTCCCCAGGAGGTTTCTCCAAATGAGGTGCTCACTTTAATGAGCCCAACATGGTAATTAATAAACTCACTAAACAGACTCAGCTGCTTAAGATGAACAGGATTGAAGGAAGCCCTGCCACGATGGAAGAGTTTATTCAAAATACTGTGAAGAGTACATAGAAGGAAAGACATTTTGAAAAGGGAACTGAAGGCAGCTCAAGTAAAAGGTGAAAAGTGAAACAGTGGTCAAAAAACCAGAGCTTTTCCGGGTGGACACAGAGATATCAGGCTTTAAACCAAGGCATCCAAGCCGCCATACCATCTCATAGTGTACTCTGGACAGGCTGGGAGGTTTTGTCTTAATCCTTATTTTACAAGGTTACATTAGTGCTTATTGTATTTTGCCTGCTGTGAAGTTACAATGCCTCCCCATGAATTGCATTAAACTGATTTTTGTGTCTATTTAATATGGCGATTTCTTCCTGGTTTTGTCAATAAATTGGATTCCTAAATTAGACATAGCATTATTAAGCATCTCAGTCAATTATTAAAAAAATTCATCAGCGATAACTATCAAAATTTTATTTGGTACTAAAAAGACATTAACCCATCATCGCTGGAGGAGTAATTTTTATCTTCTGTTTTTCCATTACGAGGCACTGACCACAATACTGCTCACAGTATGACTTAATTCATTTTCACTTAAGGGGAAACAATTTTGCAAAATTACTGCAGATCTTAACATCAGAGGTTTTGCTTTTGTAGACAGGCCTGCAAAAATGGGAATAACTGTCTGTTTGATGGCTTTTCCCTGCAAAGTCTCAGGTCTACCTGATCCAAGCCCTGCCTCCCCATGACAGACATTAATGACTCAATTACTGCTGCCGGGTGACAGTTCTCATCCCCCACCCCGAAAGGCTGCTCTGATTTCCCCACTCCCAAATGCTGTCACTGATCCTGATTCCAAACCCAGGAACTTTTATAAAAAGCCTGTAAAACTCACGACTGAAGAAATATTTCTCACCCAGCCACGAAGATCAGTTGACAATGATGCATTTTCACCTTTTGCTCCTCCAGCAAGCCATGTGTGAAAGCAAACAGAATGTGCAAGGGGACAGCAGCTCTTTTGTGCGTGCGCTGTGTGCGACACGCACGCGGCGTGTCACGGCGCGAGAAAGCGTGACACCGTGTCACACTCTGACTTTTCAAAACAGCCACCGAGAGTTTGGACAAGCCTTTAATCCACCGAGCTGCCTGCCACGGGTGGCTCCAAACTGTTGAAAGGCTCCTGAGTGCTGTGTAATGCTGCAGCATGGGATGCATGTGGCACACAGAGCCTTGTCTCCGGTCCCGACGACAGCAGAGGGGAGAGCAGACACGATGACAGGCGTGGCTCTGGTGAAGTTGTCCATGAGGCTGTTGGTGAAAACACAATGCTGCCCCAACAGGAGTGCTGGGAAGGGATGCCAAAGCTGTCAATTCCAAAACTTTACCCTCACAAAAATGAAAGGAAAAAAACCAACAACCAAATGTTGCTGCTGTTATCAAATGCTAATTTTTAAGATAGGACAGCCCCAATTTGGGGAAAATTAAATTTAAAACAAAGCCTGGTTTGTAATACTACAGGTTGACCTTCTTAAGAAACAGAAGAAGCTTCTCTCCCCCAGGATTTGCACGGAGAGTCCACAGCACAGGACAGCCCTGTGTCCGTTCTGTGTTTGAACCACCTGGTCACCAGCCAAGTCTCCATTCTGAATCCTCCCCGTCAGCACGGGCTGGGAATGATTGATGGAGCAGACAGCACACAGCTTGATTTCTTGGAGAGCAGGTTGCTGCTGCAAAGCTGGCAGTTGAGACAAATCTCGTTGCGAATCTTTAAATGGACCACATTTGACGAGGAGGTCACTGAAGGAGCAGGAATGAACGTGAGGCACCAAGATGGAATAGAGAAGAGTTTCACATTTCACAGCACAAGTGCCCTTTGCAGGGCCCTGCCATGGACGTGCTCGGGAACGCTCTCACAGCACCTCCCCAGCTGCGCAGGGGTCAGTGAACCCACAATGTGTAACCAGTGCGGTCTCAAACCTGAGGAAGGAGCTCTCCCTACTTGGGCTCTGTGTGTCTGAAATCCAGACTAAATACTCCCTGCTAAACCCATGCAATCACTTTGCAGGGCATCTCTGCTACCCTCATCCCTAAAGCCTACTTTCAAACAAGCCACAGGTCATTTCTGTTCCATATAAGCCAGGACAGAGGATAAGGGAAGGCCAGGAATGACACATTTTTAATCCTAAATCAGGCAAAAGGCAGCAGCACTTCAGAAGTTGGCAAACAGAGGGCAGGAGACTGAGGAGAGCTGGCCAAGAGGAGCTTCAGAAGCACAATCTTGTCAGAAGCTGGTTTTAATCCTCAAACCAGCCCAGGGTTTACAGGTCAGTCTGTATGGCAGGAGCTCTGCCACTCATGACTCATCCTCCAACAAGGACGTGCTGTACAGAGCACACGGACACTTTGGCACTCATTAATGAACACAGAGATGAGAAGAACAAAGAAAAAGGCGGAATGGACTTTAAAAAAAAAAAAAAAAAACAACACAAAAAGGGCAAAACTGCATCACCAAGTCAGCAGAGAACACAGTGTACCTGGCTGCAGCTGCCCAGAGCACGGCTGAAGCATCGTCAGTGTCCGTGCCCAGTTGGAAACAGCTCCCACGGCCCTGGAATGCAGAGGCTGCAAATGCAGCTGCTGAACTCAACGTTAGGAAATGGCCCACTTGAAATTTCGGAATAAACATTATTCTTTTTGCTGGTGGAGTCTACAGCTTAGCAGGATGCTGTGGAACATCTTTGCTTTCCTGACACTCTTCTCAATTGGAAAAACACTTCTCTTTGCTGCAATATGCTGAAAACTGTGCTTGAGCCCCAGTCTTCACAATCAGATCTCATCCCTAAAATTCCCAGCCAGCTCCCCATGGAAGGAAGGAGAAGCTGCATGAACACAAACCTATGGTTTTCTTCAGGTTTTTTTCTGCATCCATGCAAGGAAGACAGTTTTGGATCCATCGCTATTATACACCGAAGCAACACACCTGGGGCCAAAGCACCAACTTTGTGCAATTACTGAGGGAGCTGGCAAACATGAATTTGGAGAAATGCTGTAGCATCCCAAAGAGCCTGACAATCTCACCCCTTATGTGTTACTGGTGCTCATGCCCTGACTACATCCCAGTCCTCTTCATCCCAAATTCCTCTGACTATCCTGACCCCTAACCTCTTTCCTCTATGCCCCTTTTCAGCTGTTCCCTTAACCACACACACAATCCCCAGGATACAGATAATAAAAATTCACCTCATAAAAACAGGGAAATAAAATTGAATGCTGAACTCTTGACATTTGCTATCCATTACTGTATTTGTACGCACTGTCTTTTCCTGCTGCTCATTACCATTTGTCTCCATATCAGCCCTCGTGGTTTTTTAATCCAATTCTGACAGTATTTGGTACTTTATATAATCACATACTTTGTCTGGATTTTCAATCTCAGCTTTTAATGTGAGAATCTCAGCTTTAGTAAAAGTGATTTTCTACCTGCTGGGTTTTAAAAGAGGAGTGCATGGAAGGAAGAGAAAATCCTGAATACGTTGGGGCTGAAATGACACAATGCAGAAAGCAGACCAAAAAACTAAAGGGAAAGAGAAAACATTTCATTTTAATGAAGTCAGCTTTCTAAGCCAACCTCACAAGAAAACAGGCACTAAGAGTGTGACCTACACGGCCCCTGTAGCTATAAAGGGACTGGTCTAGATGAACACTAATGTCAGGATTAGCCAATATCCTGCTCCAGGAGAGGGTGCAACACGGCATTAAAACCTTCAGAAGATCCTGGCTCCCTACCTAGACAGATGTGGGCAGAACTGTCTTTAAGCAAAACGTTTTTCAAAGCTTTCCACGAGGCACTGAGGTGAATCTTTGTTTAACTGTAATTGGATTTCCAGTGGCAAGAGGTTCTGCAGATTAAGGATGAGCCGGGGACACAGGGGAGAAAGTCCCCAGTCAATTCCCGGTTCCTGGGCAGTCGATTTCTCAGGAGTGGATCGGGGGACTGGCATCTGCCGAAACCTCATCTCCAGGGCTCAACAAGCTGAATTATTCTCGAGGTGACATTTTTCTTGGGCTTGGAAAGTTTTAAAATTCTCCATCAAATCTCTGTTAGCGCCACAAAACGTGGTTTGCGCTAAAATAATCTCATTGCAAGGTTTCCAAGGGTTCACAGCGTGCCCCAGAGTTTAGAGATGTCTCCAGTTATCCTCAAACATCCCTTTTGAAGTCTGCATGTTAATAAGGTGTGGTGTATGGAATTTTCTTTATAACTTTTGCTTTGAGATCGTTTCATATTTCCTTTCTGTTCAAGAAGCCATTGAGGGACTCACTTTAGCTGCAAAGCTCTGTCTTATAATCCTGATGTGCTCAGGGAAATATTGGAATGGTTTTGATATGATAAATATTTATTTTTTACTTTTGCACCAAAAAAAAGAGCTATTCCATCCATTTGAAGCAGGAGTTATGAATCTGATTAGAAATTTGGAAGCAAGCAGGCAGCTTCTAATTACCCACTTTTTGCATGTTATTTGGTTTTTCACTTCAGCCCTAAATAGCAGCCTATGAGGATAGTTGCAATACCTTCTGAGAAACACAACTCAGATACAGATAAAGTATTTTTACACATATGACAGTCTACTCTAACTGAAAAAAGAGATTAATAAAAGGTTTACTTGTCCATTAATAAACAACTTGAGAACCTGTCACATCTGCTAAACTCAGTGAAATACTTTGGAACCTTCCATGCCATGCCTGGTTTATAATAATTTATTCTTTCTTCCCTATTAAACTCTAAAAAGTCATTATGGACAGTTTCCCTGACCCTTTCAGCTGTGTTTGCCTAATCACAGCTTAAAAAAATCATCAATGTGATTTCTACATCCAAAATTAAAGCAATGTATGTGTTATCAGTGCCAAAATATATTCACAGAGAAGTACATCTGCATCTACAGCCTCTCTCATCAAAATCAAATATCGGATATATGTATTGCATAAAATCAACTCAAGGATGCTGTTAGGCAAGGAATGTAAAATATGTTCAATGCATCATGTTTTGCTGCTTTCCCCTGACTATATCATAGCTGATAGGTCATTTCAGATTGGACTTGAATTTCGAATACATGCATTAAAATGTAACCAGTCCTAGGGAAGGAAAAATATCCTCGTGCTTCAAACGTGACAGCGAATGAAACAAACTCAATTTTTCATTAATAGAGGATCATTACTCAGTGCAGTGTGGGAAGTCTAGAGGAAACTTGGGGCATCCCTTCTGCAGGGCTAATCTGTTCTAAGGACTTACAATTTGACAGGTGGTGTATAAAAACCACCCTTAAAGAACATAGAAAAGCAATAAATCCACTGACTCAGCAATGCCAAGAGGGTCACAGGTATTTCGTTACCCTGTGATGGCAGCTGCTTCACCGACATGATTCTGGAAGCTGTGGCTGCCCCATCCCTGGAAGGGTCCAAGGCCAGGCTGGACAGGGCTTGGAACAACCTGGGATAGTGGAAGGTGTCCCTGCCCGTGGCAGGAGGTGGAATAAAATGAGCTTTAAGGTCCCTTCCAGCCCAAACCATTCCATGATTCTGTGGTACAACTTCACACATTGGGCCGCTGGTAGCAGACCCATAGGAAAGATTATGAGTAAAACCAACAAATTAAGGGATGGATTTTCCTCCAGTTTGGCGTCAGTATCAGACAGGCAGGATTGAAACTGATACTCTTGATCAGCAAATGTTTTGTCACAGCTACATCATCTTCCCCCTCAGCACCTCCCAGCCCCAGCAGAGAGACTGACACCAGGTAGGATTTCCCAGTACAATAAGTTCAATCTGCATAGGCATTAAGCAGACAAAGGGAAATCAAATAGCAAGAGAAAAAGTAGAGATAGTGATTTTCTTTAGGCATTCATTAATGTCTATTCAAATATAAATACTGAACAAAAATCTACATTTCATATTGCAGGAGAGCACACTTGTGCCAAATCCTTTGGAGATTTGGTTCAAGAACAGTTCATCCCTATCTGAAGATTTGCCTGAAATACTGCCAAAAACCACTAAGGCTTTGTGTTAGCTGAAATAAAAGCTACTGTTGCAGAAGAGAGAAATGCAAAGGAGCTTCACAGGACCGTGTTCCCCCTCCTGTCTGTATATTCATGTACCTGATCAAATCCTCTTTGGTCTTCGCCTTCCCGCTACAACTTCAACTGTGCCCATTTTGAAAAGCAGTGCAATACACCAATGGCAGATTTCTTCCAAGTCACCTACATCACAGTCATCAGAGCAGGGGCACCTCTGAGTCTTCCACTTCTTTTCCAGGTTTTATTGGTGCTTTTCATGTTATCCACAGGAATTAAATTGTGAACAGTTCGGGAAAATTTCTATGTGATCCCTGTTCTCTGTTGCTTCTCTCCCACTCACCAACTCGGGGACTCAGACCTACACACACACGATGAACATCAAAAGCTGAAATCTTAGCACTCATTTTCCCATAGTTTGTTCCAGTTTCTTGTAAACGAAACTCATTGGAGCAAACAGGACACACAAGGATTCATTTCCCAGCACACCGAATTCATCAAAGCAATACTGAGTAAAATTAACCAAGGGAGATGCACAGACCTGCAGGACTGAAAGCCTGTCTCCTTCACTGGTCAAATTAGGGATCTACACTCTCCAACATCCTCTTGGAGAGCAGGGAGAGGAGGTTTGCTGATATCAATTTATTCAGGGTAATGAGGACAAAGGCTGACTGTGAGGAACTGCAGAAGGACCTTATGAAATGGTATGACATATGAGATGGCAGATGAAATTCAATAGAGATAAATGTCAAATACGCATGTGGGAAAAACAATCCTAACCTCACATATGAAATGATGGACTCCGAGCCAACCACAACTGCAGGGGAGTGAAATCCTGGATTTACACTGGACAGTACCACGGAAATGTCAGCCCAGTGCTACCAACAGGCAAAGGAAAAAAGACAGCAGATCAAATGCTAGGAATCATTAGGGGAAAAGGAAACAGAGAGCATGGGCAGCATGGATGGGGACACCTTCTTGGTGGAATTTTCCACTACTGACACAAAGACCCCTCAAACCAAACTGGAGCCATGTCTAACACAAACAAACAAAGGTGATTTTTGTACCGAACAAGAGAAGCTGTGGATGTCACAAGCCTGCACTGGCTTAAGGCTAGAAAAGATTAAGTTCACAGAAGGAAAATCTATTCATGCTTACTATCTACACAGAAATCACTCCTGGCACCAAGTTCCTGAGCAGAAAACAGCTGGAGCCTGGGAAGCATCAGAGGAGAAGTGTCACATGTGCCTGCCCTGCTCATACTCCCCCAGCCCATGGCCACGGCTGGAGAGGGGATGCTGGGCTGGACCTCATGTCAGTTCCTGTTTACAATTATCTGAAGCTCAGCTTTGTATCCCTTAGCAGGAACACGATTTTTGTTCCATTTTTAACCCAGCATATGGTGACTTGGTAATTTTACATTTCTGGTTGCAGTGCCGTAGAAATTTGCAAAATGAATAAAAAGAAAGGGGAGGGTGGAGCAGCAGAGTAAAAATATAGCTCGTTTTAGGAAACATACCAGCCTGAGACAAAGCTTACCAAGACTTTTGCAAAATCACCAGCTAAGGGTATTTTCAGAAACGAAGCACGTGCTGTTCACACAGGCAGTCCAGCTCTTCCTCCCAGGGCTTCCCAACCCAGGACACAGCCACTTGTACAACACCCTGGCACGAGGGGATCTGCGTGTGGTCCAGAGTGTCCATCCCAAGGGGATCTTCTGGAGGAAGAGCCATGTGAAAAGGAGAAGGGTTTGAGATAGCAGTGATCCAAAGGGATGGAAGAGGGAGCTCAGAGCAGGGAGCGGTGACGTGGTAGGGGAATCTCACGGTGAGTTTGTGCTTCTGCTGTCAGCGCTTTTTGCAAGAAATTCTGTTCCACAGCACACTCCCTCTGATATTAATTCTGAATGCAAGACAGCTTTGTAGTACCTAATCCTATTAGCACGCTCCTGAAATCTGTAAGAGCAGAAATGTAGGACTGGCCCAGAGACGCAGCTCTCCAGCTCTGCTCCCCATGAAACAAATCCAGGTTCAATTCCACAGCCCCTGGGCCCCTAGGGATGATTAGGCAGAATTTACCAATGCTGAACAGGAGTTATGAACCACAGTAAAGCAAATAAAAATATTTAAATGAAAATGCTTTGGACAAAACATACTTTCTTAATTTGGAGAACTCCATGGATGTTTCCTTCCGTACATTTTCACCCAAACTGCAAAAAAGAAATCCCAGCTGATCACGTTTTTTCCCATTTTCAATTTTCCCTGACGTCTTTCCCTCAGTCTCTCTACCATCTCTCCTTTTTTTACGAGGCTTTTTCAAAGGGAGGAGTTGAAAAATATAAAGAAAAGAAAAAAAATAGAGAAAATGGGCAGAATAAAGAGAAAAACTAGATGACAGTGGTTTCGGTAAAGGAGATGAGGTGGAACGTATTCGCTTTGGAAAGAAGAGTCATCCCAGGTCCCAGCTTGCTCCCTGTGCAGCCAGGATGGGTGCCTGCATCCCACATTAGATGATCCCTAATGGCTCTGGCAACCACTGCTCCCAGAGAACCCCATAAATCGCCCACGGCAGCTGATGGGAACACGTTCAATTAAATGGATTTCTGTCCAAATTCCTGCTGCACGGCAGCCAAAACGTTCTAACAGCTTTGTAGATGTGTTTCTGTGCAGGAGAATGAAGCAGATGTTTTCTAACACAAGCTGCAGGCTGGTGGCTGGGGCTTAGGCCTGGGAGACGGCTGAGCGTCAGTCACCGTGACGCAGGATGAAGAATTCCACTGGAAATCCAGCAGTGCCTCCGCCAGTCGTGCCCTCTCCACATGATTCAGCGGCAGACGTGGTAACAGTTCAATTTTAGCTAAAATGATTTGGGTTTTATTGAATTCGGGAATGAAAACATGTTTTATATCTTTGAGAAATGCCATGAAATAGAATAAGCAGCTTGTACTTCACATCCCCTCAGACATCCAGTATCTCCATGCAGAGACAAGAGGTTGGCAGCTGGGAACCTGAAAAGACTCCAGAAACATGCAATACCTCTTCATGCACATTTGTGCTTCAAGGACAGCTAATTTAAAAGGAAAAAAACCCCAACCCACCATTCATTAGCAGCAATTATAGAATAGTTTAATAAATTTCAGTGCTTTTTTTCTCTAGCCTTTTGAAACACTGGCATTTCATTTCCCTAATACGAAATGTATCCCAAATGATACGTCTATCAGCTGTGTATCAGAAGGACTGGGTGAAGCACAACTTCTCGAGAATTTAATTACACAGCAAATCTTAATGAAATACAATACTGGAATCTTAATGAAATACAACCCTGGCTGTGATGGAATAACTATTGCAAAGGAAAAAATACAGCCCAGAACCCTGACATGCTGATCTCGAGTCAGTGCTTCTGGAAACCACCCAGTGAAGCTGCTCCAGCTTCTCCAATTCCCTAATTCCCAGTGTTATCTGGGATTTTGCTGCTCTGGCAGCACTGCTGCACTGTGGGGTCCCACCAAGGTCCTCAGTCCACACCCAGTTTTTCCACAGCACTTTCAAAATTGCTGAGTGTTCTACTCTGCATTTTGTATTTTCGGGCTTATTTGGTGCATCTATTGGGATTTCTGTTCAACTTTGCCTCTCTTTCTCCTCCCCCTGACAAAACTCCATGAAATATTGCTCATCTAAAAACATAAATCCAAGATGGGAATTATTTGAATCCCCTGTTCCTCACCTGCTGATGGCCTCTGCTATAACTGGGAGCTGTTCTCTGTCATTTATTCATTTCTTATTTCAGGGCATAAGCAATGAGAATCACCACAACCCATAACACAAGCAGTATTTGAGTCTAACTTGCCTGATACTTGTATTTCACGAGTCACATAGAATTCAAAAGTGATTTATTTGAGCTTTGAAAAGCTAAAAGGGGTTAAAACTGACTATTCCTACCATGAAATTTCATGCTGACATAACATGTTTTGAAAGGATGATTTAAAGATACAGGGATCCCTCATAAATCAGTCAATGTTTTCTTTTTATGAAGATTTTAATGCTGCCTTTATCCCTACAAAGTTGTCTCTGAGGTCAAGACTCCCTCTCACTCAGGTTTGGAAAACCCTGGAATGCATTCAGAAACATTAAAAAAACTCAAATATTTAAAAAAAAAAAGAGACCGACATCCTTAGTTAAAACTCAGCGACAGGACATGACATTGTCTTAGTGAGTCAGAATAAGAAATTAGCCAAAAATACTCTAGAGTAAGTTGTTTCAGGCAGTTCACCTGCTCCTCAGATTTTAGGTTTCTCAGTTGTGTGTCATTTTATAATCATATTTGCCTAATTTCCAAATTTGTTTTTCCAACTCACTACCTACAAGACAGCAAAACAGAACGTACTGAAACAGCTGCGGAATGAACATAATAAATCAAAAAGCAAAGGTTTATTTACTTTCTCTTCCTTTCCAGTTTTTTTTTAACCTACAGCAGTCCTAGGCTTTGCCTGCACAAAAACAGATAAAACAATACAGACAACAACAAAAAAGACCACCCAAAAAACTGCAATCCCAACCCAAAACTTGAGGCAGTTTGGAATGGATGACACTCCTTCCCCCAGAACAAATCCTGCTGTTTGTTACAGGGGTTCTAGAGCAACAAATCTCTAGAAGACATTAACCACATCTGAGAGACACATCACAACATTCAACTCTTATTCAAAGCATGTTTGTGGCTTTTATTTTAAGGAATTCTGTAGAGTTTCATTCAATTACAAATGTTTTTGAAGGATTCGAATTCTTGCAGTGCTACAAGATAATGGCTTATATCCAGAAGAAAAAAAGCAATACCTCCCCTGGCTAACATTTCTTTTCCATTTTGTGATATAATTCACTTTACCTAGTTAGCTCCCTTTTGAAGCCAGGAAGGAAATACTGTGAAGAATAAGAAAATAACGAAAATTAAATGAAAACAAAGGGAAAAATCACTTGCATGAAAACATGAAGACAACACGTTTGAAAAGAACTGAAGCATCACAAACCAAATTAAAGATATTTGTAAGGAATGGAGGAAAATGCTCTGTCAGAGATAAGCAGTTTGACACTCCCTGTCACCACATGAAACAGAGTTAAGGATATAAACCCAGGTAGCTTCTGATAAAATGATGTCAACCTTATTTTGCTCTCCCTGCAGTAAGGAGAGGTGGCTGCCTCCCCCTGGGCTGCCGGCACCTCTGAAATTCCTGGTGCCACTTGGTCTTAGGAACAAACAATTCACTCACAAACCAAGTGGGGCAAAGGCACTGCTCATCATCTTCAGATCAACCTACTGCTCAGGGAATTTTGACTTTACACAGTTGCCACATTTTCTGATAGCAAAAGTCTCTGTCCTCTCTGTTCCCAAAACAGATCGTGTTGCTGTTACAAACCGAAGTTCTGGCTGGTGGCATTTATCTGATTATAAATTTCAGAGGCTGTTTTCTTTCACACTTTGAGTCCATGCCTGCTCAGGCCAACACATTTCCATGTCACAGAGCTGACCGGAGCAGTTTTCCACCAACACATGCAGCAGCTTAGTTCGGTGAGTTTAGGGAGATGTGAAGAAGCAAGAAATGGGGAAAAGTTTGATGTGTGTTGGAGAAGCTGGCAGGGTTGGTCTAAATCGCCATTTACCACAAATCTGCGCTTCTTTAGCAGGTTTTTGCTGATAAATATCGGTTTAATCCCAAAACTGGATGCTTCAATTAGGGGATTAATGTCAATCGACACAGAACAGCAGAAAGCACATTTGCTTTCCTTAGAGAGGGACTAAACCAGCGGCTCGTGGCTGGTTCCACAGAGCCAGGCTGGCTACCCTGCAGGACAGCCCAGCTTTCCTGGGCCATTTACGCAACAAAAGCATGGGATTCATTGCAAAATCTTGGATGGCTTGGTGTGAAATGCAAGGGGTTGAAGAGTCCAGCCACATTCAGTGCTCTTTCAAAGAGCCAAGCATGAGAAGAGAGAACCTGAAGCAGGGACTGCCAGCACTAGAGCTCAGTATCCTGCAGCAGACAGGTTTTTAAACCCTCTCTTTCTATTTTTAAAACAAAGATCCTCCTCACAGCTCAGTAGTCCAAAGACACCACTTAGTGAAATGCTGTATCAGTCAAGCAATGCAGAGAACCTGCAGCAAGGCCATGGAGAAACCCTCTTCAGAAAGTGATTCTCTTCTCTCCAGGGCCATGGACTCATCCACTAACAAAAAACTGTACAGTAAACTAGAAAAGCAGAAAAAACACCTCAAATAAAGGGCTCCTTTTAATTAAAGACGTGAGCAGTGCTGACCACATCAGCCGTTTATTTTCCTTTTCATTTTTCCTTCTTTTTTTTTAATCCATCTGTTGTAAAGGGAACCCATTTCCATCCAATGCACTGGACATATTCGTTGGCTGAATCCTGTGATCCTCACCCAAAACAACACACCAACGCTGCAGACTGTCCAAACATTTTGCTTAGGAATATACTAAATGCCACAGACACAGAACAGATCAGAGTAATAAGGGGCAAGTACAATTTAGATTCTATCCTGAGGAAATTTAATAACCCAGAATTAGAAAAGTCTAACTCATTTGACAGCACTACTTTAAAAAGAGATATTATGGGCTCAGGAAGCAGGCAGCTGCTGCAAGGTTTTTAAGACTCTTGCAAAGATGTGATTCCACACACTGAGAATTTCAATGTCGACTGTGAAAGGGGAGTACACAAGTGCCATCAAAATCCTGGGATATGGCAGGTAGGGTCTCCTGGCTACCTTCCCAAGCCTAACACAACCCAGGCAGCTGTGGTTCAGTTTCATACTTCAAAAAGCAGTGTTTCAGAAAGAAAACCATGACCAAGATGCCCAGTGCTCTCTTTGGGGGCTTTGTTTGCCCCAAATCCACGGATGAACTCCCAATCCTGGAGTGGGAACGGACACACAATCCCAGACAGGAGCCTCCCCTGCCCTGAATATGTATAGGATGTCTCCTGAAGAGCACAACAATAATGAGCTTGCACAATCTATGGTAAATTAATTCAATAGCTAAATAAATTTACTATCCTACAGAGATGGTGGAGCTGTGAAAATGGTTAAGCAATGTTGCTTAAGATATTTTTACCCAATATAAAAAAATCAGTCAGAGGGGAAAGGAACATGTTGGAGAAGACAGATTTTCACAAATATTTGTATTTGAATTGCTGATGAACTCTTCCTGCTGTTATTTTTATTAATGTTTTAATTATATATGCAATACACTTCATGAATAGCTGAAAATATATAGGAGCAACAACATTTTACAAGCGAGAGAGACAGGTCTGTAGCAAATTTCAAACGTACTTCCTTTCTGCCAGGGAAACAAGATGCACTGGAGCCATAACCTTTCATGCCATATTTGAAAACAAGTGTGTGATGGAGCAGTTCTCCTGAGCTTCTGCTAAAACTGATGTTGCCATTCCTACAGTGGTATTTCACTCCATGCCTCCAGGTTTTTTTGAGATGTAGTGGTCAACACTACGAATAGGGAATGAGGCAGCAAGCATTTGTTGGGGCATTTTAAATTTTGGGATACGCTTAAGATCTCGTGCCCCAGGACAAGTTCATTATTATGCAAAACACCTCTAAAATGGGCGAAATTTTGAATTTCAGGTCCTCACCAGGGATGGGGTGAGGCAAATCTTCCTACAGTGAGCGAAACCGGAAGCCCTGATCATAATGCTACAAATTCACACCAAAGCAGGATTTTGGGAACCAGTTCAATGTGGAGGTGACTTGTAGACATCTCACACTTAGCAAAACAGTCAAGTACCTTCCTCTCCTGTCCTTAGTGAGGCTAAAGCATTTTGTTGGCTTTGGAATAAGCGGGGAGTGACTCCATCCCATCAACTGGATGGTGCAATACCTCCAGAGCACTGAACACCCAAGAAGAATTAGACCCCATGAGTCTTCCCAACCTCATCTTAACACCCAGGATATTGCTGTGTCCAGGTCCTTGACCCCATCTGCGTCCCAGGCTCGAGGTCTGCTGCAGACTGACTGCACTGACCCTTCTGAATAGCTTGTAATGAAATCTTTATTATAATTTGTTTTCAACCCACACTGCTAAAAAAATCTGTCAGCTGCTTTAAAATGGTCTCTGTTTTGCTGGCCCTGCTTCTGGCAATCTAAGTAGCTGTCATCACTGTAGGAGCAGCCTGCTTGATAAGATTATAATTTTGTTTACATTGTGCTATAGGATGCCACGCTGAGTACAGCGCAAGGAAAATGGCAATCGACAGCATGCAATGTGCATTTTCAGTAAAATGGGGGTTATCTGCCTTTATTCCTGCCTCAGAACTGCAGGATTTTGGCTGATGTTCTTAAAGGTAAAGGAAAAAAAAATGGGTTTAATGTATTTCTTTGCTGGAATGTATTGCAGTAAAACCTGTAATGGCCTTTTTTGGCACCACACCAATATACAGCATTCAGAAAACAGCTATTTATTGAAGCAAGAAATGCAATACCAAGACTACAAATTACTTCTTACATACAGAAAACTGGAAGTAAATCTGGCTAATGCCTACCCCTCTACCAAAGGTAGAGTTCCCAGCCTCAAACTAGGAGCAGCCAATTCTCATCTGCTGCGCAGTTGCAAGTTAAAGACCTTACTGCATCTCATTTTCATCCTCGGTAAAATAGAGATATGGCCATGTATTTTAAGAGAGGGTCTCAAGCTCTCTCAGTACACGAGACTGTAAATCTACCAGGGAAGCACACCAATATTTTTACAGCAGTCAGTTGGGTTAGTTTTAATTTGTGTTTGATTAGCAAAGAGCTCTGGGCCAGACTCACAATATTCACAGAATTCCCGGTGCAGCGAGGCAAAATGTAACAATTATAATGGTAGCAATATGTATTCAGTCCTAGCCATTAGCTGTTGGGAAAATGGGTCAACAATAACCTAAGTTTATAGCGAGAGGATTTCTCCACCACACATTTATATGCTGCAGTAAAGGACAGTGAGGAATGTGAGCAAGATTCCTATTACCTTTAGCATGATCACTGCTATTTTTCCCTTCTCAGCAAGCAAAATATTTTTTTATACATTTTCCCAACTCTCTCCAGAAATTAATGTTTTAGCTGTGTTCTCTCTCCTCCCTGTGAAAGGTCAGCCAGGGCTGGAGTACACGGTCCAAGGAGCAAAGTTGAATCTAGGACTTTGCACTAGGAGTAAAGGCGCTGAGCAGCTTTGTCAGGTCAACCAAAAGGCAACATAACGAATCCTTGAGCAGTGCAAGAGCACCGAGTGGGGATGGCACGTTAATAATGGATGACTTTCCAAGCAGGGAACTCAGTGCTTTTCCATCCCAATGCAGCACTGCTGAGCCCCGCTGGTGGGCAGGAAGAGAGAGACGAGGAAGTGTGAGCTCCTGAGGTGCATCTGCCGGCTGCTGTGTGGGAGGGGAGCACTCAAACCCCGCCAGGACACGAGGGGTCTCCGTGCTCGGCCGCCCACGCGCGCTCGGATCCAGCTCCGCTGCGCCTCTGCCCGGCCGGCGGAACGGCCAACTTCATCTCGCAGCCTGACAAGACAAATTGTGAAATTTATCTTTCTCAGACTGGATTGTCCTCTACGTAATGGGAACAAAAGGCAATACCAACACAAGAAAGAGCAGCTTTAAAGCCCTGCCTGAGGATGGAAAAGGAAGCAGTCGTACATCAACATCTAAGTCAGTGCCCAACACATCGCTTAGGGCTGCAGGCTCAGCCCGAGCCTTATTGACCCACACCACAGTCACTGCACAAGACCTTGAAGCACAGCTGAGGGCTCAGACAGCAGGACCTGCAGCCACCAAAGAAAGAGAAATAAAAGAACAAACAAGAAATGCTTGTCCTTTCCAAACACAAAGCGCCCAACTTTATACAGTTCAGGCAAAATTCTTAAAGAGCAAGTTACTGCAGATGACAATGGTATTTTGGTACTTGAGGGCAACTGGAAGTGTCAGAATTTATGAAGGTATGAAAGTCAAAACATTATTTCTTCATTAATGCTATCAAAGCCAGGGCTTGATTTAATGGTCACAGTTTTAAGGATTCAATGTCATTCACCTGGAGTCTGCCAAAGTTCACATGTAATTTAGTCTGATTGTTTAGGAATATATTTCATCTAATTCCTGTTGTTTAAGAATAGAGTCAAGCAATTTTTGGCTCAGTCTGCTCTTCCTAACAAGTGGAAACAATAGGAACATTAATTATACCTTACTTCACCCATTCAAATGCAGAATGACTTGAACATGCTGATGAGCAAGAAATTGCTGAGACACGAGCACCAAATTTCACATTTGAGAAGTCTGAACCTCCCATTTGGAAGTACCACTACATTTATATGCAGGAGCAAATACCAAGCAATGAAATATTTCCAGCTTCACTTTATCAAGTGAGGTAAGGAGAAGCTAAAATCAGCCTTTACCATGTGTCAGCAGATAGCATGGCAAACATCATCACTAGGAATCTGTTCACTCCTAATGCCTCCTTCTTGTTCCCAGGAGAAAAAGTGCAGTAACCTATAGCACTTGTGCTCAGCACACACCAGCACCTGCACGGACACTACCAGCACTTTGGGTGAGGCCATATTTACTTGATTTAGCATTTTCAAGCTGATGGTTGCGTAGTGCAAAATTAAGGCTATGTTCTGGCCTTGTTCCCAATGGAGTAGCACAGCCTGAGCCAAGAGGCAAGAGAGGAATGTGTAGGAATGTGTTTTCAAACACAGCATCAGTCTGTCTTCACCCGCCACCGATAACAACACAGGCAGAAAGGCACTGGTAGCAGTGCCAGCACTTCTGGATGTTCCAGGTGTACAGGAACCAACACCCAGGAGGATCCAAGGCTCTGAACATGCAAAGCACAGCAGTGAAATCCGTATCTGCTGACTGCATGTGACTGGAAACCACAGGCAATGCTCCCAGCCACTATCTCAAAGGATACTGGAAAAACAACGCCGAGTAGGGGTAATTGAAAAGGCAACTGGACACTGTCCCTGACCCACACACTGTGACAGAGTGTGTCACTGACACCCTGAGCCAGCCAGACCCTGCATGTCCACAAACAGCACTCAGAATTTACTGACCATGCTCCAGAAGAAAGGGTCAGGTGCACTGACCATCCCACTCCTCACCGTGCCACGGACTGCACACAAAGCAGATGGCTTGCCACGGATGAACAGATCACTCTTCTGACCAAAACCAACAGGCCAAATTACCCTCCAAACCAATGGCAACTGGAGGACACACGAAATGACACCTCCAAAGCCAGCTGGCACACGCCATCCTGGGCCTGGATGGGAACAGTGGCACGGTGGGCACACGGCTTTGCTCCAATCTGGTGTGGCTGGCAGCGGCGGAGGTCGACACACACAGGCTGAGGGATGAAGCAGTTGAGTGATGACAAGGGAGAATTGAATGTGGAGGGGGAAAAATGACCTGCAACAAATCAAGTGTGGCTGGGTAGACGTGTGTCCCTTCAGCAGACTCAATCACCAGCGAGAGGGTGACAGAGATTCTGAAATGGTTAAACAAATAGCTTCACGTCGGGCTGCCCAGGCTCACCATGAGATGGATAGATGGAACTGAGAGCCACTGACCCTAACAACACAGAAAGGAGGGAGCGTTCTGGAAAATACACAGATAAGCCAAATACACGACAGAAAGATAAATATCAGCATAGGCTATGATTTGCGTGCTAATTCATAAAGCCCAAGGCAAATGAACAGACAAATGAGGAGTCCAAATGAGAGAAATCTCAGCACCGCAAATTGTTTCGTGCACTGGTGAGTGGTGACCAGACAAATCCCCAAAACCTCACAAAAGTCCTCAATCTCTCACTTGTCAGTGTGGCTTATCTTCAGTCTAAACAACCCGTCACCAGATCTTTTTTCTACCTCACCTCTCATCTCTCAATCACTACACTTGAGAGCTGATCCTCTCTTTGGTCAATAAATACTCCTGACAGGTCACAGTTTCAAACAGCCACCTTCAGATTTTATCTGCACCTGATCTGGGCCCTTCGCAGGAGCTTCCACCAACTTCTAGAGTCTCCTTATCTTTTTTTAGTTCTTTGCTGCAATGCCTTACAAAAGGCTCTATGGAAGGGGCAAGCTGAGATTACTCATTCTCAGAGTAGTTTATTTTGACCCTTTTCTTCTTCCCACGAGCCTATAGAAATGCATCAAACATCTCTCACATTCCCAGGCTCTCGGTGGGGGGAGACTTTCTTTTCTTTCAATATTTAATTACAGGTACAACAAAGTCCTGTTCCAAGGCGAAGGTTCCTATGCATGACAGCCAGACAAACAAGCTGTAGGACTGCAAGGTACAAAACCCCAGTGTGCTGACGAGTCCTCCAACCCCACAGTGATCTCCTTTTCTCACGCAAGGAGCTTAGCACAAAGCCCAGAATGGCGAGATGCCAAAACTGAGCCACTCAGCACGAAGGCATGTTTGTTGCTCACCATGAGCAGCAGCAGTAGCTGTGAAAAATCGGGAGTCAAAAGGCTCAGTCCAGCTGTAAAATGCTTAATGAAGAAAAAGGAGGAGGGCAGGACTCACCAGTTAAGGTTATCACCCAACATTAACAAAAATAGGAGCACATCTCTCTCCCACACTGCTGTACCCTCACAACTCCCTTCAGCTGGTTTCTCTCCAACCTTGGTTTCTCAGCTGATCTCACCAACCTGACTGAAAAACCTGCCTTGATGCAATAATGTTTTTAAAAGCTGCTAAGCACTGTACTGTCTGTTAACAGATCAGTACTATCCCACAGTCCTAATGCCATTTTGGTGCCTAAACTTCTGACCCCGAGTCCCGCAGAAGCAGACAGCTCATCGGAGAGGTGTTCAGGTGACAAAGGGAACACTAAAAAGCCGTGTGTTCTCCCAGGGCAGCTCTTCTGCCCACTGACATTTAAAAACAAGCAAAAGTTTCCTTTTGTTTTCAGGCGTAAGCTGCTTACTGAAGGCAAATGTGCTTGTTTTCTGCCAACCATTCAAGTCTCCCTTTCTGTTTGGGGGAAAGGAAGGAGAGAGGATTATCCAGCCGAGGGTGGATAATCACAAATCTTAGGGAGGGTGAGTTTTTGCGAGAAGGAAGGGAAAATGTAAATTGGTCTGATAGAAACATATTTATCTTTTTAAATTATTTCCCCACAGAGCTTCAGATAGAACAGGATTAAAGTGTCAACATATGAAACCTATGCTCAAGAGTCTTTCTCAAGGTCTCAGATGTAAACAAGTCTTGATATCCCAATTCAGTGTCTCCTAA
Source organism: Rhagologus leucostigma (assembly GCA_013397725.1). Lineage (NCBI taxonomy): Eukaryota > Metazoa > Chordata > Aves > Passeriformes > Rhagologus > Rhagologus leucostigma. Next base: position 1,130,537 of record VZTD01003312.1, on the reverse strand, counting down.
GTGTGTTTAGGTCTTAAAACCAGCCAAGAAGACACAACAGATTCTGTAAAGAAACATGCAGAGAGCTTAGAAGTGAGATTCCTAAAGGTCTTGCAGATGCATCAGTGTGAAAAAGCCATTAACAGATGTAGCTAAAACCCTGCACACAATTTCATTATGATTTATCTTCTATTTTCTTAAAAGATGCATTTTAGCTTAGGAGTAATGTTTAGATTTCAAGTAAGAAGTAGGTGAATTTTCATTTCTATACCAAATTCTAATTTATTTTTTTATTAGATTTTCATCAAAATGTTCCCACGAGCATGAAGAAAAGAGCAAACAAAATGCGCCATGCACAAATAAATTCTCTCATTCCTTTTTAAAACCAGTTTTCCTCCTGATCTTTCCACTCATCAAGGCTTTACTGCTCTGAGAGACTCCCTGCTCAACTGAAGAAGAAAGCAAAAGGAGCTGGTTGTAAAATATTAACTTATTCCATTTTTCATCTTTGGGAATCAAACACACATTAATTATCAAAACTCTCTGCCTTTCCCTCCATCGTGTCATTAGCGCAATCCACAGGGAAGAACACCCCGCACAGCCCGGTTCCAGCTACAATCACCTATGTATTTATCAACAGCCAAATCTAATTTCATCTGCTACTCCACGTCAAGTGAGTAAAAAGCCAATAACATCCTCCCAGGGTGGTTATCTGTGGCATCTCCATTTACGCCTCGGACACAGCCTCCCCCTGTAGGGAAAAGGAACCCCTCGGACTGTGGCTCCTGGATGTCACTCGACAGAAAACACTGACCTGAAGAACAGCACAGTAAGGCAGGACTTAATTCCCAGAATGTCATCTCTCTCCTCCCGACCTGCGTTTGTTTGCTGTATTTATTGTAGCAATGTCTTTTCCTTGTACAGTAACTGCCCTTGCCAGCACACTGCTTTCCCTGAGGCTACTTTAAATCTCTCTGAAAACCAAACAAGGATCCTTATCTTCATATAAAGTTATCTGTGAACAGTTGAGAGCAATACAGAAGAGCTTTAAATTGAGAGAGAGGGGTCAATGATGCAATAAGAGCACTTTGTCCCTTTCTATAAAGCAGACCAGAATTCAGTTTTGATCAAAGGCACAAGCCTGGCCACGGAAGGCTCTCCTGGCCCTCAACCAGCAAAGCCCCTGAGCTCGCCAGTAGCTCTCCCATGTGCCATGGAGCTGCCAAAAGCACAAGTCCAGGGTCGAGCCCTGCAGGCCTGACACTCATCTGTCACATCCCTACCAGGATTTGGCACAGCAGGTCGTGGCTATTCCCCTTGCTCAGGACGGGGCTCTGCAGGCTCTTCTGCCCATCCTGGTGCCCAGGGTCAGCCTGACTGACCAGGCATCCCTGCCTCCACCTCCACCCCTTAACTGCTGAATGGTCAGCAAGAGGCAAAAACAGAACCCCCAACCCCTCTTGCTGCCGAGCTGTTCATCTTTCCTAACCTACTTCCCAGTGCTCAGAACAAAACCCCTGCCCCTGGTCCTGCCTGTCATCCCTGGATTGATTTGTAGCACACAGCCTGTTTCACTGTCTTGCTCGTCCTATTTTCTTGGTCACAGTTGGTCAGACACCACTCCTGGCTGCTGGCCACTGCCAGAAAGTCTTTTTTTTTTTTTAATAACCTCCAATAAGCTCAGATAAAAACCTGGTCGTGGTCTGTTTTCTCCTTATTGAAAAAATACTGTATTAAATAAATAAAAACTAGGCAGTAGCTGCTTGGGGAAGATGTGAAGTGCACCCACAACCACTCCCTCATTATTGCTGTTATCGAGGCCAGTGTCATATCCTGAGAGGAGAGAAACTGCAACCTCTAGCAAGTGTCTGAGCACACTGAAAGCAGCAAATCGACCCAAGCTGTGAGAACAAAAGAGAATACACTCAGTGGCATTAGTTCACTGACCACACCATTTCTATTTCCAGTCTTTTACACTATGCAACTGTTGATGAGGATGGATTCTAGCAACAAATGGAAGCAAACCTTGTGGGGATTTAGTGCCTGCTTGGACACTGCAGGTTAAGCCTTTCCCAGCAGAAGCGGGGTTTTTTTTGTGTGTTCAAATTCCATTTCATGGCACTTCTTTAAGGTTGGAAGAAAGAAAAAAATTATACTGACATTTAACTCGCAGCCTGGAGCCAGCTAATCAGACAGAGCAGGCGAGCACAGCAGCATTAGGAAAAACATGGGGGAAGGAGGGATAGCAGTGGGAAGTGCTGCAGCTGGAAACCTGGCTGGGAACGGGATGACACGGGGTGCAGGGACACAGGGACAAGGGTGCTGTGCACAGGAGGCAGTGAGCAACGAAGGGATATTGTCAGAGAACAGCCCAGCGCAAGGAAAAGAAAAAACTGAAGCACAAAAGGGAAGAAATTTTGCTTCCTGGGGTAGGAAATATTCTCTCAAACCCAGTAGTAACCAAGAGCAGTTGCATTATATGGCACCCAATAAATATTTTCGAAGTGATATGTGAATAATTATCACAGAGTGCATCGAGGAAAACCTCATTGTAAGCACTCGTGTGAGGGTGCATCATAAATACACATCCTCAATTTTTTTTTATCAGTTCTCAAATAAAACAAGGCCTTTTAGATACTGCTATTTGAGAATATGGGGGGGGTGTTATTTGTTTCACAAGTAATTTCTTAAAGTCCTCTCCTTATTTTCTTATTTCAGTTCAGGTGTAAAATTAACACTGAAATACCATTATCTTAAATAAATGCATTGGCATCACCTTGTGATTGAAATCATTGAGTAACGATACATCAGACTCAGGAGTCTCACAGTGCTTTCTAACTACACTATAACTACATATTGCAAACACATTCATCTTCATGGGATTTGATCTGTTCTATTAAGTTCTTCCCAAAAATCACCTAAGCTACCCGACAGCTCTGGTAGCTTTCTTCAAGTAGGAGGAATGGATCTTTTAACAACTGTTTTTCCTTCTCTTCACTGGAGGATTATGGAGTATTATTAGAGCCAAAAAATGATCGTATGAGGCCAGTATCAATACATAGACAAGATATAGTTCTAATATAATATTATAAAAATAATATGTAAAATATTTTTTTTCCATTTCAGAGAGTTCTAAAAATCTAAAGCGGCAACAGCATGCAGGAGATCAAAAACACTCTAAAATTTAAATCAGCACATACAAATTTTGCAAAGGCAGTGATGACCAGCCCTAAATTCTAGAAATTGTTTCTAATCTTTAGTACACCAGGGCTGGAATTCAGAGGCTCATGTAAAGCTCTGCCAAGAGCAGGAGCAGAGTCCCTGGCTCAAGGCCTGAAGTCACCAACTCCCTCCTGATAAATGATCTCTGAAATAGCCACCATCAGCAGCAATAGCAGATGCCACTGCTCTTACGGGACAAAACAGCAACAACAATTGAACAGCTGTAGGTGACAGAGCTAAGAAATGTGAGCAGAATCAGCAGAGAAAGAATAAATCAACAAGTTGGAGACTTGGGTACAATATCTGAGAGCTGAAACCTGACAGAGTGCAGCACTTCTTACTTGATTTTCTATTTTATTCTTCCTTTTAAAATTCATGTGGTGGAAGTGTCAGGTGATAAAAGGCCAAGTATCTGCACTTCAGCCACTTAGAGTGAATGCAAGTGAAAAATACAATATTACTGGAAAACCAGAAATATCAAAGAAGTGTGACAGAAGCACGAGATGCTAAGACCAAGGAGCTTATTCTTCTTTTCCCATAGCACTATAAAGACATTTGCTGTCTCAATAGATATCCCATTTTTAATGCCACTCCTTAAAATATGGGGAAGGTCAACTGGAGGGGGAGAACCCAATAGAGCACCAAAAAAAACCCCACCACAAACAACTCTATGATTTCAGAAGCACTGTCAGCAAAAAAAATAGAACCAACATTTTCTTTCTTCTTCTTCTTCCTGTAAAGCAAAGTTGAGATTAATTTAAGGAGGTGCTAAGCATCATCCACAAGTGTCCAACAAGGCAGTAACAGAAGAGGGCATCCATCAGTTCTTCTCATGCAACTGACAGCAGGACAAGTGGTAGAAGAATTAGGTATTAGAAAAATGAAAGTCTTGTTAACAGTAAGAGTGGTGAAGACCCAGAACAGGCTGTCTAGGGAAGATGAGAAATCAATATCCAAGGTTTAAAAAGAGGTTAGACAGACTGTCAGCTTCTGGAGGTGAGACAGGTACACTTGATCTCACCTAAGAGCCTGGCAACACACTAAGTTATCTCCCAAGGTCTTTCCCACATCAGCATTTCTGGGATTTTTTTTAATGATTCGAGCAATTTGTCTCACTTATGAGATAATTTCATATATGAAAGAACATATTCACTACTAGTGTTGGCTTATGCTGAGTCTCACCTTTCTCCATCTCTTTCTTAAATGGGAGACACTAAATTCAGTGAGAAATTAAATGGAGTTTGTTCTTTTTTTCCTCCCCTCTTACTTTGTTTTTCTTTCCTAAGAGCTCTGTGCCCTGGGCATTCATACTCTTCAGTTTCTTTTCCCTCAAAGACTTTTAGGAATAACAAAATATTTCATGATTCTGCTCTAAGGTCATTACACAACTCACCTTTTTTGTAAATCATAAGGTGATGTTTTGATCTTGTCCTTCCTTTATTTAAGTGCACAAGGTGCCCTCAGGTCTGTGCTAATTGATAGCGGGCATCTGTTTGCTGCAGGGGAGAAGAATCCACCTGCACCATGAGTCTCTGGTGCTCTGAACTAACAGGAATCTCTGACTTTCAGAAATTGGACTGGATGATCTTAAAAGATCATTTCCAACCTTAATGATTCTAAATGAATCTAGTAAAACTGTCCCCAACCTGCTCTCTGAAATATCTCCTACAACCCCTCCTGACTACTAAATAACAGGACACTTGACAATACTGTTCTTCCAAAAGACAAAAGCCTGTCCTTGACTTGTAGACTGGGGAGTGATTTTTGGATTACTGCAAAACAAATTAGAGTATCAGCAGTTGCTAAAAAACTACTGACTTTGGGACCTGCAAGCAGAAGAAACACAGGATATCTTTTGTGTTGCGAATATCAGCAGATCTTGGCTCGAACACCTGAGCAGAAAATTTCTGATAAAAAGAGCGTTTGGACAAATGACCCCAGTTTGGTGACCTTACAACACCTCCCAGGGAGTCAAGGCTTGCAGGTGCTGGGCCCTGGGAAGCTCTGCAGTGCAGGCTGGCTCAGGGTAATCATCCCATAATTGCAAGGTGGGCCAGATTCCCTCAAACCAGAAATTTCAACTTCAAATCCAGTGCTGGCTGAAAAGATTGGAGTTTAGTGGTGCTTCAGAAATAAATGCAAATTCCTCTTTCTCCCAAAACCAGTCAAACACACGCCTTTCAGGCAAGGAACATTACCAGGACCATTTCTGCTGTGATGGAGGTGTACCGAGAAAAAAACTGATCAACTTTTTCCAGAACTGCCCATTCCTCACAGATTAAAACCACTAGGTGACATTTTTAATCAGTATTTCTAGATGGTATTGCTAAAATGAGAACATTAGCAAGCTCATTTAAATTTGCAAACTAAACCCATTTGAACATTACTTGAGCACGAGAAAGTGGCAAAGGCACACGAAGTTAAAAGACTGTGAAGAACAAAAAGCTCTTGGGCACTGCACTACCCTCCCTATGCTCCCCTTTCTCTCAGCTCATTAGAGAACACCAAGGAATAACTCTTTCTATCCCACTCCAATCAAAACTCAGATTAAAATCTCTCCTGTGCACGGCAAGTACTCCTGGTGCAAACTTAAAGAGAAGTTTCCCTTTGGGATTGGAAAGTCTCACATTTTGGAGGGTCTGCAGGGGTACCACGGGGCATTGTCCACATACGGAAAAAAAAAAATCACACCGTATTTCCAAATAAGTTGGTTAATTTACAAAGAAAAACCGCTCAGTGTTGCCTGTTGTTTCTAAAGCTTTGTGCAGTTAAAAGTACATTTTGTTCCAGTTAAAGTACACAAGGATGTGAGACAGGAGCAAGGCTGGGGGTGTGACAGTTCAAACTCATCTCCCTTGAGATGATCTTGAACTCTGAGCAGAACACCTGTACCCTCTAGAAACACTGCATTCTTAGCCTTTTAACAAAGGAAAAGAGAAACACAATAGGACAGATGTGGGAAATCTGCTACATGAGTTTTAATTGCAACCATTTGTAACCTGCATTTCCCCCAGATACATATCGTATTTTTAAGCAGATATTCCTAATTAAGCAGAGGACTTGGTTATCACGAGGCCAGCGACTTGCAGAGTCGGGTTATCAACGCTATCAAATAACAAAACTAACCCCAGATATTGATCCAGAATTAGAAGGCCATCACAAACTGCAAGATCCCAGGACCAATTAGGGGACAGGGAGGAAGGATGGAAGACACCAGGACCACAGCTCTTGCATCTGAATGAGGACTCAGCATGACCCTCATCGACGTTTGCCTGGGGAGGTGGCAGAGTCTGAGATGGGCTATTTACAGCCTTCTGCAGGATGTGAGACCCACTGTGATCTGCAGGTGTATTCTCATGGCCCTCCCACCTAGGGAATCCCGCTGCTTCTCCCCAACCTAAACAATTTACCTGGAGTGGCACGGAAGGGGAATTAAACACAAGCCCTGTGCATTGCAGGTTAACTTCCTGTGCTACCACGTCATCATTCCACTCTGGATATGTCATTCCAGGCTAAGAAGGTACTGCAGGAGTTTTAAGAAAGCCTAAGAATATGCAAGAATTCTTATTTTTGTATCCGTTGTGTCTGTCAATCACAAAAGCAAAGCTTTAAGATAAGGGGGATCCTGAACTACTTATGGGTTTGCATTATCATACGTCAGCTCACGGGGCACAGTGCAGCAAGTGGTTAAAAATCTGAGCAGCCACGGTCATTTGGGAAAATAAAAAGGCTAAAGTAGCACTGCCACATCCCCATGGCACTGTTAGGGATGAGGCCCTCAGGGACAGCACCGTGGTGCTGTAACACCCTTCTGTGTTTTGGAAGAGGATCAGGGATCCCGCACCAGGCCCTGTTTCACAGCACGGACATACCCACAAACTCAGCCTGCACTTTCAGTGCACACATCGAATAAAATAATATTTTCCACATCTTCAATAATTTTCTTTCCGCACTCTCAGGGTGACACACAGACACTGGTGAGAGCTTGGCAATAAATCGAAGAGGCAGGTAAATATTAGCATGTTATTTGCAAACATTAAGACTGAAGCACTGAGGAGTCTCTGGTCAGAAAATCAAGCCCTTCTGTCCTTCAGCCCCTTACTTTTATACATCAAAGAGTTACAGTGCAAACAGACAGTGCCAGAAAGCAGGCTCTGAAGCTCAGCTAAATGCTCCTTGAAACTGAAAATGAAAAGCTCACCAGTCTTACGTTGTTTCTGTTAAGCAATGCATGCTGTGGTGCTGGCTCACGGGTGAAACAAATTGCTGTTCTAAGTCTATTAAAAAGGGGAAAAAAAAGGCCACCATATGGTGCTGACTGCAGTAGCTCTTAGCAGGTGAAACAAATCCAGAGCTGTAGCTACCATACTTAATTATTGTGACAAATTCAGTCATTCAAGGTGGGGATTTTTTTGTTTGGGTTTATTTTTTTTGTTGTTGTTATTTTTAAATAGGTTAATGTGCTATTCCCACCCAGAAAATAACACTGGGGAGAAGAGGCTAGAAAATAGGAGGAGAAACCCCACACCCCACACAGATATTTGTGTCACCCAGCAGCAGGAAGGGGTTCAAGCACAGTTTGGGATACTTAAGGCACCACACTGAAGGAGAAGGATGCAGAGTAGGCTGGAATTTCTCACACATCCTTGAACTCCCTCAGTACCTACCATGACAATCTAATGAAGAAACAGCAGCACTGACACCCCACCCAACACATCAGCACTGATGGAGATGGTGAAGCCACACACACCTGTCCAGACCCCTGACACTCTGCTTACACCCCATGAGGACAATATAAAAAAAATATTTACAGAAATATTGACAAGAAAACCAACTTGGGCTTAACACACCGCAAATTACACAAGCAGCACAAGCACAGTATCTGTCCTTTGATGTGAAAGTGTGCCAAAAATTCCTGGAATGGCTTCAGCGTGGCTGTTGTCTGACCTCAAGGTCCCTGATGTCTGGTATGCACAAAGGAATAGTCAAGAGAGAGGGATTCCAAAGAGTACCTTAAATACAAACAAGACTCCAGCCCGAGTGGCTCAGAAATCAATTAGCCCCATGCATAGATAAGGCACATTTCCAAGTTATTTGGTATTTAGTGTAAAGTTTCAGGGGCTACTGCTGGGATCCTCCACAGCAGCACCTGCTCTTCTATTCCCCTCGCTGCAGTTCAGCATCACACGCTCCATGTGAGGCTCACATTTACAAGAATTAGATTAAGTTATTCCAACAATCTGACTTCTTCCTTTAATAACCTGTGTCATTAGGAGTCAAAGACATCATTTTGTTCAACAGAAGCCCACGTGTCCTTTCCCCAGTTCTCCACGCCCTGGATCATATATATGTACACCCACAAAACATAAACCTAATTCAAGCACCAAGAAATGCCCCTCCTCCAATTCAAATAATCAAAAAGTCCCTGTGAAAGACCCAGAAGTTGGATTCATTTTTTTTTCCCCAGGATAAAAACTTCAGGTGAATGCAGCTGATTATATTCATCACGAGCTGAGCCCCTGAGGTTCCCACAACCCTACAGAGTAGGTGCCTTGATCATTTTACACCCACAACTTGTACATTCATTTATTAACATCATCCTAAATCCAAACTCTTTAACATCTTGCAAAGGGGATACACACACGCCCCCACAAATACACACACATTTGAAGCAGTGATTAAGTAATTTCCTTTTCCTTCTAAAAGCACTAATTTAAAATAAAACTTTCACTAGCAGGAACAGCTAAGAACTTACCCACATCCAAACCCAGAGCTTGCATAATTTTATTTTATTATTTAAAAAACTCTTTAATTACCAGGGGTTGGGTTTTTCCTTCCCTTCATAAGATCCTACTTAGAATCTTAAGGGAAAAAACCTTTCTGTGGTCCTTCCACGCTCTCACTAATTTTCTCAAAAAGCCTACAGTAATTTCCCTGAATAACTTCCAAAATGAATCCCATAAAACAGCTTCTCTCACTGGGACTGTCTTACCTGGGGATGAGTCAAAGGATCAACTCGTTACAGGCCTTACTTGGGGGGAAAAGAAATCCAAAAATAAAACACCCAAGCAAAAAAATGTTTGTCATTTTAAATTCATAAATACACATTTTAAAGCGTGCATATCCTGAGCTGCAGGCGCCTTTCCGTGAGTTAGAAATTCCCCAAAACCAACACTCGATGCAGCCGCAGCAGCTCCCCCTCATCCCAGAAAAGCAAGCCTGACCAGGGGAAAATTCAAAAAGGAATGAAATACAACCTTGCCAAAAATACCAGCAGTGAACTGTGCATGCAGCTGATGTCGGGTGGCAGGGAGGCATCTCCAGGGCAGCCCAGGGCTCCCGCAAAGGTCAGCACAGCCCGGGCCAGCCTCCGCGTGGGCACCGCAGCGGAGCTCGGTGCGTGTGTGCAGCGGGGACTGGGGAGAGCTCAGAGCACACAGAACACAGCTGGGGAGGCTCAGGAGCCAAACTGGAGTGGGAACTGGCCAACAGAAGCCTTTCCTTGCTAGAACCACTTGCAAGGCAGTGCCACATCCCAGCATCGTCCCAGCTGACAAACCCCAGGTGACAAACTGAGCAATACCTGGAAAAAAGGGACACCGGGGAGTTTTGGTTGAGGTTGTTCTGCTATGTTAATTCTATTGCAGAATAACCCAGATTATGGGCTCCTTTTCCTGTACGTCTCAACAAATGAGACCCCAATGTTTAAAAAAACTATTCGGCAACAAATAAAATTCCAATATTTAGCAAACTATTTACCATATCTATGTTTGGAATGGTAACTAAATGGTTTGAATCAAACCTGAACTCCCAAACCAGCTTAGATATTTAACGTATTGTGGGCACACCTTTTAAATCACTAATTCCACTGAACACAAAACAAGGTTCAAAAAGAACTGCTCACTCTTAGGTGCACAGGCTGATAAATTATCGTGAACTTGTGAAAGGCAGCTGAAGTTCTGTGAAAAATCAGTGTCATCACCTGGTCACAGACACCCAGAGGGGACTGAGTAACAGCATCAGCGTGTCATCTCCACACCTCTGCAGTGTGATGATGTGTGACATGCTTTGCTCCTCAGAGCTCTCTCACCACAACCTTTCCCATAACCTTCCCTCAGCACGGAGCATCGGGGATACAGCCAGCGCTGGTGTGTACCCTGTGCTGCCCAAGCTCTTCATGGAGAACAGAGGCCAAGCCTCAAAACAACAGAATAAAACAAATGTGTTACCCAAGCGAGCAAAACCAACCCCTAAAGAAACTGTAGGATGAGACTGAATCCTACACACCTCTTTTACTGGTCTCCCCCATGCCTCCACAGTCATTAAAATATCCCTTATAAAGGAAAACACACTGCACGAGAGCAAGCCACAGGGCACACATTCCAGCACGGTGTTGCTCTGTGTTTTATCTGGACTTGGGTGAGTAGATGGAGCATGAATGTGTCACACAATCAGCAGCTGTCAGATTCCAGTACAACCCCTGAACGGGTTCCACTCCCCCCAGTACACCTGCAGTTAATCCAGGATCCAACAGCACACTTTTCCACAAGCAAACTTTCCCACAGGACTGCAGCTATTGCTCTAAGGGACAACTCAATTTTCTGTTTGATAAATTTCCACATTAAACTGAGTTTAATGCCCAGAGCTTCTTGCAAGAGTTCAATGCCCAGAGCTTCTTGCAAGAGTTCAATGCCCAGAGCAGACTGCCTTTGACAAACTCCAAGTCCACGCAAAGAGAAAGGTGGGATGCTTCACCACTTAGGGAACGAGAAGTTGGAGTGAAGACCATCACGAGGGATCTGTGGGCTGAGCAGAGGGACAGGCACGGACACACACAAGGCTGGGAAATACAAGACCGAGAACTTCATCCCAAATTAAAATATTTAGACAGCTCAAAAACTGATTAACCACCACTCCTGTCTTTACTACAAAGAACATAACCTTAGACTCTCTGACCACAAACAACTCAGCCTCTTAAAAATCTACAACAGGGAAATGCATTACTGAATCAGATCCGAGCGTGGCTCAGAATCTCAGCTCTCTTTGTTCCAGGATGCTGCAAGGATGAATCTGGGCAGGGGGTGGAGGGAGAATGTTATGAGCAAGCTGGCTCTACTGATTTCTTGTAAATACCATAAAAGTGAACACTTGACCATAATCTATGAATTGGATATAAAGAGAGAAAATAACTCTTACAGAAATGAGTGCTTTTAAGTGCTTCTTGAGCATCGAATGGGAGAAAACATTTATGAATTTTCCATCATGGTGTGAAGCATCGTGTCAGGCAGGATCAACCCCATAAAATTATTTTGCGACAATACATGTAAATGGTTTTAACATTCTCAGTCCCTCCAAAGAGAGAGCAAAGACTACCCAAGCCATCTGAGAGTTCAGAATTGTAATAGGGCCTTTGAAGAGATTATGTGCAGACTAATCATATATTTTCTCATGGAAGCATTCAACAATTTGAAGTACCATATTCACACAGCACATTTTGCCTTCCACAATTACCTCTGAAAGAGCCACTGAAAAATTATACACTGCGTAGACAAGCATATATCTAAATGATAAGCATGTCTAACAGAAATAGGGTATTTCCAAGGGGTCCTAAACCCAGCTTTTCCATTTGTTCATGCAACTGCATGCAATAATAATTTATATATAAGAATCTATGCATTTCAATCAGATACACACAACTGATAAGCCTTTCTGTTTGCTCATTTTTGCATCTTTACATAAAAAAATAAAGATAAATAGATTTTTAAAGGTATTACTTTTGGTTTTTTTTTTAAATCAAACACACATGCACGTGTGCACACAACCACCTTGTTCAGGACTCAAAGAATCAGTCGTGCAAACCCTGCTGAAAGTGATAAAAAGAAACCAATGTGCAGAAACACTGGTTTGATACTTAGATCCACCCAAAGAAAAACCTACTTGCCATCGCAGGAAATTTTCTTGATTGCCTGTTTAAAAAAAATTCCTGCTTCGTATCCAAGGGTAGAGCAGATAATGAATGAAAGTTGTTAGGGGTTTAGGAAATGTTCAGGCAAGATGCAGAAGAAGCTGTCAGGCTCCTGCTTATTCCAGAGCTCAGCCATTCCGTGAGCCGTGCGTTACGAGCAGCGAGCTCTCCGCTGCTTTTGTGTGCTCCGAATGAACTCCCAGGTAATAACATCCCACTGCAAACACGCTGGGGCAGCAAGAAAAACCTGGAGGTGCATCCTTCTGCCGTTGTCACGCCTGAAAATCTCCAGGCTGAGCAGCAATAAATTGGGAGAACTTCAACCGAAACTAAAAGGTTTTGATTCACTGCAGCCCTACTTGGTACAAGGAGCCCAAGAGAGACCTGTACCTGCAACAAACCCCAGGAACCACAGCCCTGAATCTGCACAAAACCCAGGAACCACAGCCCTGAATCTGCAAAAAACCCAGGAACCACAGCCCTGAATCTGCAAAAAACCCAGGAACCACAGCCCTGCACCAAACCAAACCACATGAGCCACAACTGACCACATGAGCCACAACTGACCACAGGACAGGGTGAGGGAGAGGCGAGACAGACTTTGATTTCATCTGATTCCATGGATTTATTCACTTCCAGTCTTATTCAAGAGGAAACATTTAAAAAGAAAGTACACGTGAAGATGAAGCAGTTTTAGCAAGTTTGGTGTATTTATAGACAACACATACCTTCTAAAACTACAGCAGTTCTGTGGGATGGGTAGGAGAAGGCTATCTGCAATTCCTCATCCAAATTTCCTTTCCATACTTCTGTGTTCATCCTGGCCTCTCACTGTTCATAGTGGCCAGTTGTACAGAACTAAGCAGAAAAAAATCATTGACTTTCTTTACATTTCAGTGCCACAATGTCTCAGAAGGGAGCAGTGTCACCTCCTGTCCCCAGAGATCCTGTCTGTTCTGCAGTTCCTACAAACACCACTGACCCTGTCCCGATGCTGGGCACTGAGGAGAACACAGACCACCTAAATCACACAATACAGCTGCCTTTAATACTTTTCCTAACACAAAGAAATTAGATTAATCCCATAATCAAAGTGCACATTCAAAAAGCCAAGGCTTTCCCCCAATAATAAGCTGCTATCTGTAAAACTACGTGGCACAATAATGCAAGGTTTAATTTTCTTCTGTGTTTTATCACGGAGATGGGAGAAAAATCTCCCTTCAATGCCTCATCCATGGAGCATCCTCGATCCTTGAGTTCTTATTGAAGTAACTGACTTTTGGATGTACCAGCAGGAAGAGACTCCAAATTGGCTTTCAATAACTTGTTTAAAAAAAAACATTTAAAAAAGTTTAAAATCCAACACACAAACAAAAATCCCCCAAACCCACAGCATCTTTTAAACTTTCTTTGTATGTGGGAGGAGTGCATTAGATCAGATAAGGGATATTAAATGGCCTTTAAGCCTGACAGCAAAGAGCAGCTCTAATGGGAGTCCCAAATTGCGCTGCCAGCAATCCAGTGTACTTACAAAGCAGCAACATCAAGACGCCAGAACACTGCCATGACCTATATTTCCTGCAAACCAATTTCTTCTTTGTAGGGCGGATGGAAAGAATCCAACTGCTATTTAAGTTCCTTTTCTTTCTGCTGGAACTATGCCTTATCATACACATTTTTTCTACACTCAACTTTTCTGTGCCCCACAGCTTTTAAAGCAGGAATTTATCTACAGTCTATTTATTTATTACAAACAGTAAATACTGCAAAATTGTGTTTAGGCCACAATTATCAGGTGAGACCAGAATTCTTTGTATCTCATTTCCACACTTTCAAAAGAAACCAAACCCCTTAAAGGAGAATCTTAAGAGCAGAACAGTGTTAGAGAGGGATACAGGTCACACATTCCTAGCAATTTCTGTGGATTCATTACTGATGACGCCAGAATTTCCAACATTCATATTTATCAAAGTGAGGGGTTTATTCTTTTGCTTATTCCCATACTATGGGGGAAATTGCATCCTTTAAGGAGAACATTAAAATCAAGACAACAAATCAATCTTTTTTAGAAGAAAGAAGGTATCTCTGTCCAATTTCTTTGACCCCCCACTGCCTTGTGATACCCCTATAAATTCCATTTTTGCTTCCAAAGAAGGAACTTTGCTCATTTGTTATACACACTCTGCTCAGAGTGGTCAACAGCACACCTGAAAGGATTCATGATAAGCTTGTTTTCACCACCCCACCTCCCTTACAGCTATCCTTGCCAAATGCAACTCTCCCCCTCAGGCAGGGAAATTTGGAAAAGGAACACCTGATGCAGCTTTTATTCCAAAATTGTCTCACGTGTGTTGAGTGTCAGAAAGAGCCATGTTGTGCCACAGCACCCACTTGTCTCGGGAAAATTGAAATCGCTCGGTGTCTAACACTTTGAATGATTTCCCAACTTCTCACTTGCCCCATCTGCTCCTCTCAGCTCAGTTTGATTTGTTTTAGCCTTTGTGTCTGCAGTGGCACCAACAAAACTGCAGCATCACTGCAAGCTCCTCTGCTATGGAGCAGTGCCAAGGCTCTCAGATTCAGCCTCCTCCAAGAGAAAAGCACCAAAAAAATTAGATCCCTGTCTCGTTCTGTCGTCTCTCCCATCCTCCAACAATCACAAGCAGCTCTCCTGCTCCAGTGCTGAGCTCTGAAATAATATCCCACCCACAAGATAACCAACATTACAACTACAAATCAGATGTCCACAGAATACAGCAAAGCACATGAATGCCACATCTTAGCCCCAGTTAGCTTCAGAATTAAGTAAAAACTACTTGAGTTTATGTAGGATTTTGTTTCTGTGCTGTTAGTATGGTACTTCCAGACCTTTAAAGCAAAAATACCACCTTCTCTCCAACATTTAAGAAACTAGGATTCTGAAACCAGATACAGAACTTTTAGTTAGGTGGGGAAACTGATAAAAACAATAGTAGATATAGACACATAAAAGGGGGTTTTTAGTTAAGACAGTGCACAAGCTGGGCAATCACAGTGCTGTCCCTGAACTGCAGTAAAATCTGCATACACCCACCCAAGGTTTTAAAAAGGGCCTTAAAGATGATGGAAAAAAGATCTTAGAAATAAGCACATGGGGAAAAAAGCCACAATCAGCCCATACAAGTCTCCATTAAAAAAACACTCAACTCAGACTGAGCAGAATCTTAACAAAAGAAACTAAAAAACCCCAGACTCACACTTGTTCATCTTCCCACAGACTTAAAGTCAGTGACCACCCGATCAGTGAGGGCCCACAAAGATGCACATGTTGCTGTGAGAAGGAAATCACTCCAAGACTCTCCCTTGGGAGCCACCAAGGACTGAATACATCATTTTGTACAGAAAAAACAACTGATGGGGAACAGCCCTGTGATGTGTGCTTGTGTCACTGTGAGCATCAGGCTAAAAACAGCTCAGAACTCTGAGACAGTGGTCTCAAGTTGCCTTAGGTTTACCTAAAAGGAGGACTCAAGCTCAGTGAAAAAATATTTAAACCTCTCCAAAACCTCAGCACTCACTTCTTCAAGTGCAAAGCACCAACAACACAAGTGGCTTGGCCTGGTGTTTGCTGGAGACGTTCAGGATGGATCAGGCAACCAGGAATTTCTGCTTTTCTTCAGGAAAGCACACAGTGAGGTACCAACACATACAACTGCTGGCACCCTGCTGAATCACTTAGCTGGAATTCCTCACAGTGCCCTCAGTGGGATATTTTTTCCCCAGTGTTCATTCCCTCCTTCTGCTGAAGGCAACGACACCCAGCTCTACAATTCCAAAGCTGTACGGCTATAACATTTTCAAAGAGAAGTCACTAAACACGCTGCCACTGCAGCAAACTGAGCAGCCAGTCACAAAGGTGGGCTGGTCCTCAATTTGGGAACGGTGTTCAGCAGTCATTGGGAAGTAAATGAGGCAGAAAGTGAATTAGCCAGGGAACTGCAGAGCTGGGAGCACAATCAGGTGTGGGAGCTTCAGGGGAAGCAAAGGTGAGCAGAACCAGAGAGCCAGCATTGACATCTGCAAGGTAAAATACTATGTTTGGAACGAGAAGAGAAATCTCCCTGGCAGAAGAGGCTGGCTGTGGCATAAACTGCTCCAGTGAAAGTCTTTGGCACAGCAGCGAGCGTGTGTCCATAAACAGGGAAAATAAAGCAGGAGACATATCAAATTAACCAGCTTCAATGGACATGCCGCTTTCCTTCACAGATCACAATTTCTCCCATCTCTGTTCCCATTTGCTGACAGCTAAAAAACGCTATTCCAATCCCGAGTTTGTATTTTTGAAATCAGGGTTCCATGATCTCCTTGCCACTCTTAGCGGCCGTGATGTACAGCCTGACTCCAGCGAGGAAATCTTTGTGGGTTACTGCTTTGTTCCACAACACCCTGAAAGAAAAGCTGCCAGCCAAATGTCTCCAGCCAAATGCAAAATACATTATTAATGAAATTAGAGCGAGGAACCTTTTTGTATGCCGCTTTTATTAAATAATTCCAAGCGACTCCGATGCGCAATTACAGCATCTGAACTTTGCTTTTTAAATGGTGCCATGTGTAATCTCCACTGTGTATTTGCACTCAAAATGGTAATCTGAAGGCAACAGAGTCTGCAATAAGCGGAATTATTAATAAACTCTATTCCAGGTCCTCCCACTAACAAATGCACCCTAGAGCCCTGCATAAGGTGACATTCTTACTTTAATATTAAGATTAATACTGTATTTCTTCAAAATTTGCTTACAAAAAGTTACAGAAACAGACAAGCACTTCCACAGAAAAAACAACCTCTTTCAAAGACAACCATTTACAATTAAAACTCCTTCCTCAATCTCCAGCATTAGAAAGAATTGGGCAAACCATAACCTACAGGACCAACAGTGATGTTCAGCCCAGATCATTTCTCCACAGGGGAGGAATTCCTGGTGGCCTGTGATGGGCACGAGATGACCTGAGCTCGTGAAAAACAACCTGTAACGGAAAAAGGCAAAAACGCAAAGGAAATAAAGAAAATGTCTGAAAAAAGCTCATGAATGTATGAGAAAAGCTCGTATCACCATCAAGGAAGGGTTCTGAGTGGCTCACAGAATTGGTAATGGGGCACGTGGCCTTCCATGTCTCAGTAACCTGTGCAAATCTGGCTCAAGATGATAATGATCAAACCTAATTACAATCTGACAGCCCTCAGTGGCTTATACAGTGCTTAAGATTTTATCACAAGTCTCATGATATTTAGTGTTCTTCTTAAGCCCTAATTCCTCATGTCAAGCAATTACCCAAGATTCTCCACTTCCAATAAAAAAATGGAGTTTCCACGCTGTGAGCATGGAACAAAGCTTCAAACGTAACCTAAATGAAACCTAGTGGTTTCTAAACTTTTTTTTTTAAATATATACATTTAAAATTCTGCTGGGTCCCTTTACAAGCTTCATTCAGCTGTAGAGCCAGGCACAGATGGACACAGATATATCCCAACACGAGAACTGGATAAGAACAAGCAGCTCCAGCGGAGAGATCATTACACTGTCAAACACCAAGGGCAGAGCACCTATCACCAAGTAAGGGAAATAACAGGCTTAAACCAAAGTCACTGCTTAAAACTAGAGCAAAATGAATCACCTGCACAACCCATTACTGCAGTTTTCTACACCTTTGCAACACTGGGTGCCTTGCTAGAAGATAACACCTTTCCTCCAACACTGCTGCCTGTCTCTTACAAGCAACTTCTGCTGTGTCCCATACTCAAACAGCTTTGACTCGAGAGAAACCTGGGTGACAGCAGGGGAGAGACGAACTGCTCCACACTGGCTTTTGGCTGAGTTCTTCACCTCCGTGTAAGAAATCCCTTCTGGCTGGGAGCAGAGGGCCAGCTGGCCCCGGTGCAGCAACCTTGGTTCTCTGGCAGGCACCAAGAGCACACACACTGAGATAATTCACCAGAACGCATTCGTGAGCCTGGCATGTCTATGCCAGAAGCAGTATCACCCCTGGTCTCGGTCCTCACTTCCACCACAAACTCTTCCAGGAGATTGTTTGGTCTGTGTCGGCTTTTAGCACCCTCAACATCCCAAAGCACTGAGCTTTCCTACAGAACATCACCTGTGTGAGGTGTCTCACTTGTGTCTGCTGCCTGCTCACACTCTGTGACACCCTTCACTTCATTAAATGGAAAGACAACTCCTCATTCAGTTCTCCAGAGGGTTTTAATAGGTCTTTATCAGAAGTTCTCTTTCCTGGGCTAACCCTCTCCTGTTCCTCTCTTATGCTGGGCTGACATGAAAGTTTTGTCTAGTGTAGGTCAATTGCACCCAGAAAAGAGACATTCAGCTAAAAATCTCTCATTTTTCTATAGAACAGTTCTTGCCTTCCTAACTTACCTGTCCAACCCAAGCCCAGCACAGCAGTCCAGAACCTTTAACAGCAGGACACTTACCTACTTATTCCGGTTTTTTCCCAGATTACACTTAACAGACACAACTGTAGAGAATTCAAATGACATAGCTCAAAAGGAAGATTAGATACACGTGACTTGTAAATTGAGATGTCCCTGGCCTTGGACCAGGGAAACCTCTAAGTCCATCACATCAAACCAGCAGGCAAGAATTTTGATAATGCAATGAGAAAGCTGGTAAAGCTTCAATCCCTGATCTGCTGCAACAGCCAAAAGGGGGAATATTCACTGCAACTCTTCTGTCTTCATTCTATCTGTTTTAGACTTGATTCCTAAAGGAACCTCAAATCTGCATAATAAAAACTGAAACACTTCAGACACTACGGACAGCTGACCTTCACACAAAATGATTCTATTTTAATGCTGTGTAAGAAATGATGCACTGGTATCCCACACGTGTTAGGTTTTGTAAGGACAGCAGGGATGCTCCACGGCTTCCCTTTTTCCCCCATGGATTTCCATGGCTTCGAGAAAAGTAACATATTTGCTCTACCAAAGTGGGATTGTGATTCAAAAAAGGTGATGTCCTGATCCCGTTTTTCCAAACTCTCACTGAAAATTCACAATTACATGTCCACTAATTGCAGGGCAACTGTTGGAAGGTCTTTTGTATGGAAAACCACTATGGAGCACCTGTGATTCACCAGACCCCAGCACAGGCCATGGAGAGCCCGCTCTCAACCCTACCTAAGGCTTTACTCCAACTCTACGTAGATCTCAGTGGACCAAAGCCTTTTCCACATGAAAAATACTGAGTATCATTTAAAGCATGAATTTAAGCTCATTTGAAGAGCTGCAAAGCCAAGGGTAGGCATGGTTATTTCAATAGCAAAGTTGCAAATCTCAGTTTAGCCTCAGCTTACTGAAGGCTTTTAAAAGTTAAATCTATATAAACCAGTCCTAATCTGAAAGATGTTTCTGATAAGGGCCTGTACCATCTTAAGAGCATAGGGAAAAATAAATCAATTTAAAGTGAGACTTGTTCAGTGATCACACACGTCTCAAAACTGTGACCGGAGGGACTTTGGTCTATTGACAGTAATCACACACTTTAACACAAGCCCGACATCATCTCTTCATTCACCAGACAAATAAAATTTCATGTTGGAAAACAGTAATGACAACAGTTAATATTTTCAGTAATAAGTTATCCTCACAGAGAGCACTTGACCTTCATTGTAATTTCCACACAGCTTGCAGTAAACCACCTGAGTGTGTATAAAACGTAATGAATAAAGAAATATTAAAAATGATAGAATGTTATTAAAGTAGGTCACAATTCAAACAGCACAATTACTGAAAAAACGATGTTTGAAACTACATCACTCCCAATCCTTCTCACACTGGATGAGCTACTCTATAATTTATTTTGCCTAACAACAGCTTATGTCCATATTGTCTCCCTTTATCCCCAAAGACTCTATTAATGCAGCCCACTGTGCCACATGACAGCACAATGCCTACATGAGGCATGAAATGTCACAGATCACAGCTTCACACCTGGCCAACATAATATATTCATCAAATTCTTTCATGCAGTGGAAACATTTGTTGTTATTTTGTGGGTCAAGCTACAAGAGGCAGATGGAATGGGCACTTTACTTACATGGGGGGTCCCTAAGCACATTCACTTTGTTTATGAGAGACAAAACCCAGCCTCACACAGCTACCTAAGAAGCCTCGGACCAAACATTGTTATTTTAAAAGGATGAGGAGGAGCGGTTTCCTCTGAGGTTTTCGGATGATGATCGTGATTCCTTTTGACCCTTAACATTATATTCCACATATTCTGAACATCTTTAAAAGCTCAGAGTGGGGCTTTTTATTCACATCCTAAGAGGAGATGAGCGTAATTAAAATCCAGCTGTAAGTTAAAGCAAGTCTGACAGTAACAGAATGGTGAGACTCTCCCCAGCACTCATCTCTGTGAAATCCCACAAATTCTGTGGGAAATGCACCATAGCAGGCCAGAGTGGTCAGCTCTTTAATTTTAACCAGAAATTCAGGATGAGTGAATGTAGATATTGGCTTTACCCATCCTTCCACAGACCACAAAACAACCTAAACTGTCCACAAAGACACAAAAATGTGGAAAGAAAATCCTTGGATATAAAATGTATCACTTGATACATTATGAATATATTTTGAGTGATTTTGAAACAGTATTTTGAATTATTGATGTTGATGGTACCCTGAGAGTTTTGGGGACAATGTCTATATAAACAGCAAAAATCTTTGCTACAAGGAGAGTATTAACCCTGTTATCTTCTAATTATTGGTGTTGCACATGAGTATCAGTGGCATGTGTGGGTTAGAAGCACAGCCTACCTATATTTGATCTTGCAGCAAAACAAAATCTCAGGACAGGTTTTCCAGTAGAAAAAGAAAGGAGGGGCCAGGGGGGAAGTATCTACTACTACATTGCTCTTTTTGTTAACAAAATTATACAGTAAAGTCTGGATGCATATCTAATTTTATCTCCCAGCATCTGCCACTGCTTCATGACCTCTAAGATAGTCTCCAAGCACACTGATAAACAGATTAAAAGGTAACTAAATGGATACAGAGCAATCCGCTGAGTTCCCAGAACAATATTTGACCGAATCACACCAAACACTCCACCCCTAAACCTCCAAAAGAAGAGGAAGGCCCTTCTCCCCCTGAGAAGCAAACTGCCATCCTGCTGTTTTCCTTGCCTGAATACCAAAAAGCACTAATATAAAAACACGTTTGTAACCAGACACTGATTTTTCACAGAGGAGAAGTGCCTGTTCGCTTGTTTGTTTCAGGAAAGATTCGAGTTCAGATAGCTAAATGGAAAATCGCGATTATAGAGAAGAAAATATTTTATGCATCAACTCCTTTCTCCTGGAGCGCCAGTCTCAGTAAGATTTATCATATTTACTATTGACAGATGATTCTTCCATCCATTAGTCCTCATAAAACAGGGAGGAAACCCAGCAGCCTGGTGCTTAGGGAAGGAGGGAAATATGCCCATGGCAGGGGGTTGGAATGAGTTGATCTTTAAGGTCCCTCCCAACCCAACCCATTCTGTGATTCTATGCCACAGCCAGCTGAACTGTAGGGGATCTTCTCCATACGAAGACCTTTTGAATTGGAACTGGGCTTTGATGTGCAATGCTGAGTATTGGGATTTCCTTCTGACTTAGCAGCTCAGGGTGAAGAAAACCCCAGGCCAGGTGGAATTGCCAGGCAGGTGTGCCCAGAGAGCCCTGACCCTGTGGGAGGAAAGCAGATTGACTAAAGCAACTCATCCTGAGGGAAGGCAAAGCATTCACTTCATCCTCATGAAGAAGTGAAAGCTCAGGCTTTCAAATGAGATGTAAAATAGATCCCTGACCATTCATCGTCATTAAAGATCCCACGAAAATTCCCGCAAGAGCAAAAATGTTAACTAACACGTCCTGGCCAATATCCAACTCGGATAATTGCATTCGGCTTCCTAAATTCCCCTTGCAGTTTCAATTGGATTAGTTTTTCTTCATTTCTCTTCCCTAAACCCCTCCTGCATAATGTTTCCAGCCCGGAATGGCTGCTGTATTCCACTCCAGAGGTGCGTGAATTATCAGTGCTGGGCAATCCCAACATACACTTTGGATATATTAGTCAGGGAAAACACTCTCTGAGCTGGAGTAATCCCCTCACCTCTCACTGAGGAGCATTTAACTTTACAAATGAGAAATCCCTCTGATGTCAGTAAGATTTTTTTTTCTTTTTTTTTCTAAAATAGTGCCCTGCAAGGAATGGTACCAAAGCAGCCTCCTGCCAATCAGGAAAGTCCTTTGCTGGCCCATATCCTCAGCTTGAGCAACCAGCTGCACTTGCTTTGACTTCAGTAGAGCTCTGCTACATTAAAACAAGAGTAAATATTAATACAGTGTTTTTTTCTTTCACTAAGTCACTCATGTTTAAATGTTGGAAGAATCAAAGGAGTTGGCTGTTGAATGCATCAATCTGTGGATTTAAAAGAGGAATATCAGAATGTATTCTCATCCCTTTTAACTGGCTTGCAAATCTTCATGCTATTGTAAAGGGAAGTTGGAGGTTCTTTAACTTGGCATACTGATGAAAAATGAAAGTGCTGTGAAATATGAATCTCCTGTTGTGTGCTATGTGTATTCTACTGTAAATACTCACAAAAGTGTAGAGGCAAACTGAAAAGTCCTGACCCAGTGCATTTTATGAAACAGGAGGAGCAAAGGTGATTTATGTGCATAAAAGCAAAAACTGACAAGCCTTTGATTTTCCTGCAGAACAATCCCAAAATGATTGTCAAGACTGCTTAAGTTTTTTGCCCTCTGCACTTCCTGTAATAGGACCATTTTATCCAACACGCTGTTTTATAGACACTGTGTATGGGGTCATTTCCACCTGCTATCCAGGTTACTCAAAAGAATTCTTCTCATTGCTCCTTCCAAGAGCTCTTAGCAGCAGTTGAGATTGGCTTGTTTTCACCTCCAGCCTGCTCCTGCATCTCTGGTTAAGCATAAACCCACAAACACGCCACTTATTCCTTCTTTAGAGTTCTGTTAGCAGAAGGACATCCTTAAAAATCTGAGAGAGCAACTGTAAACAGGCTGCAGTCAGCAAAATGGGGAACACGGGGAATACACCCATTCTGGGATTTTCTCCTTAGTATCCTAACCCTCCTCCCCTGCCCCTTGTAGCAGGTGTCACTGTGAAGGCACCCCTATTTGTCAGCTCCACACTGGGCTGGCTGCAGCATCATGCTTAATTCCCTTGAAAAAGTGTGGACGGAACAGGGGGATGGGAAACCTCCAACAGCATCCTACTCCTGCAGCAAACACTCCTAATGAGGGGCATGGAATGGAGTGCAGAAAGTAAAGGTACCAGAGGGTGAATACCAGGCACCAGCATGAACGAGGCTCACCTGATGAGCACAGATGGATCTGCAAAGGGATTTTAGGGCAGCATCAGATGGTTAGAGAAGCACAGACCACATTCCCGACCTGCAGCACACACATGAGCCTGACAAGGAGGCAGCTGATCTCCAGAAATCACTGACATTTTTTGCTGCTTGTGTACTGCCACTGCGGGTACCAGCCTTGACTCCAGCTCAGCTCCTTTTGCACACAGCAGCTGACATCCACATGGGAAATGACACCAATCCTCCACCAGAGACTCCTCTGTTCCCATGGTTTTGCTCCAGTGGAGAAATGGGCTTGAGCTGGAGAACTTTGATTCTTGCATCCTCATGGTAAGTAAAGTAGTGCTCGAGATTATCTGGCATTTACAGCAAACACAGGATGGAAAGCTTAGTCCTGACACTGAAATTGAATTTCAAAAGTGTACAACTGTCCATCAACGGCCTTCATAAACAACCTCAAAAAAAGACTGGAGTAAGATGTCTCTTTCAGCCACTCCTTCCTTCCCACTTTGGTTTCTTTTTAAGACTACCCTGTGTGGAGTGGAAACATTTGCACTCCTGTGCTCTGAAACACTCACTGCCACGACAATCAATAAAAATTAGCACAACTACAGGAACAAAAGCTTGATATTAGAGAGATCTAAAAATGGATGGACTTCCCTGCCTCCTTCTCTGCATCTTGAGGAACCCTTCCAAAAACCTGACTGTAAACATTTTAATTCTCTGTCATCTCTCTGGAGAAAATCATTACAGAGGCAAAATTACACAGCACCGGGTGCCACTCTGCAATAAGTGTCTGTCAGTCAAGCAGGCGTCACCCCAAGCACTCCCAGCCTCCAGTCCAGAAAAAGGGTTCTGGGCATGGAGAGCTTGCTTGGGGCACGGCTTGAGTGATCAGGCCAAAGCTGTAATCAGCCAGTCAACAGCACAATATCTTAATTATTTATTAGTCTGTCTCCCCTCTCTGGTTCAAGCAGTTTATACACTTAATTCAATGTTAAGAGCTATGTGTTTGTTTACTAGAGCAAACAAAAACCATTAATGAAGAGCTGTAGTTTAAGAGAAGTAACCAACCTGCTCGTCTTGTGCTCAAAATTAAATTTTTACCACCAAATATTGACATTAGAAGCTTAGTTCCATGTCTGCTTTTCACACCTCCCAAGCACACACCAAAGAATTTGGTGTGAGATCGCAGGATAGGTGCTGACCTGTGCTTTCAGCATGACATCCCAAAGAAACCTTCTAAAACCTAGCAGGGTTCCTCAGAGCAAACCTTAATCAATCAATTTGCCAACACCATCAACCCCAGGAATCTTCTTTCCCTTTTATCTCTAGTCTTCCTTGCCTTCATTCCTTGCAGCACCACAGACTGAGTAAACCACACACAGAAGAGAATGATGGTATCATCTACCACTGCACTCTGCTTGGTTAAGGAAAGGTATTCAAGCTGGAGACCTCTCTGGCAATTGAAGGAAGAAGGAAGAAAGAGAGTAAAAAAAAAAAAAAAGAGGACAGAAAAACCTGTTGAAAAAAAAAAAATCATCACAAATAAAGCCTTGGGTTTGGAACTTTGCTTCTTTAGCTTTTGGGTTTAGATTTACCACTCACATGAACATCTACAAGCAGTTTAACACCACAATTAAAAAAGCACAATCAATTCAGCCCAGATTCCCTAAATCCAACGTAATTACTTCCCAGAGAACTACTGAAGTCTACTGAAAATGTAGCTGCAGCATTAGAGGGTTATTTGCTCCAAGGACCTTTTTAATATGGCTGTATTGTAATACTGCAGTGCAAGAGCCTCTCCAGCCATAAAAAGAAATTTAGCTCAGAAACACAACTTGTGGGCAATGAAAAACACATTTGCTTCAATTTGCCATCATTTAATAATAGCATTATTTAACAAGATCAGTTAAAACAACCAGCCTCAGAAGACACAGCAGTGCACTTCTTCTCACGAGACTCCGAGGGCACTGAAATGAAATTCATTCTGCAAACCAAACATTCAAAGCAGCCAGCACCACTAGAAAGACCACATTTAAAAGGGAGAAAAACATTTAGTGACTGACCAGAAAAAGAGAAGCTCCCTCTATACCCCCAGATATGCACATTTTACTTTAAAGCTGATATATATTTCACTGGCAAGGAAAATAATAGTCTTCCCCTGGAAGTAGCATATTTGTCATTACACTTTCATTCCCATTCAAAATCAAGAACACACTGAATTTGCTCACATGGGGAAGCAGCTACCAAGATCTGGGTGTATTCTGTATCACATCACTAGTCAAACCCCATATATCCTCACATAATTATTTTCCTACAAGGTTATGCCTAATTGGCCACTAACCTCCCTGATTAATCATCTACACTACAAGAAGGCGTTGAGA
Source organism: Rhagologus leucostigma (assembly GCA_013397725.1). Lineage (NCBI taxonomy): Eukaryota > Metazoa > Chordata > Aves > Passeriformes > Rhagologus > Rhagologus leucostigma. The sequence goes on along the minus strand of VZTD01003312.1, from coordinate 1,104,591 downwards.
AAAAGGCAGAAGGGCAACAAAATATTTATTCGGCTTGTAAATATTAAACCAAGAGGGGACAGCTGGTTCAAGTTGCCCCTTCCCGCCTGGCACGCAGAGGTGGATGGCGAGAAAACCCTGCTCGAGAGTCTCACACACACAGACACACACACACAAATAAGAAAGGAACCGGTGTCTCACGTTCATTCCCAGCACGGCCCGGAGATGCTCACTACGGCTCTAAGTTGCCCGTGCCCGGCTCTGGAAGTGTTAAATCCCCGCGCACGGCCCCGAAGCGCGGCTCCTGCGGGCGAGCCGCCGCTCGCATCCCCGCTCGCACGTCCCAGCCGCGCAGTTGTGGCCGGCAGACGAGGCGGCACCGCGCTGCCCGGGCACCCCTCCCCGCCCCCTCGCCGGCTCCGCCGCGCCAGCGCCTCCCTCCCGGCGGAAAAACTTTGCGCTCAACTCCGCCGAGCTCCGCGGGGCGCCGGGACCCGCTCCGCGCACGGCGGCGGCGGGAGAGGGGCGGCCGCGGGCGGCTCCCTCCGCGCAGCCCCG
>VZTD01003312.1:1007983-1104049 GCA_013397725.1 Rhagologus leucostigma | reverse complement strand
CGGCTCCGGGCCCGCGGCGGCAGCGCCGGTCCCCTGCAGCTACCGCAGCCCCCCAATAGCGGCAAGCGGGAGCCCCCCGCCCCGCCTGGGCCGCGGGCAGGGGGCGGTGCCCGGCGGGGACCCCCCCTCCGCCAGCTCCGGGCCCGGACTCCTTCTCCTTCCTCGTTCACTCGCTCCCTGCGAGGGGACGCGGCTTCCAACCCGCTGCCCTCCCGCACGCTCCCCTAAAACCCCACCGGGCCCCGGCAGCACCTCTCACCACGGTCCGCTGCCCGCCTGCCGGTGTTCCCTGTGCCCGTCCTTGTGCGGCTGGCAGCTGAGGAGAGCCCTTCCAGCGCTGGGGCGGTGGTAGCGGGGCCGTGCCGGCCATCACTCCCGGCTTCGCGGCGAGGGGGGCTGCAGCCAAAAGCTGCCCGTGGGAAATGGGACACCTGAGCCCTCGGCCGGGCTGGGCAGCGGCATCCCCGCCCAGCCGTGATCAGGCAACAGGCGGCAGCTGCGGGCGTTCACGTGCGCTGGGGCAGCGGAGCTTGGCCCCTCACATCCAGTGAAGGCACCAAGAGGCGTTCTGGGCCCAGTGGGATGTGGCATCGCCCTTCCTTCCCATGCTGTCTTCTCTTCCTTGGGATTCTGCCTGGCTGTCCAACGAGAGGTTCCGTTCCTGGCTGCCGTCTCCCCTGTGCAGGAAGGTGTCTGCTCCTGATGCTTGAAAACGGACTTTGAAGGCAGAAATACTTTTGAGTGACAGTTCATAGCCACGGTAGATCCAACTTCCCTGGCTGTTCACAGATGGATGTTAAGTGTTTCTCTGGCAAGCCCTGACCTAAGCCAGCTCTGTCAATAGGTGCCTGGCCTGCTGGGCAGTGTTCAGGAAGGAGAATTACAGTCTGTGCACAGATATATTTCTTGCTCTTCTTGTCCAGTCTTTCAATGAGATGTCACCAAACAGCAAAATTAATCGTTGGCAAGGAAGAAATTCATGTATGAGCTCGCAAAGCACAGCAGTGAGACAGCGATTAAAGTTTCTGTCTAATTCTAGGAGATCAAGCTTGTAATAGCTGGAGAATGAGACTTAAGCTGCTTTACATATTCCTTCATGTATAAGATCATTAAGGCATCTGTGGTTATGGTACCTCATGGCAGAGGGAGCCTTGTTGGAGGTGTTAATAGTGGCAAAACTCGGTGGCTGTGGTCATGTGCCATGTGACAGGCTGTTAACCTTTTGTCACTGTGACTCGACACATTTGACGGTTAAACCACTTTTCCTGGCCCCAGTCTCTTTCCTGCTCTCCTGTGTCACATATTTATCGCAGGAGTAACAGCTCTTCCTGCTTAATGGGCTTCTTCGATGCAAACCCTGAGCTGTTTGATAATGGCTGCCTCGGACATTTTGTTACCCTTAACTTGTGGGTGATAAAAGATGAATAAAGCTGTCAAATATCCTATTGATTATGTGATTGACATGTATCCTGACTGCCCTTCTAACACCATTCTCCTGGCGTTTCTTCCATTCTCTTTCTTTCCTGGGGTTTGGGTGAGGATGACAAGAGGAACCAGACCTCTAAAACAGCACTGAACCTGCAGTCTGTCGGCCCAGTCTGTTCCCACCCACCACCTCTGTGTGAGGAATACAACTCTTGGCAAAAATATGTCAGATCTCAGGCCCTGCATCTTTCTAGTTTTAAGTTATGGTGTCCCTGATTTCGAGGCCCCAGTAATTTCCTTCCTGATGTCTTCTTGCCTGATTTTGGAGGGCGGAGTTTGATAGAAAATCTGCCAGGTTCGCATAACAATGAATAAAGCCGCAGTTGTGGGCTTGTGATCCCAGTGCCAAGTGGGATGTTAGAGATGGGGGTTTAGTTCCAACTCCAGTACAGGTTCCTCCTGCTTTTAGCAAAAATACTTGCCAAAGACAGACAGGACGATCAGTTGGGTTGAGGAGCTTGCTGTTGGTATGACTGACTCCCTGGGCTTTGGGAATGCTCTCAGCTCTCACAGAAAGGGCGTTAATGATGCACCGAGAGCGTGGATGTACAAATCCTTCTCTGCAATCTCATCCAAACAAAGAGATAAGGAACGGGGGACGCTTGCAAAAGATCACTGAAAGAAATCTCTACGCAAGTGACATTAATTTCCATTCCTTAAACGCAGATGTGCGAGCAGAAAAGCCACATAAGTGCCCGTGAATGCGAGCGCGCTGGGGAGCTCCCACAGAGCCACGGAGCTCCAGTGCCTCGGAGTCAGCTGGGAAGCAGAGTGCCACAAACAGCTGGGCCAGCAAAGGAGCAGGCCCCGGGAGAGGGAGCAGGAGGCGAAGATGCTGCAGTGCACAACTGCAGTCAGGGACTGATTATCTTCATCTCAGAGCAGGCAGAGTTTGAAATGGAAACGAGGAGGAGATTTGCCTGCCACAGTACCCAGCAGCTACAGCAGACGCTGCTCTAAGACAACAGGGAAGCAGGCAGCATGCTGCAGGGACTTTTGTTTCACCATTATTTGGCTCATCTCAGAGCCCTCCTTTAATTGTTACTCCAGAAGTGTCATACAGGAATGAAACACGAACAAAAAACTACTCCCACCTTCACATCTTGACATTGATATTGAGGTCTCTGTGTGTGTGGAGACTTCAGCTTGTGTACTCAAAGCAGAGCAAATTAGCAGTTCTTTGCACAAGTCTCATCCTTCTGGGCTTGGAAACAAAACACCGCCTGCGATGCCATGTGAAGGGCTCCGGAGCCAGGAATTCCAAAGGCATCTGAGCTGCAGGAAGTACACAGCTTCACAGACTCACAGAACCCCAGAATGGCTTGGGTTGGAAGGGACCTTAGACATGTCCTCATTCCACCCCCTGCCGTGGTCGGGAATGCCACTTTTAAAAGTGATACTGCTCAAAGCCCCATCAGATGTGTCTGAGAACAGCTCAGGTCGTAGCACCTACTTAACCCAAAATTCCTATGAGGAAACCAAACCCACCTTCACTGATGTACTTGAGTTCTCCCCCAAACCTTCAAAACTTCCATACGCATAGATTCCAGGCGAGGATCAATGCAAACGTCTCACAAACTTTTGTCTCTGCCCAAATGAGAGGTTTGATTTGTCTTGTCATCATCCTTCATCACAGCTTGGGGATTTTTTCCCTTCTTTTTTGTGACTTTAGGAAACTCTTGGCTTTCTCAGGTAGGATATGCATCTTCTGATGGCACCTAAAAAAAAAAAAACCAAAACAGCATAGAAAAGAAACCTCAGGTCCCTGTTTTAGTCATGACAGAGGTACTTAATCAAATACATGCCCAGGAATACCACGAGTCTCTATGCAGAGGTAAATGTTCTGAATTTTATACTGTTTTTACTTCAATACTTCCCATCCATGGATCTCATGGAGCTTAATTCAGGTGTCATTACCCCCATTTTGCCAGACAGTTGAAGTGAAGCAGCTGCTGTTTGACCAAGGGCACTGTCTAGAGGTAGATCAGGTAGTTTGACCTGATTTTACATCTTTCACATTCACACAGATACATACAGTAAGTTAAAAGGGATTTCTGAGATACTTCCCACTAAAATGCATTGTATCACTATAGCATGCACTAAATCCCAATCTTTGGATTAATATTCAGGGGTAAACATTAGTCTGGATCTACATCCACAGTATACATGCCCACACCCTCCACTCACTGAAAGAATAATTTAGTATTTTTATGCAGCAGTCACCTCCGAAAAAAAATACTGCTCTCCAAGGTAGAAGTCAAGCGAATAATACTAATAGTAATTGCACTATTTCTTCCTTAAAATATATTCCTCCATATGATTTCTCTAGAGGAAAACAGAAAATGTCTTTTGATTGCCTTGTGTTCCCTTTCTAAAGGATTTGAGGGATCAAACTTGAATAGTTTAAATATGAATTTAAAAAATGAACTTAAAAATTGAGATTCACATTGCCAAATATTATGCTGGGACATATTTGTACCGGTAGCAATACCGTAGCCATCCATGCAGGAAACAAAAACAATACACATTTTCTCCAGTCACAAATAAACTAATTTCTAAGCCCAGCTATTTCCAGACTGGAGTTTATATTCTATTCATAAAAATAGAAGGATTGATGGTGGCTTGAGGGGAATTCATACTTAAAACTGATTTAACAATCAATTAGTGCAAAACATACAGAATGTGTGTAGGGCTATTTTTACAGAAATAAAGATGCTAAATTCATCCAAAAAATTGTTTGCTGTGAATTATTCCCTTAGTCTTTTCAGTTGCTGAACCTTTATGAAGGTTCTGTGGAAGAAAGCAAGAAAAAAAAAGAAAAAATCAAGCATATGCAAAGCAAAACAGCATCAAAAGTCAAAGAAGTCTCCAAGGGAGATGAACTTCAATGCCTCAGTAGGGTAAACAAATGGAATTATTTACAATATACCATTATCATTTGCAATGCTATTTTATTCATTATTTAATCACTCACTGAGCGTCCCTTGTAGCCCGTGGTAGGCGACAGAGCCATTTTGTTCTGTCTTTCACCTCCCATGTCTGTATGGAAATGAGTTTATCTAACATTCGGAGACATCACACAAGTTACTGCCTCCTGCCTGTCCAAAACACACTCCTTTCCCTCCAGCTGCTCAGGGGGCACACGGATCTCGAGGTTACAAGATTCCAGGAGTTGAAAATGGGCTCAAGATCATGAATTTCCTGTAACTGGGCCTTGGTTTCACTGTCTGTTGCTATTTTTGTCATGCTCTCACGTTGAAGACATCTCCACTATTCCAGCTAGATTTCAGGAATCTCATGGTTTCCTTCACAATTTGCATAACCACGTGTCAATCAAGGGCTAAGCACCTCTTCTCTTAATCCCCTAATTCGCAGGGGCACAGAGGGGGGACGGAGGGGGCGGCTCCCTTCAGCAGTGGAAATCAGCCAAAGGCGGATACTGCCAGGATTAGCCTAATCCAACTGCTACAACTATTCAATTTGGAGACGAAGGATGATAAAACCTATTTTCCCAGTCAATCAATCATTGTGATCGACTTGCAATTAAAAAAAAAAAAAAATCAGTGAAAGTTAATGAAATCAGCAGAATTATGTCAAATGACAGGGCTGAGAAGGCCTCGTGGTAGAAACATCCCACTATTGCTGGGAAGGGAAGTCAACAAATTATAAGAATCCTTATAATTAAGAGCTTATCAAAGCACTTTATCCCATCAAGCACTACCTTACAGATACCAGGTATCACTTTTCTTAACACTTAAGGAAATTAAGAGCCACGAGGGTGCTTGAAACATCACAAGGAGCGAGCCAGAAGCGGAAGGTGACATACCACAGTGCATCCTAACTGATTGAGGAGGTTACCCAGGGAAACAGGAGAAAAAGAGTCATTGCTGGCTGAAGCTGATCCCAGGCTCTGCTGTCACTGCCAGTTCCATCTGTGAGCAAATCCCAACCACAAGACTTCTGAGCTTCCTTCCTAACTACTTGTGCAGTAAACATCATCCCACCACCAGCCCTTAGAGAACAATTACATGCTCCGTCTCCTTTCCTTCCTTTTGGATTGTCTCAAATAATAAAGGTGTTTGCAAATATTGTCTCACTGAAAACAAGGACCTTCAGCTGGTGATTGCTGAAAATGAGGGTTTTGCACTGGAAGAGTGAACAAACCTCGCTAACAAATGCAAACCCACAGGCTGTGAAGAGCCCTCTGCCGCGTTGCGGGGCATGTCATACTCGGTTTGACGTCCCTTGCCAAACTCATTTGATCCCGGTTTCTGTGCAGCCTAATGAAAACAGGATTGGCTTCGTTTACTGTAGGTGATTTCTTAATAGCTGCTTCACATTCCTCTAATAACCCATCCCCACCTTCCTCATCCCAGGTGTGCACGGAGCCAACTGAGACTTTAGCACAGGCTCTGACACTGACAAATGCCTGGTTTTGATCACCTGAGGTTGTGTGAATCTATCACACACACATCAAAATCAAACGCAACATAAGGGAAGCATTAATTAAACCATATCAAACACAGACTTGACAAGACTATGATTTAAGTATAAAACTGCCTGAAGAATTGTGATTCAATATTTTAGTTCGTAACCCACTTTTTATATCATTGTACAGAACTGAAAAAAAACTGGAACGCTTTCCCCCCTCCACCCCCTTCATCTGTTTTATTTTATCTTTCAACTCGAGCTGGCAAGTCTGTCTCAGCATCTCCCATGAAAAAAGGTGACATAAATTGCTCAGAGAGTTGAAAGAGAAGAAAAGCTTGTAAACAAGTTACCTATTCTCATTCCCTGTCCCCTAACTCCAAAGAGAGAAACATCGGCACGCCTTGCCAAGGATGCAGTTTCTTCTTGTTCAGATCCAGGTCTGAGGATTGCTCTGTGCAGCAGTTACTGAGGTTCCTCTGAAATACTTTGTAGTATCCTAGATCACCAGAATATTCCAAAAAGCTAGCAGGCATATCTGGTTGGATCCTCAGGGAACAGTGAGAGCTGACTTACCAAAGGTTTACTGCGGATGTTAATCTGGCCCAAACACAAATGCTTTGGACTGGTTGTCTTGAGACCCTTGTGAGATTTCTGATACTCCCTGCTCCGAGTTCAGCTGGAAGCTGGGAGTCTAGGGGGTCACAAAATCTACGAAGAATAAAAATTGAACAAATCTTTCAACCTGACTACATTTATGTGTTATAAATCACACAGCCACTCCTGCGGGCCATCGAGGAGGAGGCAGCTGTGGGCAGGAGCTGAGAGATGTGTGGTCCAACAGGGGGAATGCTGGAATAGTGCCCCAAATGATCCACAGGGCCAGCACTCTGTGAGCAAATGGCACCTCTGGTGTTAATTTCAGTCCTTCCCAGCCTATCTGCCATCCTTTAATGTCAGAAAGGCTTATGAGAATATTGAAAAGGCCACTCTGGCCTGACATTTGACGCCAGTGGAGGTCAGGGACACAGCCCCCATGTCAGAGCCTGTTGGGAGGGCAACTCCAACTTTCCTCTAATACCTTGCAATTTCCTTTTTTTTCTTGGCTCTAGGTATATCCTCTTTCTCCCTCTTAATTTCAGGCTAGGCTTTTTTTTTTTCTTTTTACACTTTTGTGTACATCACCCTCCTCTGTTTGCTTCTCTGGCTTCGTACATAAGAAGGAGAAATAATGTCTTTTTTTATCAGTGGGAACTCATCACTTCCACTTTCTGATAAACAGAGCTACTCTGACTATCTCACATTTCCACTCATGTGTCGCTGGCACCCCAAACCACCTATCAGCAGAGTCTTGGCACAGTGGAAAGATGATCCTAAACAAGAATAAGACGCAAAGTTTTCCCCTAGAGTGGTAAGAACCTTCCCTGGAAAGTCCAGTGTTTGCTGCAAGCATGGATCAGGCCTGTTTGCTCACTTTGTAGCCTTCTGCAGTAGCCACAGCCTGAGGCCTTTGCAATTCTTCAGTTTATGATGAATTTACTACCATTGAAGTGATCTTCAATGTGCTTGGATGAGACAGGGAAGGGAATTTCATTCACAACAAGGCTATTGTTGTTGTTGTTGTTGTTGTTGTTGTTGTTGTCGTCGTTATGCTGGATACATCTGCAGGAGCAGGAATCACACCACTGCTCCCATACATCCCTTCCCCTTCTTTGCCATCCGTTTCTGGAGTTGTCACTCAAAGCAGTTTCTGCAGTCTCCAATATTGTCTTCACGTTGCTTCTGTGGACCTGGTTTAATTTCATATTTGCAGCCTCATGCTACCCAGCATGCAAGTTAATGAAGTTTGTGTGTGTCATTTATCTTACTCCTCCCTGCCTCCAAAATGTGTACTTTCGGAAATCTGATATATTCATTGCTCTCTTTGACAGATCCTGGTGCAGCTTGAAAATGCTCCACCAGACTTATCTGCATTGGCCACTCTGATTTATCAGATTAATTTAACTTATTTGAAGAGGCTTTCAGTAATAATCAGCTCTATTGTGTTCGCAAAAGTAACTCGAAATGTAGAAATGTTAATTAAGATCTCGAGTTCTGATTTGGCTTATTGTTAAGATAAGGACAGCTCTGAAATCCAGTTCTGTTTGGCTTCCAGGAGCCTGAAGAAGTTCAGAGGTCCCAGAAGCAGAAGAACATCTCAAACTCTCCTCTTTTCAAAATGTGCAGCTTGTTGAGAGCTCTGCCCTCCGTCTTTCCTGCATTATTGTACGGACAGAGCAACATGGCAGTGACAGCATTAATAAGATAAAACTCCTTATTTCTTGGCACAGGTAACAGAATAGAGATGAAGGCTTCCAAACAGCAGGAAAATGCACAGATAGAAGAGACAAGAAAGTACAGATAGAAGAGACTAAAACTAAACTAGAAGATACTAGAAATTATGGAGATCATTTCATGAACTACACAAATTGCATTAAAATCCAGATAACATTTAATTCTTCAAAGTTTCCCTGTTATTCTCAGTTAGCGCTGCCATCTCTAGATGCCTGATGTCTCCCTGATTTCCAGGTTAAAACTGGGATTGCTCTCCTAGGGATTGTCCCAGTGCAAATTGTGTTTGCAAAACTCACTCGAAATGTCTGTAGATCATGTCCTTTCCAGGAATTTCCAGCCCCCAGTGGGGAGAAAGGGCTTGGATACTCTACTTGTTGCTATGGCAGCTACTAAAACTGCTGCTCACAAGAATTTTTGAATTGCTCTCTATATTCAAACATGCTTTGAAATCAGGTTAAAAATCAACAGTTTCAGCACTATTAAAGAGCCAATTACTCACTTCTTTAGGTTCTCCAAAATAAAAAAAATTAGAAAAAAATGTGTTTGTGTTAGAACTAAATCACATGCAGTCTGTAAAGATTTTTTAGTTAAAGATTTGAAGCAGCCCTTATAAATAATTTAAATAGTTTATATAATTAAATTAGAACTCACTCTTTTCCTTGATAATTTCAGAAATGAGCACCTGTTATAAACGTGAACCCTAGCTGGAGACAAGCTGCATGTCAAGCAATACATTCAAAAAATGGTACGAAAACAGGTTTCTAGGTATTGTATTTGTGGGTTGGAAGAGCAGCCAGCCACGCTGCTCCCCTGGGGTGGAGTGCTGGACCACCACATGCATTTGGGGCAATGGCTCTGAACAAGGCTTTGGATACACAGAGACATCTCCCCTTTTGCTGAAGCATCTCTGAAGCAATTTCATGCCCACATTATCGTATTCATTTCATTATTATGGCTGATAATTAAAAAGGAAACACTAAAATTGGTGTATTAGCCCAGATGGAGGGGCTGTCTGTCCGGGATCCTGCCCACCTCAGCCAAGACCAACCCATGCAGTTTGGAGATCCAGATGGAAAGGGAATGGTTGATGCTCAAATAAACCTAGAGAGAGAGAGAGATGAACATGCTCTAAAGAGCTTTCCCCTACAGCTGCAGAGGAGATAAAGCAGAGGGCATGGAACAAAGGCTGTGGTGTTCAAGGAGCAGCTTTTCTTTGCGTTATTCTCAGAGGTTTTTGTCTGAATTAATAAACAGTGCCCTAAGGGAAGAGGTTGGAAGAGACTTTGGCAGGATGTTAGCCCTTCTTGAGCTGGGGAGACAAGCCAGCAGCCAGGCAGCAGTTATGGAATAATCTGCCCGTAGGGAAGCTTCTTCTTAGCTCTCATTAGTTAGAGGTGGGGCTTTACCCTCAAGCATGAAGCACAAATCTAGGAACTTTAAAAGCATTAGTAATAAGAAATCCACTATTAGCATTGTTTCAGCTCCTTTTAATTGACCATAATGCAAATATATTTGAAATGTTTAAAGGATACTTGAATGGAATTCCAGAAAACAGTCCTCTGTGCTGCTATCATGTTTTGATCTATTACAATGCCCGAAGAAAATTAGCTCACGTCTTAAATAATTCATGCTTTTATTGGGTCAGAGGCTCTTTCAGACCTGATGCTCTGCCAATAGAAATGGCAGGGATACAACTGACAAATCAAACAGGAGCATTATCCATAAAGTTTGAAAGCTGGATCTAATCCCAGCCTTCTTGAAGGAAAACGTGTTCTGAGGAGAAGCTGCTTTTCTGGCTCGCTCCTTCTGAAACAATGAAGGTTTTCCCAGCAGGTGCACTGCCTTCAGGTCATACTAGCTATGGGCAGAGACAGAGCTTGGAACAGTAATAGCAAAGAGATCATTTAAGTCACGTGAAGGCAAGCAAGAGTTTAACCCAGCCACAGCCATACCAAGCCTTTCTGCAGCACCAGTAACCAGCCAGCAGTGGCTCCTAGAGCTATGGACAGGGTGATATCAACAGTCTGAAGGTGGAAATGCTGCTGCACCTCTATAAAATCAGCCCAGCAACCGACTGGGCACAGTCCTACAGGTGCACTAAACCCCCAGCAGTTCAGCAACACACACCAATGGCATTTTTCTTGTTTCAGCTCCTTTTAATAGACTCATGAGTGCTTAACATTCGTAATAATGGATTGCTGTGAGTCCAAGTGGAACCAAACACAACGCGCCAGTTAAAATCCTGAGTTAAAATCCTGGAAGGGAAACTTTTACTTCGTTGTTACCAGTGAATTGTCTCTGCTGGAAGCACTCCAGGGACAGTTGAATTAATTCAGCCAGGGTGTTGCAGAAGGCATGGATAAGCAATCCGTTTGGGAGAGGTGGTAATGCAGCACTATGCTGTTCAGAGATAATCAAATGTCAGCCTGGCAACTCTGCTGATAGGATCATTAAAAGATGGGCTCAATTCCACCAACACTCCCAGGATTTTCGTCCTTTGAGATGGAAACAGCTTTACTTCACTTAGAAGAAAAATGAATATTTGCATATATAAAGCTCTTTTATCCCCAAGTACTTCACGCAATATGGACTGGATTTATAAATAGACCATCAGCAGGTGTCTCTGGGCTTGTGATCAATTATTGATTCTCTGGCCCTACACGTACAGTGGAACCTGTTTGGAGATGATCTCAGAATAATCATGAGCACACAAAGGACAAAGGGATCGGGGGCCTGTTGCTTGTCGTGTGCAGGTGTTGGGTAAGCAAGAGAGGACATTCTTAAAGAGCTAAACAGGCTGATGTAAGACAGATTGTCATGGGGTGCTCATTTCTGCAATCACTTGCTTCTCTGCCACTGAAAAAAAGAAGACATGTTCAAGTAAAATTTGAGGTCCAAATATAAGGTGACACAAATCTGATGTTGCAATTAAGATTTCTGAAATTATCTTGGTTAGAGCTGTGCAAAGTATAGCTTTTTCAAACACGAAACAAGAGCTCAATTAGATGATTAATTGCTCCAAAGAGAAGCATGAAGCCGACCAGAGAACTCCAGATCTGGGATCTGGCCTTGCCATCAAATGTGGAACACTCCTTTCCGTCCAGTTAATATTTCCCATTAGGAATCAGTACACCTGGCTGCTGTTTATCATTCTTGTGGACCTGCTGAAGCTGAAGCTGTGTTACTTCTGGCTCTCTAAGATCAGCACCAGACCAGGGGGTTGCAAGAACATTTAGAGAATGCCTGGAATACCTATGTTTTAAAAAAAAGGCCCAAAAGACTAAATCCCAGGATTAAAGTCATTAAAAACAAGAAGCTAATTATGTACCTAGTAGGGTTATTTCTTCTTAAAAAGAGGATTCTTTAACCCAACCACTAGAACTAATCCACTTGCATAGTGAATGGATTATTACTCTAAAGGGGTAAGGACAGCTTGTTTCTCACTCCTGAGAGCAAATGTGAGTTATTTTGCAGAGCAGCAGGAAAGGCACAGATCTGCTTGGCATGCACTCCACCAGCTAGCTGAGAGCACGTTGGACAGCAGCTACATCCCCATTAACCAGCTTTTACAAATGAAGCTTCATCAGACGAGTAAAAAATGCCACTTGCATTTCTTTTAACATATTTTCCATTATACAGCTATCCCAATAACCTCCCAGGAAAATGAGGAGGTCAAGGGAACAGTCAAAGTTGACAATGCTGAATCTCAGAACCACTGTTACTAAACATGGCAATTTGGAAACGGAGAATTGCTGATACTATGACGGTGTGCCAGCCAGACCAAAGGTGACCATAAAGCCACAGAATACTTGAGCAGGACCATCAGCAGGGCAAAAGAGCAAAGAGAGTGAAAACTGGTCTGAGGAAATCTACACCAGTGGTGTGTTTACAGAGGGAGGGATGAGTAACGTGCCAAGTGAAAACAAGTCTATAAACCAAAAAGTAAAATGCAATGTTGCATCACACACATCCTCTAGCTCATAAATACAGATGCTGGAATGACAGAGGGCTGCTGGGCTGAGTCATTTCGCAGTCTCTTGGGAGAGAAAATTGCTGTATAAAACAGTGGGGCTTCACACAGAAACTTATAAATAAGGGTTCCTAAGAACAGTGTAAGCACTTTACAAAAGTGACAGATGCGACGTGTAAGTGGAAAGAGGTGACTTTCTCAAGAAAGGCCTCTGCTGCAAGAATTTTGCAGAAGCTCATGACCACAGCATACAGGTGGTTCTCCTGGGAACTTCCCTGCACTGCAGTTCCTGGTGATGGTACCTCTGGAAGGTGGCGTTCTTGGTAGGCACCACTTGGTACTTTCCAGGATGGCTCCTGGCATTTTGATCCACCCACGAGCACACACACATTCCTGAAAGTCAGCAACACTGCTCTGCTGTGGAAAAGCAGGAAGGGGATTAGCAGCTCCCTTTCACATTGTGTCAGCCTGTCAATAAAGACAAGTCACCGATTTCTTCCTTGGCTGCCATTTGTGGCCACTTACCAAGACAATTTTACGTAAGCACAAACAAGTAAAATATGTCTCATGCTCCTTCAACAGCCTGGAGTCCACTGCATAAACCATCCACTTCCCCTTCCCTTTGCAAAAATCCTCAGAGCAGCAGGAAAAGAGAACAGGATTTATTGACGCAGGTCCAGAAGCCCCCAGATGGCAGGAGATTGCAACAGTCATAAGAACAAAAATGACACAGCTAAGTAAAAATAAAGTTTACGCAGCTACTGCTAAACTTACCAACAAGCCTCCCTCCCAGGCTTGAACCAAAAAAAGGAAGGACTATTTTGCAGCAATCCAACTGGAACGCAAACCCTAAAGACAAACTCAGAGCAAGGGCCTTCTTCATGTTAAACACAGCCTTTGTGTCTGTTCACAGGGGAGCAGGGTAATGTGCACTCAATGTCTTCTGAATTTCAGCATCTTTTCAGAAATCCAAGATCTGTTAAGGCAGAGTAGAGGTCCAGATGTTCTGCACATCTCACTTAGAATAATGATAAATAAAGAAATCCTGAATATCGCAAGCAAGGCCAGATTTTGAGGTTAACACGGAAATTTTTCTCCTACAGAATCAGTAATTTCTAATGTCCACACCTCCAGAAGGAATATTGTCAGGGAAGGGCAAGGGGCTCCCATGCAGGGTCACCAAGTGATTTGGTTTTTTTAGTTGGGATTTAGGATAGTTCATGTTGGAAGGAACCTTCGAAGGTTCTCTAGTCCAAGGTTCTGTAGGACCAGTTCCTGACCAGGAGCATTTGATGTTCCAGAGGGCAATACAGTGACAGTTTCTCTATTTTAGATTCTTCAGATATGCCCCAGAAAATTCAGTCCTCGACTGTCTTTAAAAAGAAGGGCAAGATTCACCACGGGTCACATCTGTACTTCCATAACAGCAGGGACACCATTGGAATAGTACATCCCAAAATACAACCCTGTCAGTTCCCAGTCCTTTCCATTGAAAGGCACTGAGGTTTTACAGCATGGCACGATGGATTGCTTAAAAAAATGCTGATTTCTCTAATCTGCAGAGGAAAGGCAGTTCCCCTTTCTCAGTGTTTCCTAGACCCTTTTGTTCAAGTAAAAAAAAAAAAAGACTTCCCAAATAAAATTTCGTGCCTTTCTCCTTCCAGTCTGTATCTTCAAGCACATATTTAAAGTACAGAAACATTTAATGGAAGATATGGGAAAGCAGTTCCTGTTCTGAGGCATGGATTTTTATTTTGGTAATCTTTTCATGTGAGTAATCATGTCTAGATAAATTCTGTTATCCCAGCAGTCAGTTCCGGGACAGGAATGGGAGGAGGTTCCAAGTCTCTGGGAATTTGGATGAATTTTTTCTACTTTTCACACACAGCGAAGAAATTCTAAACCTTTCAGTGCCAATGGTGCATCAGCACTGGAAGACTGAAATTCTGAAGTCTTCAAGGATAGAAAAGCTGTTCTGCTCCCAGTCCTGTTCTGGAGATCTGATACTGGGATATGATAGCAGCTAACCTGCATGGGTATTATTCAGATCTTCTAGAGCTTTCCCATATTCACACACCTGACACTGCTGAATAAGCACTGCAAGTACTTACACGGCATATCTGAGCTTACATCTGCTCCTTATTCAGCCTATTATTGGCTTTAACTAAGTGAAACGCAGAAATGAGATGTCACTTAACATGGATTCTCCTGCACTTATTCCCTTGTAGCATTATCAGGGATTCACACGGATTCAAACCCGGAAGATATGTGCTTGCTTTAGTAGATCTGACATCCTGATAAGAGATGAAACACTTAACACATCAGCCAGAATGTTAGACTGGCCCAAGTTAGAGACAATACCCAGGAGAGAATTCCTTCTGCAGATTCAGAAATCTCAGTTCAAAACAATAGCTCCTAATACCTCTCATCATTGGCGTTTGAGGATGGTAAAACAAAAACCAGAGCACAAACCCCACAGCCAAATCTGAAAGTACTGGACACAAACCCAACCCACACAGGTCTTCTTTCCCTTGAACCCTTCCTGGCCTCCAAGGACCAATTCAAATTGCTTTGTCTACCACCACTGTACATCACTGCCCTTCTCCCACAGACCATCTCTGGTTATACCATTTTTCTCCCGAGGAGGAGGTCACTATTTCAGACATTCATTTCCTTACCCCAACGCACTATCAGAGCCAATCAACATTCAAACTCCGGGTGAACAAACCCTTATAAATGCAAGTGGTTTTCTGTTTTGTTTCATGTATTTCTAGCTTAGTTAACACACCAGGTCGCTCTTTCCCAGCCTGATGCTCAACTGCAAGCCAACAGCAGTAGCTGAATTATAAGCTGGGGGCCCCGAATTTTGGGGCAGCTCTTTCAGACTAGCCCAGTCTGGGTTTAAGTGGGCTAAGTGTCCATTAGCAGACAGATTAGGTGCACTCCTGGAGTGTCTCTTCTGACTTCGCTTCATGCTGTAGAAATCCACTTTGTGCAGTCCAAGAACCCCAGTGCAGTGAATGAGAGATTACCTTAAAAGCTTACCACTGACCTGAATTAAAGCATCAGGGTAAATACCCACCTGACAAGCACGATTTCTTTTGTGTATCCAAGTACTGTTTTGACCCGATTCACAGCACTACGTAATGCAACCCCAGCAGTTCCAGTTCCCCAGCGTTAGTCACTATTCACTAATGAAAGAAATATTACATTAAGGAGTTGATGAAATGAGGTTGACAGGTAAGCAAGAAGAAAAGGATGAAATCAACTTACAGAATCAAAATCCTAGGGGCCATAAGTTACTTTCCTTAAAATGCGTATTACTAAGAAAGAGAGAAAATCAACATTTAAAACAAGATTTCAGTCATAAACTCCCATTCTTTTTTAAGCTTTATGCTGGCTTTTAAGTCAGGGTTTAAGAAATTAGTGCTTCAGTGACAGCTGTGATCAAAGCTTCTCCCTCTGCAGTCAGGAAGCAAGGCTGCTACAGCTTCCCTGATGACGGATGTGTTTCCAGCACTTCCACACTCTGTTCCAACCTATTGCCTGCAACTGATTTATAGCCTTTCCAGAATGGCTTTAGTATCTGTCTTTGGGTTTTGTTTTGTTATTTAGAATTCAAAATTTCATTTTATTTCTATGCATTAATAATCCCTGCAGGGGATTATTAGCACTTTCCAGATACAGTCTCATTACTGCCCGTGAGGTCCTGCTCTGCCCGAACATCCTACCTTCTCCATTTGGTTGGATTGCATGGAGCAGTTATTCATTCCAGCTGATGCTGGATGAACCTGGGATCACCGGTGAGCCCTCGACCCCAAAAAGACTTCTGCATACTAAAAAAGCACGTGCTGCGAACACATTATTGGAAACAAGGAAGAAAAAAGTCCCAACCTTTTCTTTGGGTGAATGCTGGCATAGGTAAGAACAGTTCTATGAAGGTCTTAAGAATATACCCTAATCCTAAAATCATCCCTGAGCTGCAAGGGACCCACAGGATCATCAAGTCCAACTCCTCGCCCTGGACAGGACAACACCAAAAATTCCACCAAATGACTGAGAGCATTGTCCAAACACTCCCTGAGCTTGCTGTGAGAGCAAGAAACAGAGGGAGCTGTCCAAGGACAAACCAAGGTCTGTACAAGGCTCTGTCATGTCGTGTGGATGAGGAGATGCAGCCTGGGAAGTGCACAACCCCAGCATGGAAAGACACACAGCGTGCACTGAACACAGAGCATGCAATATAAATGAAGCCCACATGCAAGCTTTGCAAATAAAATATTCAACCACTTAGTGAGATAAGAAATAGGTGGATGCATAAGAGGATTACGCTGTATAAAGAAGAACTCTAGCTGGAAGTGTTTTAGGGTTAAACTCCTTTCCATCTGCTTGATCCCAAGTCCCTGGGGTTATGTTCGCTCTCTATCACAGATGAATAAAGGTTTGTCAAGCCAGTCTCGAGCTGAGCTGAATGTCTGCAGAGTCTAAGTTTGCTCCCCACTGTCAGTCCTTGGACAAACAGCAGCACCCAGAAGAGCCAGGGGAGAGCAGCAGGACCAAGCAGCCGCTGAGGGAGGCACCCCTGGAAGAGCTGGTCATGCCAGGCACACTCCCCACTTTCCCTTACGAGTGACAGTATGAGCGCCAGCAAAGTCACAGGGTTTTGGCCATTCAATAAATTCAGGGTTTAGGAGCAAAATTCAACCTGGAGTTAGATTCTACTTGCTATAAGTATATATATATATATATATATATAAAATTTCTATTAATCTGTATGTACAAGGTTCCACTTAAACTACATGTGTTTTCAATAAATGACAACTGTGGCACTGACATAACTGAGTAGATGCAATTTCAGCTGTAGATGCAAAAAATAAAAACCATCAAAATAAACCGCTCCTGTTTCCACTAACCAGAAAGAAATAATGAAAACATCTCCAGAAGTCTTGACTATCAAAGGCACAGCTAGTGAAATGCCAGGTTTTGCTCGGGTATGGAAATAGGCAGTTATAAATCTATTTTAAATGTGCATGTAATTTCAATAAGCAAAAAGAAAGTGATTCTGACAATAGTGGTGTTATTGGATTGCATTTACAACACAAATATATGCATTTCATAAACAGCAAGCAATTTGGTTTTGTGTTGAGATCTAAATTTGTCTATTGAGATTTATAGTGGGGAGGTCACAGATTAAAAACCCCTGAATTACAGAGGACTGTTTATATACTTGGTACAGCACATAAAAAATCAGGAATTTTAACAGGTTTTGGTGGGTTGGCTTTTGGGTTTGTTTTGTTGTTTCAATTCTTTTTTCAAAAGTTTCAACTATATAAAGAAGACTCTGCCAAAACCACAGTAAAACGTCAGGAAATTACAAATACTGCATAGACTAATAAACAAGGGTTACTGAGATGCATGGTTTTAATATGACTGCTTGGATAAAGCAAATGTCACTTCAAAATGGCAAAGCAGAGAGGAAAATACCCAGCCTGCATGCATGGCTGTTCAGGCAGCTGTAATTCTTCCCAAAGAACAGCCTGAGCTCCATTTATCACTCTCTCCAGTTTCAAGGTGTGCTAAAGCAGGGATGTATGAGGCAGGAAAGGTCTCATTTTATAGAGCACAGACAGCCGGGCTAGGGATTAGCAGGGCAGCCTTACAGCCACAGCTGGATCCCATGGGAAGGGAGGGAGAACCAAGATCAGACACCTGCCCACACCTGCCTGCCCCAGACATTCACATCCATCCTGCTGCAAGAGCCTGTCCTGGAGATGCCCTGTTGCTGCCACATCCCTCAGGGCTTGTAAGAGAATGAGGATCAAACTCCCACTAGCTCCAGGTTTCTGTTTCACTTCCTATCACCAGTTATCTCTGCTCCCTATCCATCCTCTTGATGCTTTGGGTGGCAGAGCCATCTTCCTTCCCCACTCAGATTTTCTTGGGGAGCCGTGGTTGTTGGCACCTGTTAATTAATTTCCACCTCATCCAAAATCAGCTAAATCAGTCTCAGAACACTCTGTGAAAGCCAGCACAACGTGCATGACAAATCACAGGGCTCTCTTTCTTGTCTGGAATTACTACCCGAATGTGAATGCAGAACACAGACAACCTTATCATATCATTCCTGTTGCTTATCCACTCATCTAACACTTCATGAAATGAAAGCCAAAAACACTAAAATCAAGGCACACTTTAACAGTAGACACTTTGTGTTGATTTCCTGCCCTGAATACATTTTTAACTGGATTTTCCCCTCAATTTAAAATGATACCTTGCAATCAATTTAAGATAAGCAGAGGGATGCTCAATGCTCACATACCTCCTATAGTCAATTTAGACTCTATTATTGGTACATCTTATTTTATAGGTGTTTTATCACTGTTGTCAAGCATGGAACTTACAGCTGATCAGGTGGCTGGTTTTCGGACTAAGAAAACCACTTCAAGCTCTTGCACACACAGAAAATGTTGGACTGTCTCATGTGATAGCAACCTGCTCCGGGGCCGTGGCAGGGTTAATGAGGCTGGTGCTGGGCTATGGCTACGTGAACAAAGTGCTGCAGGCTGAGGCAGTGCAGCAGGACAGGGAATGAGCTGCTCCACAGCCGGCTCTTCCCTTGGGGTGCGGCTCTGCTCCATCTCTCCGTGTAGCAACTCATTCTTGTGGCCATAATCCCAGGAATGTGCTGGCATGTTAGCAGCAAGGCAAGCTTGTGGAAAGGGGGGGATGTTAAGAGTATTTTGAAAGGTTAGGGATCCCAGCATGCCTGGAAAGAGAAGGGAAAAACATGGGTTAGGCTTTGAGTTAGGGAGATGAGTGCTTGGGCCCCTCTGAAGGCCCAGCATTGTCACTGCTCCTTGTGTGAACCAAGGCTGCAGCTGGGAGGCACTGGGGCAGGGGAGTGAGGTAGTGGTTGGAGAAAACAAATTATTGAGATCTTGAGGCAACCTTTCACAGACTGACAAGAGTAGGATCAGACCCCCTGAGATCCAGATCTCAGCAGGAGCTGTTGAAGGCAGATGGAGGGTGCAAGAGAAGCCTGCTCTTACAGCAGTACTTACACCTTCCTTGGAGAAAAGGTAGCAAATCACACAGAAATACTGCTCAGGCTGGACCTGGCCCACAAACCACAAGGCCAGATTTGCTACACAAAGTATGCCTGCACATCCAGCTGCTGTCAGGAGCAAGACACTCCAAGTGTAGCAAAGCACCAAGCACAAGGACTTGTCCTCAAGGAAAACAGAGCAAAGGTCACTGAACAGGGACCAAGTGGGAGACAACACCTTAATTCCTGCCGCATTACCCTGTGACACGGCTCAGCAAGGACCAGGGACGAGCTGGAATGGAACCCTGGGCTCCAGGTTCCTGTGGGGAGGCCCCTGGTCAGGGCAGTCAGGAGCTGTTGGTGCCCTTGGGCCCTGATGCGCTGGCGATGGCCGAGCGAGCGTTTCCCTCGCTGCCTTTCTGTGGGAATGACTTCAGCACCATCTCACTGAAGCACTGAGAGAAGCTCAAGTTTTTAAGATTTCTAAAACTTTTTCAAGAAATGTGGTGACATACAAGTGTAATTAGCATAAACTCCACTCATCTAAATACACGCTTTAATTAAAATCATTTAAAAACTCCTTCAAAATAATCTTTTCCTGAGGTCAATCAACATAACAGCTCTTGATCCTGACCCTACCGAGACTGGCATATTCTCTTAGCTCTGTTTGCAGTCCCATTGACTTTAACACTTCTGCTAGGAGAAATTCCTATTAAGGCAATGAATCCCTGTCGCTTTGCAGTGCTGGAAAAGAGACCAGGTGCATCCTCCTCACTGCACACTGAATAATAAAACGAGCTCTGTGCAGTTAAGCAGTCACCAGCAATATGGCAAAACTGATGCCCATCCCTCTGTGCTCATTCCAGCCTCTCACCCAACTCCTCTGTTGATCCAGATCCCCCTCCCATGTTATTTTTCACCTGGGCTGATCCCCAGTGAGAATCACTGCACAGCTGTGCCACTGACTGTGCAAACACCAAGAGGGGCAAGGTCAAGTGGGAAGGTTAGGGGCTGCTTAACCCTCACCTGGTGCTGGGAAAGCTCCCTGGAGCTGTGGCCCGGGTTGCTGTATTTCATAGGTTCACCTCACTCCCTCACGCCACTAAAGTCCAAAATGGTCTGGTTTTAGACAGAATAAACAAAACAAAGCCCACCTTTAGCCACAGGTGTCCATTCCCAACTTGCTTTTATAATGTTAACCTGATAGTTAAACTGGGCAGTTAAATTTTTTTGGGTAACGTATTCTGCAGGTTTTACTCTCTTACTGCATATATTTTACATGATGTTACGGTGGGGCTTCTCAGGAGGTGTCACTGTGGAACCAAGTGCTAGCAGGGCAATTGCTCTTTATTTTCC
This sequence comes from Rhagologus leucostigma, assembly GCA_013397725.1. NCBI lineage: Eukaryota > Metazoa > Chordata > Aves > Passeriformes > Rhagologus > Rhagologus leucostigma. The sequence continues at coordinate 1,083,431 of VZTD01003312.1, read as the reverse complement.
AAAGAAAGAAAAAGAGCCTAACACAAAAATAATACTCTTTCTTTACAGAGTAGCTTCAGTAATGAAATTAGGACTCCTAACACAGAGCTATAAAGAGCGACAAATCTCTCTTGCAATTCTTAATTTGCGTTAACCCCTTGACTTGAGCAGGTCTGGAGCTCCTGACATTAAGTGCTAATGCATTTAGCATTAAACACACACGCTAAATGCATTAGAATGATGCCATGCTAATGGAAGCGTTCAGGGCCTGTCACACAGGTCGAGGATTTGCTTTAGTTGGGTGTTTGCTACGAGCAAGGCAGTGCTTCAGCATCAAAGCCATGTCAGAAACTTTAATGATCTTTATTTGAAGAAATTGCACGGCACTATCATGCATTTCATTGTTTTTTCTCCCATTTTTACCATCTGAAGCCTGGAGTTTGAAAAAGTGCTGTAATTAACTTTTTACCACTGGCTTGTTGATATGGAATTTATGAGGAACAAAAATTTGTTTCGTTACATCTCTGAAGAGGTACCTTTTGGATTTAGAATACAAGGAGCTTCCTGAATATTAAATACAACCTTAAGCACATTAAGAGAAGAGAGTCCTGTGGGGAATGCACTCCTTTTGGTACTTGAGCTTTTGATAAAATATTACTCCTATAATGCATTATGAAGTGCGCTGTCAAACAAAATACCCAGTTTAATACCCAGTGATACAAGTGTGGTTTGCAGCATGCAGCACACTTATATAAACCTCTAAATACTGTTCTTCCAATCAATGGACCTTGTATTCTCGCATATATCATTATATCAAACAAACATCCTAACATATTCAGGCTAAGTAACTTCAGATTATATGTAAACCTACACACACAAATGGAGTAACATGAGTTTGGACCCCTGCTCACAGACTGTGCTGGAAATGGGTGTGTGACTGGAAAAAGGACAGGTTATCCCTTATATATGAGGTGGGGAGGTCGTGACCAAGCTCTGACTGGCTGCTGCAGGTCTCATCCTCTCCACCGTTGGGTTATTTATCAGCATCACTAGGCAAAAACATAATGCTCTGGAGAGTTTGTGTTTGCTTTCTCACTTCATGCAATTAGTCACCCAAGTTGTTAAGAATTAAGCACAAATCATCCCCAGAACATGTTAAGTACTTGTCTGGACTCCAGGTTGCAGGGGCAATAGAGATTTCAGTTCAGACAGAAGTTGACACCTGATTTAGAGCTGCCACACAGACAGATTAGGCAAATGTCTGTGGGAGCAAAATCCAGGGCATAGCAAATGTTCTGCCTGTGACATATTACGAGGTTTGCCCAGAGCAGCAGCAGCTGAGAGCTGACAGTGGATGGCATCTGGATTTCCAGAACAAACCCCCGAATGTTTCTTGTTATTCACAGCTGACGAAGCATCACTAAGACACGCTGCTTTTGATTTCTACCTGTCAGGCTACATTCCAGCCCCTGTGATGCATCCACCTGGAAAACTCAGAGAGACAATTTTATGATGGGAGAAATAAGACAGCAACTGAATCTTTGCAAATGAGAAAGCACATGGACTCGCCTGCGTTGTTTCCTCCCAGCAGCTTTCCCCGTAAGCCATCCAAAGGCAATGCCTTGAGTAACCTGACTCCTTGCTTTCTTCTTTAGAATGCTCTTTATGGTGAAATGCATTTCCAGATTCAAATGCTCAATAATTCAGCATTAAAGGTCCGTGACAAAATTGCAGAGAAGAACACAGAGCTGGACTGGCACGGTGCTTGCACTCACTGCCTTTGCTGCCCCACCATCCCTCACCCCACAATCCTGTGACATCCCAGGGAAGTGCACGGAGAGCAAACAAAGCTGCAGCCAGTAGGAGCAGATAAAGATAGGCCTTAATATATTTGGTGGGAGGACTCTTCCCCACACAACACAAGCCCAGACCAGGGCAGGGTCAGATGCTGTCCTTTCCTCAGACAAACCAGAGTATCAGGAGGGAGAAGATGTCAGTCTTTCTTACATTCTTTGGCAGAAAAGTCTCTGCTGTGTGTAATCCCCATTTGGATGCTTTATCCTCAACCCCACCCAAAATATACGGTTTTGGACAGACCCTGACTGGGGCAGGGAGCATCTCACATACAGTGCTTGGCACAATGGGCTCCCTTCTTGTGGGGCTCTGAAGAACAACCCTAAACACAACCAATAATAATAATCCCCACTTAAATTACTGGAGGTATTTTTAGGCTAATGCCCAGCTTAAAAGCATAATTCATTCACAGCAATGAATAGAGCCAGCAGAGCATCAGTAATAATCCTCTCACATTACAGAAAGCACACTGGGATGTGAGAATAGCACGGTGCCGATCACTTCTCCTCATTCCCAACTGCGAGCTGCAATCTGTGAGATATCTTTTTCAGCATCCAAAAGCTCCCTGTTCAGTGCAGGCAGGGGGGAAAGATGGAGATGGATGCCTTACCCTACTGAATTTAAAACTAGAGTGTTTATTACGGGGAGAGAAAGCCGAACTTTGGAAATGGCTAGTTAAAAAAGAAAAGGAAGAACCCCCACACCTGCTCATTTCATACCATGGAAAAGAGTAACTCTGCGAATTCCATGAGTCAGCGTATCGTCAAATAGTCTGAATAGAGAATCAGGAGCTCTGCAAAAGGTGTGAATGCTTCAGTAATAATCCCCCTTCACACTCCCTCATCGCTGTTTTCCCTTTCATTAGCAGGCAGAGTGTTTCCGAAAAGGCTGTTGCTTCTATACCTGCTTTGGTTTCCTCCAGGAATTTCCAGTGTCTGCCTGTGAAGCAGCTCCACTGTTCCCCAGTTTCGTGGCCTTTGCTGCTTTTCTGCATCAGTAACTCCTGGGTGTGCAGGAAAAGGAGGCTCCGTGGCCAAGGAACCACTAAGATTGACTCCAAATAGGTATAACCATAACATGCACCACTCCTGCTCCCCTCCTAAGGCACCTGCACACACCCCTCAACTGGGGTGCTCACCTCAAAATGACTCGTGCCACAGCACAACCAATGATTCACGTGTGCTGGAGAAATCTAAAACACTGAGGAATGACTGCAGCTGGAGAAGGCTGTTGTCTTCTCCCAGTCCCAGGTGCTTTCTACCTGCTCCCTTTTGAAATACTATTTCTAAATAATTCATATTTTCTTATGATAGACTCTTCACTCAGCCAGAAAAATCCAGAAATTTATAGATTAATGGCTAAATTCAGCCTCAAGTAAGTGGGTTACAGGAGTGGGGTGGCACAGTGAGATCAATTACAGCTGATGATGAGGTCTGAGGAGGGGGACATGTGCTAACAGTGCACCAGGTTACCATGGGGAACACCCTGCACTCAGTGTAGCCCATGGCTCTGCAAAAACAGTAGAATAAGATAAAACAAATTGCCCTCCCTGTTTGTAATGCCTAAAAATTCACACTGCATTATTCCACCACATACATTAGCGGTTTCTAATTTTTTTTTTTTTTGAATGATTTTCATCTGCATTAATTTCTCTTTGTCCTCACTTTACCTTGGGACCAAAAAGGAGGTCAGAAGTAGGAGGTCATTAGAAAGTGCAGAGCTCTGAGGATGCTGCGAGGGAAAGGACCAGGAAGGATAACGGGATGCAGGTCTGGTCACCGGTCTGGCAAATGAGGTGGCGACTCCAGCAGCATTCAGACACGAAGCTGAAAATGCCCTGCAGCACTGAGAAATTCTGCAGACACCACAGAGGAGAGGCAGGAGGGATGTGCAGCTACAGCAGTCTGCTCTGCTTTTCCAGGGGTAGGAGGGAGCCTCTGCCTTCCCTTGACAAATTCTCACCCCACAAGTGAGGCAAATCACAGCAATCCAGAGTACCCAATTTATAACAACTCCGGGCAAGAAACATTTCTGCCAGGAAGAAATTTGAGTAAAAAGCAAATGGCAATGCTGCCCTGTGTAAGAGGGCTCTGTGGTTGGTTGTGGCAGGTCACCTGTGCCAGAGAATAATTGGAAAACTCTTTTTAACTGATTTGTATCATCGATCATTTTCATATTGGCATCAAACTATCAAATCTGGGACTTCTGTTAATGGCACCTTCTTGGACATGACACATCAATGGTCCCACCTGCAAAGCAGCAGCCACAGACAACACAGTCAGCACTGTCACAGAATCAGGCATCTTTTAAGAGTAATGAAGGGCTTTTGAAAAATGTCATGTAAGCGAGTGACTGATTGAACTTCATGAGGAAAAGGAACATGGGCTGCTTTGGCTAATCACTGTTGTCTCTCTCTGTCCAAACCCCAGTCCTTCTTTGGGCCAATGAAGATATATCTGAACGTATATCTGAAATTAAAGTGATCTAATACATACCAGTAATTGCTTCCCCTCACTTTCAGCAAGAAGCTATAGATTACCTTGTTAATTCACAATGTAGCACATTGAACAGTCTTCCCACTGCAAGGATGGTTTCAGAAAGCTCAGAAATAAACCAGGACAACATTTGTTATTAAACCTATAAGATTTTCTGAAGTAAACAAGAATCTGTGCAGGTGCTCCACGACTTTCTGTTTTAAGTTCCTAAAGGCTGTGGGCTGAATTTGATGAGGTCAATTCAACAATACAGACATCCTCAGCTGTTTTTTTCTCAAGGAACAAAGAGATATGCATCAGGAAGGGAAAATTTACAAAACCGTGTGGATTCACAGACACACAATAAAAAAGCAAATGCAAAAAGATAACAGACTTTGATGCTATCAGAACTTAATCCTGGTTTCTCTGTGTCTGCATTCCTCCCTCAGTACATTACGGACCACTCTTCTGATTGTATTTCTTCAAGCTCTAAGAAATAGAATGGGAAGAAGGTCATTTAGATCACTGCACCTGGGGGTTCCTACAGAGGTGTCTCAGAATAAGGAGCATCCCTATGTTAGCTGGAAAAGAAATATAATTATTGACCATCACTTCCGTAGGCCACAGCTGGAGTCCACACCGCTGTCTGCAGCTCGGTTGTGCCACTGGACAGAGCCGGACACTCCTGGCTCCTGAAGGTACCTGACAAGGTACAGCTGAAGGGAAGAGACTTCCCTCACGCACTGCTGCAGTTTATCATTCCTGTTCATCAGCTCTTTAGGGAGGTGTCCACCCATCTCCATAGTTATGCTAAAAAATTTGAGGGAATGTACAGTTCCCACAGCAGAATGAGAGAATTTTGTTCTGCTAATAAACCAAACCGAGCTGATGACTTAGGGCACGTCGGTAACGTGAGAATTAACAAACCCCTACATTTCTGACTGGGTAATGACTGCTCCCCTCTGCACTGCTCAGGGGATTTATCCCTCTGCCTGCACACCTGTGCTGAGAATTCTCTAGGCAGAAATTCAGCTCGTTGCTGTCCTTTGTGTTGGAAAAGGGAAGCAGGAAGAAACAGCCTGGACTTTTTCCATGCATAATCAAGAAAAAAAAAAAGCACTGGCATTTTCTGGGTTTGTGTCTAAACTTGCAACTGTTATATAAAGCAGATAGGACTGAAATCAGCATTTACAGAAGAAAATTAAAAAGGCAGGGCTCTCACTGGGTTTTGAGCTGTCTGCTGTTTGCAAAGGAAAGAGGGTTATCTGTCTGCTGGAACCACTGTAAATTTAATCCAGACACAATACAGCCAGGCTTTGGTTGCTCAATTAGGAGCCCATTTTGCATTTAAAGGATACCCACTGTTTGCTCTTCAAATTTGTCCTTTCTCAGAGCCTGTGTAACATTTTTGAGACAGAAACCAAGGTGCATGAGGGTGTTGTGCAAAGGCTTGATCTTTTCTGAATTGATTCAAATCGACACCATGTTCTTTTTCTCCTCCTACCTTCATATTTCAAGTAAAAAGACATCAAAGAACATCGGTCCAATCCTCTCCTTCTCTGATCACCTCTTCTTTTGCCCCTACATACAGAAATCCCTGCTAAGTATTCGTTTCTTGATTATCTTCTTGGTTTTATGGAACTTACATCCAGACAGTGAATATTTAAGCCCAGCACCATTCACCACATCCTTCCCCACCAGGGACACAGGGAGCAGATGATTTTTTTTCTCTCTGCAGCAGTGACTTATCACGGCCCTCCTTAAAATTAGGTTTTCAAAAATCTCCTCCTGGACTCCATGGGTCCCCAGAGCTTTAGGGAGCATGGCTGTATCCAGTGATCTCCACAACAAGGCACATCTGTTTAGAAGAGGGTTTAGAAGACAGATTTAGATTTAGACAGAAGACTGTCTGTCACACCTTCTACTCTCTGAGCTGGATGGTTTAGAATTACACGAGTCTTGGGCTGGGTTGTTTGTTTTTTGTGTGTGGGTGTGCATGAGAGAGAGTGTGTGTGTTTTGTTTCTATGGATTTGGTTTTGTTTGGTTTTTTTCCCATAAAGATTCAAAAGCTTGTTTAGAGCAAAACTAAATTAAGGTTAATAGGAAGATGGTGTTCAGCTAAAGACAGTGGTAGTTAAACAGTGTTCAATTAACCTGCTGAATTGGAGCCTGTGGGATACTGAGAGCAGGGCAGGGTATTCAGAACACATCAGCGAGAAGTTTAGTGTTGACTTCATGCACAAATACACGAGCTAAACCTGCAGCACAATAGCGACTGATTAGGGTGTGTTTGTGTTTTAGGAGCAGAAGACAAAGACTGGCTGGAAACAATCTCATCTCTAGTTTTAAGCTGTTTAATGCATCATCAAGGATTTCTGCATTTCTCCCCAGCATTACTCAGTGATGGACACTAAATGGGTCATTGATCTGTTTCAGTATTGAGAACTGGCCCAGGATATGAGGGAAACATCTCACCACCTTCTCTGCACAAGAATATAAGTGAATTTCAAGCCCTGCTTGGTAACCACATACACTGAGACAAAACTTAATTTTCCACCCTCCTTTTTCATATATCTTGATTTTCTCCCCCATTTGTCTCTGGAAATTTCTGAATTCATCTCTTCAGCTTTATGAATCAGACCTTAGAGGGCAAGGAGATGAAACCCTGATGATCTAAATTAACCCCTTTGATATTGCAGCTACTGCTAGAAATTAGAACAGACCTTATCTCTAGAGTTGCTCTGGTCTTATAGTATTTGCCTGAATTTTTTTTTTAAATATACTCCTAATAACAGTAGAATCCATTTAATAATTCATTTATAAATTCACTGCAAACAGGGAGATGCCAGGGAAATGCCTAAGCGGATTGGTGTTGGCCACAAAGGTTGAAACATTCTTGCAATTTCTCCACAAATATCTAAAACCGAACATTTTCTCTGCACTTTCTCCCTGGAATATGTCCTAAGAGTTCCTAATTGATTGATAACCCCATGCCACCTTTCTTCCCAAACAGGCAAGATCACTCGCCTCAAAATTTAGGAAGTATGAAATCATGAGCAGCATGATTATGGATATATTTTGCTTTCCTTGCTTTAATACCTCACTCCTCCTGTCCTCATCTCTTGTTTTGTCGCAGGGTAATATCAATCACATTTCCAAAAAACCAGTTCTAAACCCTTTTCTTTGTCTTGTGCATCCCCTCCTCCCCTCCACAGTTTAACACTCAGCACCTGGAGCAGAATTCTCCCCTAGCTACGAATTCTAATATGCCCTGATCTTTCCATTTCTACATCTGATCCCAACTGGAAACAAAAGCAATTTTACAAATAATAGGAAAGCCTGAGGTTTGGTATGGAAAAGCTGAAATTGGCAAGGGGAAGATGTGATCTTTCTGTGATGCAAATAATGTTCTGCATTAAGTGCGTAACCAAAAATAAAGCTCCCTGAGGTAAATTTGCTACTTCAGACAAGAAGAAACATTTTTAGCATATAAACACAGAGTGTGGATTGAAGTATTTTCTGTGTCTCCAAATAACCAGGGATATAATTATTGTAGTTCTTGGGCTCAATTTTGTTTTTCTAAATAGTCCAAATTTCTGCTGTTTGCACTGAAAATACAGGCATGTTTGGGTGTTTGCACTGTGTACAATCAACCATAAAATGCAACTGGGAGAAATATTAAACCTTTTAAAGGCCTGAAACATATAAATATAGGAAAGACATGGTAAAAACTGAAAATTCTCCTCTCATCCAGTTTGCATGTCATAAGGCAGATTTTCAGAAGTAACATGACTGCTTGTAAAAGGTGGGCTGAGAGTCACAAAATTTCATTACATTTTAATAGAGATAATTCATTGAGTGGTTTAGGGGAAGGGCAGGTTTAATAAATAAATATCTTTGAGTGTTTATCTTACCATAAGGCAAATCACTAGATTGGGTGGGTGCAGCTGAATCATGTGAAGGTACGAGATTTTCTGGACTGAAGAGCAGAAGAGAATGAGTTGGCTGTACTGTCACAACTACTTTGTTTGATTCCTCAGGCAACTCAATCTCACAGGCAAGACTTGAAGAAAGCTAATATCCGGACAGAGGACTTCCAGCACCTCTCAGATGAGGTAGTCAGGACCTTTGGAATCTCAGTCTATAACTATTTCTCAGGGCTGAGAATCAATTTAGCCTGTTACCCGTATGAGATCTGAGAGAACTTAATGGCCTGTCAGATTTGGCTGAAATTAGCTGAGGCCTTCAAAAGAATGACCAAGAGGTTAAGTATACAGAGAGATCTAAAATGCCTCACCTTCCTGGAACAGCAGACTGAAAATTGAAGTCTCCAGCCTTTCCAATTGCAACCATCCTCAGCTCTAGGCAGGAAGCAGACCCCAGAAAAAAACAGCCTACAAAGAGAGCCGAAACAACAGCTTGGGAGGACAATATGTCACAGTCAGCTCATCCAGAGTCAAACCCAGACAGCTGAATGTGACCATTTAAATTCCAGCACATCTGAGTTTTAATTCTTCGATTAATAAAGAAGGGTGTGAATCGTGGTTCTGTGCAATGCAGTCTGAGTCGGTCTGGTGCAAGAATTACCCGCAATTATAGGCAGTCCAAAAGGGCAAACATCCAAAACAGCCTCTGACAGCCCCACACTCACCCCCATCAAGGCAAAGCCAGGAGGAGGAGACCAGTGAGCCCCAGCACAACAATCAGTCATAGTTTGACTCCTGTGAGCAGCTGAGCAGGAGTTCTCACCTGGACAAAAGCTTCCTGGGGATGTGAAATTTTGCTGATCGACTCAGAGATCCTGTAGGGAATTCCGTGCGCATGCTTGACTTCAATTTTGCAAAACCTTTTACAGTTTTTATGTTGGTTTTTGTTTGGGTTTTTTTTCCCAAACAGGGTTACAAACTGTAGCCGTAAGAGATGCTGTGTTACTATCTCATATATTTGCATTAGATGGGTGCAGTTCCCCTGTCAGGCCCGATTGCGTGTTCTGCACTGTGGTAAGAAAGATGCTTTTATCTTAACCACGTTACGTAAACAAAATCCACGTCATCAAAGATCACAAAGGACATAAATATTATTAAAACTGTTTTTAAAGCAAACTAGAGTGTGGGTAATAGTATTTAAATTAAAGTGCTTGTTGCTGGCTAAATAGAGGTAAATGTAGAGGAGACTTCCATCGTTTTTTCCTTAAGACAGACAGCCATTACAAAATTCCTGACACAATCTCTGGCTGCCTGGTGCAGGCTGCTGCCAGGGAGAGGATTCTGGGTGAAAATGAACACTGAGCTGAGCAAGTACTGACAGTTCCTGTACTCCAGCAGTCAGACTTCAGAGTTTAAAAAAAAAATTCTCCTTAAACCACTCAGTTTTCTTTGATGCGTATTCCCCACTCAGAATACCTGTCTCATCATCTGTCTCACACCAAAGGATATCTTGCCATTCCCTCATTAAAATATAGTAGAAATGGGAATGAGTAAACTCAGTTAATGTATATTCAGCCTGTTTTTTGACAAGACCCCTAAATTCTGATATTGCCTCAGCTATGGGCCCATGCATGTGGCTTGGCTGTGGGTCTGTATTTTAATTCAGATACAGCGAGCATCACTTGCTGAAAGAAACTCCTTTTGCAACATGTCAGCAGGAGACAATGTATTCAGCTCCATAATTATGTACTTCGGTACAATCACACAGCATTATATACCAAATCACCACACTGCTGAAAAAAAACCCCAAGCCTGAAATGCTAATTAGTTCACAAATTAACATTGATTTGATTTAATGTTGAATAAGGGTTTGCAGCTTATACTTCTGAGAGAACTTCACTTTCAGGCATGCTCAGACTCTCCTGTTTTAAATAACACTGCTCAGCCTGTGCCAGGTGCACGGTGGGTTCATTATCTATGTATAAAGAGCTATGACTTACTCAAAATAAAATCAGGCGCAGACACTGCAGCACAATGTCATCCAGCAAGACAATATCCTTTGGGACCGAGCTACCAAGTAAAAGCAGAGTGTAACAATCACCTGTCTTTGTGCTGCATCATGTTGGGGAAAGGTGAACAGATCATATTTCCAGTGTAGTGCCCTTTCCTGTCACTGATGTCAGTACTGACAGGTGAAATTCAAAATAATAATGCATATTCTAATAACATTTTGCACTCCTAAGGCACCCTCATGGAAATAACTCAGCTTTCAAAGAGCACTGATGATTTCAGTCCCGAACTACTCCTGTGCAGGCAGAGAAATCTTGCCCTCCCCATTCTGTCCTAATTCTGTTCTTTCAAGGGGTGTTTTGACATTGACTGAAACCCAGAGAAAATGCAGCAGAGGGGAGCTCAAAGGAGGATTTTAATGGGAGCTGTTTGAGCTGGGACGGAGAACCATTCAAAGTGGCTGCTCCAGCACCGGATCAGAGGCAACGCTGACCATGGCATCTCCTCTGGAGTTCTGATTCCAGCCGTGCACACAGCTCAGCCCAGCTCAGAACGGGGCTCTGAGAGGAGTTAATGGGGCTGGAAGCTGCCAGTCCTTCGGTCCTGCCTGTCCCCAAAGCAAGAGTGTCCCCTTGGATCCAGCACACGCAGCGCTGGCAGTGAGGCCACGCCGGCCATGCACGGATCATTGCGGGGGTGACACTGCTTGACAAGAGCAACACACTGACCCAGGAAAGGGCAGGGCATCACAAGTGCCACTTTCTGTCACTGGAGAGGCAAGGTCCGTCCGTGTGCTCCTTACTGCAACTGCTCTGGCTGCTGGCAAGGAAAATACTACAGAAGAACAAGCTGCAGTTAAGGAAAAACTCCCTCATCCTCTGGACATGCTGCCAAAGGGAGCAGGAAGCTGCTGTCTTAAAGGTGGTGGCCTGGGGAGGCCAAGACAACAAGATGTGGAGATAAAAGCAGGCCAGTCCACTGAACCCTTCATTCTGGGAACGGTATGACAGGAGTAAAAAATGCCATGGCTGACAGGGAAGCAGAAGATGGAGATGGATGGACAGAGTTCGGCAAAACAGCATCAACTGGTGTGAAAAATTCCACTTTCCAATAGAGTTAGAGAGAATACTCCTTTAGGAAGCCTTGGTAGGGATGTGGGAAATTAATGTCTTTATCTTCCAGATCAAGGAACGTGAGATTGTGCTGACAAATAAAATAAAGCAAGTATCAGATGTATAAGGATATGTAATGAAATTATTTGGTTTACACCTGAAAGTAAGCTAAACACGGATACTGTGGTTTTAAATCCTACTTGAAAACATATTGTTTCCTTATTCTTTTTATGCTAACTCGACACTTACTATGAAAACATGGACTGGGTGTAGGGCTATATTAAATACAACAGAGCAAATGTTAAAATCGGGACAAAGGAATCCAGGGATAAATTTATATTTGCTGGGATGGAAATCTAGATGCAAAATAAATCTGACATTTTTCCTATTCATAGCCGAGGATTAATTTTATTAAATAATTTCATAGTTTTCTGGTTCACTGAGTGCATATTTTCTGATAACTCTCCAAGAAAGAAAGCATTTTGTATCCAGCAACTTTCACTGAGCATTGCTTCATTCAAGCAGCAGTTGACCTGCAATACACTTATTCTGTTAGAGTTCATTTTTTCACCCTGTTTGGTTTGATCTCTTCTGCATTTGCTTGACCCAGTAAACTGTTCAGCTCACATTTACCACACTGCACAGAATGTAATTGTTGAGTGTCACAAATTAATACCTCTAAGTGACCACCCCCACAAAATACATAAAAGAGGGGAAGTCATTATTAGAAAGGTTAATCTTCTCAACTGCTGCTATCAGTTTGATTAGATAAACTCAGGACCTCTTTTTGTTTCTTGATGCAAAATGTCAGCTTCTGTAGACTGTTGCACTCTGTGCCCCACACTAAACACGCTACAATTGCATTATCATAGAGCATTATGTAAAATAAAGTGAGATTAACTTTCAATTATTTGGGTCAAAATTTATTCCAAATTGAAACCCATTCCCCTGCAGTGAGTCAGGTCAAAGAATAAAAGCTCTCAACAGCAGGATTTAAGACCTTGCTCTAACCCACGGTGGCTTCACAATTAGTGGCCAGCACCCATGGCTGTCACCTTAATGCATGCATAACCCCCTACTGTGGGATAATTTTATATATCCCTCCCATTTTCAGCAAAAAGCAGCTCCATGCCAGTGGCAGGAACGGGAAGGCATCTGATTTTCTCAGTCACTACACACGAAATAGAATTGCTAATGCAGAAGTAGCTGTTGCATTAATAAACCCAATCAACCGACTGCAGAACCCTCTTCCCTCTCTTCCCTGCTAACCTCACTGCAATGAGTCATTCCTTTTGGAGTGATCTACAGTTGTATTTTCTGCTAATAGACTCAGGATTTCAAGAGCTGTTATTTACTGGGTGGTCACTGGAGATTTAAAAGTGAAGTAACCTTGGCTCTGATTCACTACGTGCAGCACACGGGTAGATTTACATCCAACAAAACAACATCCGTACCAACCGCTGAGAAGGATTTCCAATCCAGAACAGCAAATTTGACATCAAAATATACGCAGATGTGGCACAGAGCAAACATACCTGATCTGAGTCATTTAACTGGGAAAACCAGTGGTGGGAGTCACCATCAAGCTCTCCTCCCGGAGAGAAAGGAGTGACAAGGAGCAGGCAATCCTGCAGAAGGGAAAAGCCCTGGCACACGGTCCTCTGGTCTGAATTCAGTGGGATCCTGGAATAAGGGCAGACATTAGCAATTCCATGTGGGTTACTGGTGGACAGCAGCCTGCATTCGAGTGCTCTGCTTCTGAGGAAGGGCAGCAGCACATCTCTGTGCTAGCACACACACGGAACTCTCCGTTCCTGCAGAAGGGGCTCTTCTTGAGGCAGAAAGAGGTTGGTCATGGGACAGAGCACAAACAGCTGTAGCTCTCACCAGCTGCCTTAACCTTCACAGGTGCATTCCCCAGCTAGTCACAAGCTCCATGGTAAACACGATTTTAAAGGAGTCCAGTATTTGTGTAAAGAGCTTGGTTCTGGCAGTGTGCTGCATCACCCTCCTGCCCTCCAACTGGTACACAAAAAGCCCCGAGAAACACTTTTTGAACTGAGGAATTAATAAGATTGCTGGCATTTTTAAATGTCAGTCAGATTTTACACAAGCTCGCTGCCTGCGGAAAAACGTGGAAGAGTCACAATCCACGATTGTCCAGCAGGAGTGCCTCTAATGAAAATGTTGAGGATTCATTTAGAGGATGCTCTGGAATGGACATGTTGTGCGCTGCTGTCTGGGGATAGCTCCCAGAGCTCCTCTCCAGCCTCAGCAGGGATGGCAGCTGGGACAGATGATGAGATTAAATGCTCTCCTTCCCCCAGGGCAGGCAGCAGCATCGCCACGTCTCTGGGGAGACTCAGCAATGAGAGGGCAAGGATCTGCAGGGCCAAGGAAGTAAGGAGGTCAGTGGCTTCTGCTGACAAATCTCTGCCTTGGAGACAGCACTACAGGGATGCACTGCTGCCCCTTGTTCCAGGGCTGGGCAGGGCAGGTGCTGAGGGGTTGCAAGGGCTCCTGAAGCAAATGTGCTTTGTTGTGGGAATAGTAAAGACAAAAAGAGAGAGAGAAATTTGTCTGGTCCCTAAGTTTCAACTTGAAATTCGTGTACAAAAATTCCAGATATGATGTAAGGGGGTCAGATGTTCAACTCCTCTAAACTGCAAACAAATTCGTGTCTCTAAAACACCAAATATTTTAGAAAATTTTGGTATATTAAAAAAAAATCAGGTAATTGCAGATGCTTACCGTTAGTTTTCTCAGAGAATTCTTCCTAAAGTCATGCCATCAGCAAAGCTCTCAAAGCAGCCTGTCAGCTTATGCCTCGCTCCTGCAGGGAGACACGTTATCAAAACAATCTAACCTTTTAATTCGTCCTGTTTTCATTTCTCAAAAAACCCAGCAAGGACGAAACCCAGACAAACAGCAAGAAACAACAAGCATTGTCCATGGTCACGGACACACGGACACAAATTATTGAATCGAAAACATCTCTAACACAGTCAGGACACTGAAAAGCAGATGTGTATTCCAAGTTAGCTCAGACTCAGCAGCTAATCCTGCAGCCACGGGGGTCCCTACCTGAGGAGGGATCTGCTGATCTTGATTGCTCGTGTGACCTTTGCTGCCTGTGCTCCAGAGCCACATGGTGAGCAGAACAAGCTGCTTCTACACCGCATGAAAGCTGCAGGGTTAACCCCGGAGGCAATCAACACATTTCATCCTTGGCATGGCTGCCATGGAGCCCATCACACGCTACTGCCGGTGATCAGCAGAGCCTCTCCACTTCCTCATTTACATATGCACAAATTAATGGTCCTTATAATTTTTATGCCGATAAATGGGCAAGCTCTTGTAATACATGAGAATTTAAATTTTTCACACTCATTTTAGGTTTGAATCCTACCCAAATGGGCAGTGATGCAGCTTGACTGCAGGCGTGGGAGTCACTACTTCCTTCATCCCCAGGATCTTGGAGAAGCCAGGGCATGGGATGGACACCAAATGGCTTCCCTTTGAGACCCAGAGAAATTTTAGCCAAATTTGTGTTTATCAATTAAGTAAACTGCTCTCAACACAAATACTCAACAGAGAATAGAAGTTTGAGCAGTGGTTTCTGCAGCCACCTGGGAATGTAACACCACACACCCTTACTCCATAGAATTCCCTCATGGGGTTTGGAAAATCACTTAGGTTGCACTCTTACACTGTAAATGAGTTCTTTGTTTATCCTTAATACAAACTAGTCCTTTAGTTGTAACCTTTGGGACAGCCGAATTTCTATAGAGCTAGAACTAGATAAAGTCTGCACTAAGAACAGCTTTGCTTAGCTTAGTCATGATAAATCTGCAGCACTTTGTATCCAGTGGGATTTTACACCATAAAATGTGTGGCTGTCTTTGTATGGTGAAAACAATTATTGTCTTCTCCATTGACAGGCAGCATAAAAACTGTCTGTGTCTCATTTAACAAAACTAATATTTGGTTGCTGTGCACATCTATAAGAAGAGGCTGTGCAGGGTTTCTGTAAGAGCGGTGACATTAGAGTTTGTGTTTTCCTATTCATTCTCATTTGAGCTTTTTCAATATTCTCAGCAGCATCTCCCCATCTGACAGCCAGCTACAGCATCTAGGGAAAAAGAGAAAACACAAAAAAGCCCAAAAGAGGCTGGCCAGACACAAGCCCAGGCAAGACTATTTTATACAAAATACAAAACATTCCTGGGTTTGAATTTAGGAATATGCTTGTCCCCATTTATAGCCCGAGACCGCAGCAATGATTGCTAATAGACCTCTGTGAAGAGTAAAAAATTATGTTGATTAGTTTCCAGCAGGGCCATTTTCCTTTGCAAAAGAGCCTGAAGTAAAACGAGTGTGAGAGCTTGTCCGTGCTGTGTGAAGGGAAGAATTCAAATTCCTCAGCACGCTGGGGAACCAGATACAAACCCAGTACCTGTGACCGGGGCACCCAGCTGAGTACGTGCGCACTGGGCAGCTTGATTCCCCTCTGCAAGCTCTTACCTATGTTTGTTGTCCATTTTAAACTTGGGAGGGTTTTTTAAGCATGTTCACCTCTTTTTAAATGATGGCAGCCAAATCTGCTGGTCAAATGGTCAAATGCTTAACCCAAAACCACTTCTTGCCAACAGTGAAATGCTGAATGTAAATAAACCTACTGTTCAGGCAACCCTGCCTGAAAGAGACAAACTGATATAATTTTTTTTAAGATACAGGGGAAATTGATAAAAGACAACTCTGCTATTTATATATATATATATATATATAATTGGCAAAAATGCTCTATCCACTGTGTGTAAGTGATGTAAAAGGCTTTTTATTTTGCTTTACTGTCCATCTTTAAAAGAAAAGCTTCTTAGAAAGATGCATTCACCATTCACCACAGAAAACCAAAAGCACCAAAGTCCAAGAACTGCCCTAAGTGGGAACTATGTGAAGAAAATAGTGGGAACTATGTGCTAAATCTGCTATGGAAACACTGCCAGCAACGGGAACTACCAATGTCCAGCCTCAGCTGTGTGACAGACACAGGGAGGAACCTCTGCAATAATGAACAGCTGAGGAGTGATGTCCATTCCTATCCTAGAGCTCTCATCTGCTGGGGGATGGTAATTCAACTCATCTCTGTTATACACAATTTAATGAAAAAATGTTTTTTTTTTCTCAGCCTGTCCATGGGACTCGGGGAGACTCTCACAATCCTGGCTCAGCTGAGGGGCCACACACACACGTCAGCAATGCCACCACAGCATCACTTCCCATCCAAGAGCTTGTGCTTGCTGTGCAATCTTCCTTCCCATGATGTGGGTGCTGTTGTCCTTGTCACCCTGCTCAAGGGGAACATCAGTTTGACATGAAAGAGAAGTGACATTCGTGAGCATCAGGGAAAAGCAAGTGGTCTTTGTCCAGCAGCTGTTACAGCTGGAGGATTCCCCTTTCCTATCTCTCTTTTGTCCTTTAGCAATGTGAAAGTGGGTGGGAAATCCACACGCAGCATCTGCTCTCGTTCTCTTCTCTCCTGCCTGTTACTTCAATGTTCTTTCACTTCCAGCTGCCCTGCACCAAGAGCACAGAGGGCAGCAAGGAATCGAGTGTGAAGGACATTCCCCTCCAGGAATAACTCCTGCAGCCCCATGGAAGTGCTCAAACACAGTTGGGAATGGAAGGAACAAATCTCTCAGCTTGGGGTTAAGAAGGGATAGCTCTCTCTTTGCCCTTTGTACTGCCCTGTGTAGAGTCATCTTAGCCTTGTACATTTAACTTTGGACACAACCAAGTAGATTTTTGGAAAAAAAAAAGAATTGCTGCCTTCGCACATAGGGAAGCTAAATATTGGTCTATTTCCCATCCTCCTGGTCCTGCCTAACAAGGGAGTCTGACAGGCAGACTGACAATAAAAGTAATGCTGGGCTTTTCCTTCATGCCTGCCTACACACCAGTCACCTCCATGTCCTGGAAAAAGACATTTGCTACCTGCTGTGCTGGTCTGCCTCTTTCCACAAGGTAGCTGCTTTGGAGACAGGGGATGCATCTGGTTTTGCTCTCACCATGCCCTTCACATTGATGGGGTATGATTTTAGGTGTATTTTGGAGTTATTCCAGCACAGGACACGCATGTGCACATGCACATAAAAGCATTAACACACAGATGTGTGGTGTTTACGTGCTGGTGTTGAGCTGAATTGTCCTTAATATTTCAGGATAAATGTGTACTTTGAGTCTGGTTTTCAAAAGTAACCTGTCTTTAAACACGTATTTACACTCACAAACACAAGAAAAGAGTGTTTGTGTTTACAGCCACTTCAGCACCTCAGACACTAATGCTGTGGCAGGGAGTTGAGTCCAGCCAACACCTCACCCTTTGGAAAATCCAACAAAGCAGTATTACATGGGAAGTCAGCTAACAGGAAATAGAGACTGAATATGCAGCACATGCTCAATCTAAACTGCACAGCTGAAGACAACTTTTAGAAATCTTTAAGGAAAGGTAAGAACTGAGTTATTTTCAGAGGCATTTAGAGCTTAATGTTTGCCATTTCCAGAGAACAAATGAAAAAAATTTATCTTGTCTGGTCAGGGCTATGTAGGGACACAGAAATCAAAATGACAGGAGAATGTGGAGACAGAGAGCTGAGGAACCTGTGAGAGGAGAAAGGAGAACAAGGGCTCCTTGTGCTGCCTGGAGCTGGCGATCCTGTTATGGTTGTGGATATGTTTGTGCAGCAAACAAGCAGCCGACTGAAGCTCCTTTTAAGAAACCCGTCTGGTTTTGCACCTGACTGCCTGAACCTGAGCAGCCAGGCTGTAATTTTGAACTCAAATGTGACTGGCCTCCCTTTAGGACACCAGCAGCACTGGGCAAGAAAAACAGCCAGTGTGTCAGGAGGTCAAAACCATCCAGCTCACAGAGTTAAACAGATGTGCGACTTCCACAGCCTGTGCTGGAGTCCTGCCACGGAACCATTTGGGGTAAGGTTAGCAGTTATTTGTTTGCAGATGGATGTTTAGGGGAAAGGCCTCTGCTGCTGTGGGGCTGTCACCAGCTGCTGGGCAGCCCCAGCCTGCAGCAGAGCTGGCTCTAATAAGCAGTAGCCAAATAACCTCCTCAGCAACACCCACAGTGGCAAAAAGAACTGACACCACGACACTGCACTCTAACCCCTGTGCTACTCTTGACCCTTTTCATGGCCTCATTCTAGTTTAAAATTTGGCTTTTTTTAATAATCTCTGAGATTATTAAAAATCAAGGCCTGATGTAAGAGGTGAATTTTGCAAATGTTGGTCTTTGCTCTTCTGGTCCACTTTTCCTATCTGTGAAGTGGGAACAGCACTTGTTTCACAGAGGGATGATGCATCCGATGCATGAGGATAACCACTGCAGTTACCTCACGTACGAGGCCACTCTGAGGGTGAAAAATGTCTGAGTGTAAACACCACTTTCTGAAAACATTCATTAGGAGTATTTAGGCTAAGGGAATCTCCATGGCTATATGGGCTCCAGTAGCCTTATTAATCTGCTTCATTAGTGCCAGGCAGAAAGTTGCATTTATTTGACTAATACTCTTCTTTCAAAACAGCAGCGGCTCCCCCTTTCCAGTCTGTGCTTCTGTTCGCGGGGTTCTCTCTCTCACACCCCACGTCCCTGCACCTCCTGCCCTGCACCTTGCCCACCACACTGCTTGTGGACTGACACCTCACTTCTTTCACCTCTCCATTTCTGATGAATATTGCCACATGTTTTTCCCTGCAGCAAGGCTCAGGCTTAAAATCCTCTGGAACTTTTTGCAGTGCTGTTGCCCCTGTATCCTAAACAGCAAAGTCTTCTTCTCCCAGCCCAGAAGAACGATCAAGGTGCCGCTTACAGAATCCCTTTGCTGCCAGGGTTAGGAATCCTCATGACTCCCTCAGTCCCCCTCTGAGCTTGATTTATCCTATCAGGATTCAAATCTGGCCTTTAGCCTCCTTCACCCCTCTCTCACAGTCCTGGCCAGTATCACAGTTTGGCCTCCCCAGGTCAATGCCATGGATTTTCTGCGTCCAGGTGTTCCTTTCTATTCCCCTGTGATAACACTGGTTGCTACAATGATAAGATTGGATTTATCAACTCATGGGTGAAGCACTGGAAAGAAATGACAATTTTAACAACTCCTGCTCACTGATGTTCAAGTGACGATTTCATTTTACCATCATTCAGGCTTCTCTTAGATCTTGGCATTTACTAAGCTAAAAAAACCCCACTTTAATCATTTCTAATGAGATGATAAATACATATATACACCAGTGATTGCTGAAATGCTGTCCAATTTAATCTTTTTTCTGATAAGAATAATTCCACATCCCAAAGAGAAACTTTGCCTGATTCTGGATCAGTAGCAAATGTTTGATTTTCTGTACTTTTGCTGGCTACATTCAGCCAGCATTTAGCATTAAAATCATAACATTTGAAACACAATTGAAGCAGTCATTTCTGGCCTTGAGTTTCACAACTACTGAGATCTGATTACAAGATCTGAGCAGAGATCTGAATTTTCACAAGTCCTCTGCCTTCACAATGATGACCTAAGGCTCATCTCCAGCACAACCTCATGTGAAGAAGACCAGCCCCTGATTTCTGTGGCACAGAAAAACTGGCAGGGTGCAAGTTTCTGCCACTTTGGGCTTCTTTGCAGAACACACCCAGGGTGCTGAGCACTGCCCTGGTGGCTTTCCTGAGTGTATCAGCTAAAGCCACCATGGGTTACTCATTCTAAACCTTCTGCACTCCCAGGATCCCCAAAATAACATCATGCATGAAGCTACTTGCACATCTATGTTTCATTAATAGATGAGGGATTTAATAAGGGAAGACAGTCCAGAAATTGGGCTGTGGATTTGGGATTCTTCAGTTCCTCTTTTCCCCCCTGATCAAGGCTTCTATTAGCCAAGTTGGCATTCCCATGGCCTAACTCTGGGTGTCTAAAAGTTAAAGTTGCCACAGACTCTGAAAGAAAACTCCTCTGCCACTGATTGACCCTCTGGAGAAACCAGTTCTTTCTCATAACTCTGAAGGGTACCTCCAGCTAACTTCTAGATGCCTAAATTCAGTGGGATGAATCTCACCTTTGAGATCCAGCCTCACACAAAACAGTAATTTTATCCTTCTACCAGCACACTGCACAGGATCTGGAGCTGAATGAAAAAGGTGGGTTTAGATATTTCTTTGCTGCAGAGTTTCACTTCACCCAGGCTCTCAGCTACAAATGCAATTAATTTTCAGAAATACACCTGGAGAAAGGACCACGCGCTGTAAGCACTAATGCAAATATTCCTTTTCTGCTGGAGGAAAAACCTTTGCTGGCAAGAAAAACTCTTTCTCCCCTGGGTGAGTGTAGTCCTGTTTGTGTCTGTGGAGACTGACATGGAGATTATTGCTTGAGATCCTGCTCTTTGTGCTGTGCACATCTGGGACAGGGATTAAAGCCACTGAGCTCATCTGACATATAAGAGACCACTAACACCTTGGAAAAGGGTAACAGACACCATCTGATGCTTTCAAGCCTTAAGGTTGAGAGTGAAGGTAACCGGTTTATGGATATTTAATAAACATGATCATTTAACAAACAGATCTGTGATTTCAGTAGGACTGAATAGATACATAGAAGCTTCCTGTATACAAAATGAAGCCTTTAAAAAGCTTCGATTTTATACCAGAAATGTTAAAATTAAAACAGATCCACCTTAATACACAATTTCCCTTGGTGCACGTTGAAAATAGGTTTTGCTTTTAATATATTATGGTGAGACTTTGAAGGTGACTTCCAGAGTAGCTGTCCTAGATCATTCCTTCTACTTCCCTGATTTCGGAGGACTGAACCAGATGCCATTTTAAGGATTGTTAATCAATAGCTGTAAACAGCAACTGACCACCCAAAAGAGCCCAAACTCTGGAAATACTAAAACCAGACAAGGCACAGGCCCTAAAAAAAATGTTAATGACCCAAAACCAAACCAGGAAACCCACTGACACCTGACTTCAAGAGCAGTGATCCCCTTCCTCTTCTGGGATAAGAATTCCCATCTCCAGCCTTCTTGACAGACAAATTCATGTGAAAATGGCTGCTTGAGGTTTGAAAGCTGGAAACCGTAGGGAAGCACCGTATTTTCAAGTAATCCCAGGTATTTCTTTGTGTAGATACAATCCCGGCAATTGACAACCTTAACTGGTGTGTAAAAGCTAATGGACCTCAGTAGGCACCCAGCTGAAATAATAACCATCCCTTGAATATCAAAAAGCAGGAACACAGAGCACCTATAGCAAGTGATTTACCTTGAAAATTAGGAGCCGTGTAATTAGCACGTTTTTCTCCCCCACAGACCCTCATCTCTAAACACACTGGGCCCAATTCTGCTTTCACTTACTGACCCTGTCAAGCTCAGTGGATTTATTCAGGTGGAGGCATGGGGAGAATTGTACTTGCTGTGCTTAGCTTTAATTTTAAAATAAATGAATTTTCCAGAACAGTGACAGTATTGACCTTACATATTATCCAAATAGAAATTTTAATGAAACAAGTATAACACTGAGTACAGCCATAATAGATATGCAAATATTGGTCTTTTCTTAAAGGTCTCCCTATCTGGTCACATGGATTTTTCTTGCTTATGTGGGGGCAAAGGCAGAGAGCATTTATTAGAAGCAGAGAAGGGAAGGGTGGCTGCACAGCCATGGAGAATCAGGCCATCAATTAGATTTTCATTCTCATTTCATGAGAATTCTCCTTTGAACAATGATCACAGGAGAGCTGTAAAATTTGCTCCCTTCTTAATTTCTTTGTGTTATGTGACAGCATCCACCTTTGCTTTACAGGCAAAAATCCTGCGCACATTGTATTTTAATTGTGCTCGTCTAAACAACGTATAGGTGTGGGGAACAAACCACACGGATGGTGGCTCATCCAATGTAGAAAAGCCAATTAAAAAAAATTAACAAAAGAAACCCATCTTGGTGTCTTCCAAGGTTCCCAGCCCCAGCAGCCCCAAACTGCATTTTGCTTACTTTAAAGCTCAAAGACACTGGAAAGCGAACAGAAGGAGGGAACTTGGCCTGGATTCATGCATAAGAGTACAAAGGTTGGAAAATAGAAGGTTTGAAAAGCAATCAGAGTCACCAGCTGAGAGAAGTTTAAAATAACAGCCTAAAATCAGGAGCTTCAAAATAAAAGTCAAATAAAAAAGATCTGCTGAATATAGCTAAAAAATACATGATCTGAAATCAGATTGTCTGTGATTTCTGACACTAACTGAAATCAAATTACCTACCTACTACATCTGCCTAATATTTCGTTGGACCACACTGACACAAGCCAGATGGTTAAAGGTATTTAGGTACCTAAAGATACGGAGAGGTGCCTCCACGGATTTGTCTCTCTTCCTGGACATCCAGTCGCCACTTACACCATTTCCATGCACTGTTCTGACACCATGGGGAGCAGCTGCATCACTCAGCACCTCTTAAAATCAGGACTTCTCAATGAGATTCCCCAAAAGCTGCCTTCCCCAGCTTCCACTTTCCACAAAAAAAAAAAATGGGTATACCTTTCCTGGTGGAAGCTGTGAAGGATAAAATGCTCCTCAAAGCTTGCCTTTTAACTCCCTGAGTTCTCTTGAAAACCATCTTCTCTCGGTCATGCAAGTGGGGCACTTAAAATCTTTCTCTTCAAAAGATGGGTGCTACGTTGTGCCAAAAGGTGGGTGTATTAAAAAATCTGTTTCTACCTGTTTGTATGTAGCGGGTGCAGGGAGGGAATCAGAGCAGTAACGTCATCTGGTACTCACAAATCACAATTGTCATTCGCAAATGGTCCTCACAGTGCAGATCTGAACATTTTATAACCGTGCTGTGGAATGATGCTTGAGTTTACACAGGATTCCACAAGCAGGATGACATCCTCATAGACTGAGCTCTTAAACCTTCTCAGAGCTTGCCTGAAACCCAGCAAAAGACAAATAAATCAGGGTAAGCCCTGTGCCTGGGAACAAGTTGTGGTTAGGTCCTGAGAGCCCTCTCTCCTCCATTCCTTTCCCAGTTTCCAGGGCTGTTGCCTGTGCTGCTCCCTTGGGAGCAGGAGGATCAAAGGGGGATGGCCCTGGCAGTGCCACTCAGGCAGCAGAGCTGGAAGCCTCCCCAAGAGTGGAGATGCCTTAGTCTGTCTTCTCCTGGGTTTCATTCACACTCTCCCTGCCCTCCCTCCCTTGTGGCCTGTTTGGCTCAAGGCAAAGGTTTCCTCAGGGATACTCCAGCCTAGACACCAATCCATGAATTCCAGCTCCTACCCGCATCCATGCCGTACAAAACCAGTCAGTAACAATCACAACACTGCATTCCCCCCAAATTCACTTCTAAATGCTCGTGTTCCCTCCGTGCACCGAACTCCTCTTGCTGTTTGTTTCCTGGAGAACACTCTGCTCTCTGCTGACTCTTCTGGAGATGTTGCTCCTTCCTCCTCTTTGGACATCTCCCAGGGCCTGGGCTGGGCTCGTTTCTCTTCCTTTGGCTCATGGCTCTCTCTTGCTGTTCCACATCACCTCTGTGCTGACTCACAAGTCTGCCTTCCCCAGCCTACCCTACACACATAAATCTCTCTACACATCATCCAGCAAAACCCCCCTGCCAGCTCAAGGGCAACTTGGACAAAACCAAGCACTTTATTTCTTACATCCTCCACCCTCCCCCTTCCTACCTTTCTCCATTATTTTCTTAATTTCTCCTCCCTCCCTGCTCCCTCCATTTCTCCCAGGCCAGCGCTGTCAGCACTACCTTTTATTCTTCTGCCACCTCCTTCTCACATACAAGCTGAAAAGATTTAGTGAATGCTCTTCCCTGTAATATTTGACCCTTTATTTCAGTCCAACCAACCCAGCTGGGGCAATCCTGGCACCCCTGCCTCAGAGCACATCCTCTGTCCTTCACAGATTCCAGCTGACAATGTGCCTTTGGCTGGCCAAAACAGGAAACCCACAACAAAAGAAATTTTGTTTTATTTTTGAAGTGGTGGGTTGGATGGAGCTATTTGCTCTCTCCAGAGACACTTTCCAGACGTGTGAGAGCCGATGTTGTTTGGAAGCAAACGCAATGCTAGGAGGTGAGTTTTACTGGAAGAATTTCTCTTTGTTCCTCAAAAATGGAGGTGATGATGCACTGAGACTTTTTCCAGCTGTAGAGCTGGTCAGTGTAACTCCATGTATATTTGATTTTGTGTTTAAACGGGATCGTTTGGTCACAGCATTCTTGAATGGGAGATGGGAAAGGAAATATTTAAGGTGCACCTGAGTCAAAAGAAGGGCTCCAGAACCACTCCTAGAAATGTCGGCATCGACAAGGACCACACTAGGCAGCCCCTCCAAGAGCAGATTGCAGCATGAGGTGAAGTACGCAGAATGACGTTTATTCCTCGGAGCAGGAAGAGACTGGGTACCAAAAATATGGGATAAAAGGGAGATGCCACAGCTCCTCCTGTTTGGTCAATCAAACCTTTCATTTCTTTAGCTGTTTATACAAGATTCTGAACAGAAAACATTTCATTCCCAGGTTAGACAGAATGTTCTGTACTGGATTTAGATTAATTCCTGGTTTTCTTTTCAGGGGGAAAACCTGTTAAGATCTGCTTTGGTTTGATCGACACCAAATTTGTTTCCTCCAGATTTTGGTTAGAAAATTGAACAGCAAATCCTCAACTATTAGGTGAAAGCTGATGTGTTTTGCTCCCGTTCCTCACTAACAGCAGTTTCAGTTAGGCCTTTTCATCTCAGTGGTATAAAAGACTTTTTTTCTCAGTTCTGTCTGGATCCCTTCCAAGTGTGTCTCATTTTTCAGTCTTTCTCTGAAAAACGAAAAAAGGATGCTCTGCTGAAAATTATTCTATAACCTCTCCTTTGAGTCCCTTCCCAACACAGTCAGTTCACTGGATTCTCTGTGCTCTTTGTATTTCCCAGTAGGAGATGGCTTGGAGTTTCATGTTCTCCTAGAGTGCCCTATGAATTCTTTCTCCTTATTCAGGGCATTGAGCTGAGTCCTGTGCAAACTACCCCGATCTGCACCCTAGAAAAGAGCCTGGTTTGTCCTTAACAGTTCTTGAAGGATTTTCCAAAATAAAGCAAGAGGGAAAAAACCTCTTGCATTTCCTCAGAGAGGAAAACCCATCAAAGGCACAGTTCTGCACATCCCCATAATGCTGCAGGAATTCCAGACCTAGGAGGTTTCCCGGTGTTTTTAATGGCTTTCAAAAGACAAAGGCATTTTGTCTGTGTCCAGGGGGAATCCTGTGAACATTCCCATCGATGGCACTGGGGCTGCTGGGAATCCTTTGCTGTGGAAGGCACGGTGTGTAAAAAGCAGCTGTTAATGCCACCAGGTTTTAGCCCTTTTCGACTCTCGAGAAAAGCTTCCAGCCTCTCCAGAAACATCAGCAAAGGAAGAAGCCGCTGTTCCCACAAAAGAGGAAGAATTCCGTGTGGCCAGGGCAGGAGCAGGGCTGACGGCAGGGAAGCAAACCAAGCTGGGTGTTCCCCAGCCGTAGCTACACTCGTCCCCAGATCCTGCACGGGTCACAAAGCAGAAATGAAGATGTTTTGCACAGACAGGTGCAGGCACTGCTGTGATTAATCAAACCATAATTAGGGACCTGTCGGCAGGCACTAAATATATGTTCTAGGGCTTCAACCCTCTTAGAAATCTGGGGATGGAAAACTTGCCAGGCAGGAAATTTATAAAAACAGCGAGTCTTTGGATGATGAATGCATACAAGAAAGGAAACTTTCACCAGACTATGATAATGACAAGTCTCTCTATTGCTTCCCATCTATAATTTTTTTCTTTCTATTTCTCTGAGCTTATTCAAGTATTTTAGTATCAATTGATGGCATGGTTTAACAGATAAATCCTACTCTCTCTTCAGTAAAACAGGCTCAGTTTCAGCACCCACAGAGGAGTACTGGTTTTACTGTTTCACCCTGAAACACCTGTGAGTCTGTGGAACACCAGATACACTCCAAGAACAAAACAGGTCTCTTCCTCCACTGCCCTAGCTGTTTGCACCCAGGTAAAGGTAAAATACCTCAGTTTGCCAGTGGGCAGAAGGTAAAAGTTCAGTGGCATTTTATAATCTACACATGAATTAGTGCAAAGTCAAGGCTTGAGATATTGTACTTATTTCTATGCAAATGTAGTATGGGACCTCCCTTCACAGAGCACTACATCACCCTGGGGCTGAACTGCTCAGAACCCCACAGAGGAAGCTCACGGGGTTTGGGGGAAGAAAGGCAAGTAAATCTTGCTCAGACTTGAGAAGCACCATAAGACAGGACCAGGGGAAGCCCACCAAATGAAGCAAGGTGCTCTGAGGAGTCTTAGCCAGCTAATGCTGCCCTATTCAAGGTACAGCAGCTGCAGGGCTGATGTCACTGGTTTACAGCCAACCCTCTCACAGATTTTAAGTTTTCCCATGGATATTCTCCTCTCTCTGATCAATAAAACACATTTCTGTCTCTATATGAACCAGCTCCTTTACATTATGAGACAATTCCTGTGGGCTGCTCTGAGGTAGAGACGCATCTCAGTCACAGCAGCTCACGGATGAACTGTCAAGAGCAAAAAGGTGCAAGATGAGGAAAGTCAGTGCTTAACAAAGTGCCCAACCTTTCAGCTTCTCAGGGGTTTGCAGCAGATGCTGAATTTACAGCATTTTATTTTCTGGATATTGGTTGAAATATTTTGAAGAAGACAAAGTGTTGGGTGTCTGAGCTCGCTGTTATTAAATGCGAGGGGAAGTCATCTAATGTCTGTTTAATTGTAGCTGTCTTCGGTGAGCAATATTGATGATTAATCAATTGACCAAAGGGGACAAGCTGAGAGGGGGAATTGGGCTGAATCGATGTGCAGGAGAGGATGGGAAGTAAGATGGACTCTGAATCAATGGTGTTGCTACTGCTCAGTTAGGCTGGAGATTGGGATGTGCCCTCTGCACGAGCTCACGAGCAAGGCAAAGAGGTTGCTTCACAACAAAGACATTTCACTGCTTTTATTTATATTGATTTCCCAGTGAAGTGTGTCTTGGCATTAGGGATTCCCACTGAGCAAGGAAGAAAGATCAGCTTCTTTCCTCAGAGGGTCAAGAAATCCTGAGTGATGAATCTCGTCTTCTCAGAAAAAGAGACAGGAGCAGAGGTTTGGCTGTACATTGCCTACTAGAAAGAAAGAACTGAAAGTGTGTCACTGAAACGGAGGAAAATATAAAAGTATCTGAAACTGAAAAGCCGTGATTAGGAGGGGCAATGTGTAAAAAAAAATTTGAGCAAAAGACATTGATGAGGTCAGTGCTGTCAAAGAGATTATTATCTGAGGCAGTGAAATTTGATTTTGTGTTTATTCAGGGTGTCTGTACTTCAGACAGGTGCTTCAGACACCAAAACATCCCAGCCACAAGAGCTTTCTTCTCACCCTGCTCCCAGCTAAGCAGCAAAGGCTGAGCAGAGCTGGAAGAAGCGCTGGCCTCTACTGGAAGGAATTCCTGTGGCTCAGCTGGGTCAGAGTCCCTGAGTCAGTGCTTGAAATCCTGTACCTGCTGCCAAAGCAGGAGCGAAGTGTGCTCCACTGGGCTGCACTGCAATTCTGGACGTTAACTCTAAAGTACTACATGGCTGTGGATTTGTTCCGAGACTTTCCCCCTTCCTTACTGATGGAGAAATCGGATTAAAAACAGGATTAATGGCAAAACTAAGACTAGCCCAGGCATCTAAGCTCCAATAAAGTATCCAAAGAGCCAATCCCCGCAGCACCAGATTGGAAAGAGCCTCAGCAATTCTGATAAATCATTCAGATAATGTTACAAATGAAGACACTCTTAGCACTGAACTCTCCCTTGCTGTTTTCCTGTATTTGCTGTAAGCCTTGGCTGGTTTAAAGGAGAAAATGTGTTCCACTGCGGGTAAAACAGGCCTGTGAGTAACTGTGCTTCCCTGAGGATCTCATGAGAATAAACAGAATGGGCTTGGGACTTTTCCCAGATTCTCTTTCCAGGTGATATTCAACCTCTGGTAATCCTGAGGTCTCACATGTAACCTAACTCTTGCAGAGTTTGTGTGTTCATGCCCCGTGGAATATTTCCCCATACGAGGATGTGGTAATAGACTAAACTTCTCCCTTTCAGCTGCTCCTGAATGTCATCCCACAGCCACCTATCCTGCACACTAGAACAAATGAATATGGATATTTCTCTCCCTTTTTTGTTTCCCATCTGCATGAAACATATGCCATCTACAGTGATTCCAAAAGATCAGAACAGGGTCTATAGTCCACGTGCTAAAACTCGTAATAAAATATGCATGACAAAACCTTGCAGAGGAAATCACATTTCAACTCAGGAAAAGAGCCTTCCTTTTTAATGAGGGTTTAATTAATGTCAGATGGGCTCAGTTGGTAACATTCTTGCCTCTGGTGTAGAAGGTCATGGTTTTGAGCCCTACATTAGGCCCCGGGCTCATAACCAATGCTGACACTGCAATGTACTTCTGCTACACTGTTAGAGGTTCTGACCTTCAAATGAGGTGTTTAAACCAAGATTCCTCCTGCTACTCTCTGGTGGTTCTTCCAGCTGGAAGCTGAAGTTGTCCTGGCACTTTTTAAGCAGCCCAGGGAATAGCCCTTGCATCCTAACTCACCCTTGCTGAATGAAGAAGGTTATTATATACAAAGCTGCAACTCTCAGCCATTACTGACAGTTGACAGCCCCCGCTAATGAGCCTGTTGTGTTTATTTATGTGCTGACTCCACTCAGCACCCAGGGAAAACTCATTGCTTTGTCACAAAACAGTGAAGGACTTCTGCTCCGTGCTCGAAGAGGAGAAATATAGAGAAGGCATTAAAAGGGCTGATTTCCAAAATGAGAATGCCCTGTGTATTTTCCGAGGAAAATGGTACCACTTAGAAAAGGGGAATATTTTTGGCAAAGGAGAGACAGAGGACATAAGGAAAAAAATGTGAGGCTTAGGAAGCAGGTAATGGCTGTTTCAAGATTTCTTGCGAAGTTACATTGAAAACAAGACTGGCCTTCAGCAGAAATAGGGTTAAAAACCTCAGGAAAATTATTCATGAAACAGCAGTTAGATTGGTGTCAATCTGTGCAATCCTGTTAATCAGCTGAGTCATCACAAAAGACATCCTACGAACCCATCTGGAAATTAAGATCTTTATGATCTGTCCATTCCGACCATCACGTATGATTTAGAACTGAGTACCAGAACTGCATTTCCAGCTTTGCCAACCCTCCTCACCCCTGCCCTCCACCCCTCCTCCCACCACAAAAAATGTTCTGATTTCAGCTCCAATGTGACTCTCTTACCTAAAGCAATTCTATTACTGCAAAGTATTAAACCAGAAAGAGAGAAAAAGCAACAGCAAAGCCCAGAATTTCATCTTGGTGTTTCCCACATCCCCCCTGAGAATATTTGCTACATCTTTTTAAAAATATTAGACATCAAAGCTACTGATTATTGAAACCAACCAGAGGCTCCCTAATATGAACCTCACTGTTCGTGGTACCCTGGTGTCCCAAACAGCAGGCACACAGGAGTGCTGCAGGACAGATAATCCTGCCAGAACACCTTTCAACAAGACCAAACTTTTCCTATTTACTCCAGCTGGGCTTGTGAGGAAAGCAAAATGGGTTACAAAATCAGCTCGTGTACACCGTGCCTCCCACAAAACAACTTGTTGGGAATAATCGAATATAGTGCAACAAGCCAAAGCTTTGATTATCTAGGATCTGGTTTATGTCTGGGTAAATAAAATACAATCAGTCCACGTACAGAAATTTAATTGGATTTTTAAGACATCCTGCCTCCTGCCTTTTGTTCACTCTGCTGGGCTACTGCCACTTGAGCAGAGAAAAATTGAAATGATGCCATCTACCTTTATGGAATTACATCTAAGATATTTACAGAGGCTCATGTCATGAAGATGGACTTCTTTTATTCTTCAGTAAGTCACTCCTGGTCTTCAGGTAACAATTTTAATGTTACAAAGGCCTGAAAGTAATTTATGTCTCTGAAAACCAGAGAAATTTGAAAAGAATATTTATTTTTAAAGAAGGTAAGCTATAATCCTACACATCCCAGCTGAGCTCCCAGCCAGCCTCCCACGAGGATTCAGTCCCAAAGCCTTTGTATGGCTGTGTTATTCAGGACTCTGAGCAATGATCATATTCTAATGCTGATAGCATCTCTATAATTCCAGGTATAGTTGGTCTTGAGGAAAAACATTGCTCCCAGCTATATTTCCTGTGATTTTATACACAATATAGTGTTCAACCAGCCTCCAGAAAGGCACAAGGTTCTAGCACAGAGCTTTACTGCATGAACAAGGAACTGAAATGTCAAATTAGGGAAGAAGATTTAATCCTTGACTATTTAAGATAAATGGGTGGAGTGTAAATGGCATTACTGCTGTCAGAGAAACTGAAAAGCAGCTTCCTGGAGCCACAGTGCCTCTCTGAGCAAGGCGTGAACCCAACAGCCTGGGGCAGGATTTGGCCCCTGCTGATGAAATGCAGGCTGGCCAGCTGGCAAGGGCACCTCGGGGGGATGTACCTCACCTAATATTTTAGGGCAGCAAGTCTAAATGGGTTGCCAAGGCTATTTAGGGAAGAGAGAATAGGGGCCTCCCCAAAACTCTTCAGAGTCTTAAAACGAGTGGGATGAATTGTTCTGTGTGGATGCCTGTTTCCATCCACTAACTCCCAAGGGAATCCAAAAAGGTGGAAGAAGACCTTAATGAAAAGTCTGGAGACAGCACATCCATGCTAAAGAGAAGCTTGGCCAGGCTGGGTGGGGCTTGGAGCAACCTGGTTTAGTGGAAGGTGTCCCTGCCCATGGCAGGGGAGTGGAACGAGGTTATCTTTGATTTCCTGCCAACCCAAACCATCCTATGATTCCATGATAAGGCAGGAAATTTTCATTAGAAAACGTTGCCCTTTCCTTGTGCTCTTTCCTGCATAATGAATTCAATGCAGAAATGAAAATGCAATACAGGAAACTCCAGGATTCTCAGCTTTGGACACCTGCCCCTTTCAGCAGTGCCTCTCGGACTGATGGACTCACTGGGGGCTCACAGATCTACTTGCATCCTTACAATGAAGCCTCTTTTAAGCAATGTCACATCCTGCTAAACTCCAGCCAGGGTTTCCCATGGCTTTTTTTTCCTTTAGACATGGTAACTACAGCAACAGGAACCCAAACAACTCTGTTCCCTGCACGACGTGGCTTTGTTTGGTGTTTCTTACAGCTGGAATTCGACTGTGATCAAATGTCCGGGTGGCAGCTCTGCTGAGGAGGTCTGACACACACCCTGCAGGACCCAATCAAGCTGCAAGGTAACCTGAGGAGATCAGAGCAGCGGGAGCTGTAGGAAGCACACACGGATTCGGGAGCAATGCCAGCTCCACACGGCACAGGGAGGAAATCAATCGCTGTGAAGATTATTACTAAATGAAGATTAGAAATAGGAGTTTCTTCCTCCATCAAAGTGTGTAACGTTAATCCTTTCTGGTGTGTTCTTTTATTGAAATGCGCTCTGGCTTTCAGCGAGTGGCTGCTGTGCTTGTAACCAGGGCCGTGGGGAAGTGCAGAGAGGTATTTCTTTGGTGAAAATGTATAAATGGTTCCAGACTCTCTGCCTTGGTGGCTTTTCCTGAAGGCCACTGTCCTCAACCTGCTGTCATGGCTCACTGGCACTGCTTCCAGCAGTGAGCAGGGCAGTGCCTTGTGTCCATCTCTTGGGAACAGGTATTTATACAAATATTGATTGAGCAAGCTGAAGGGCAGGCAGACTGATAGCAGCAAGCTGCTTTTATAGTGTGGCTCACAAGCATGACAGTGAAATCTTCTTTATCCTTGATCATCACCTGTATCAGTGCATTTTAAAGCAAAGTTACAGGATTTAGCATTTGATCGCCACAGTGTGTTTAACATCCAAACACCAAAATAACAACACATTCTAAAGCATTTAGAATAAACAAACAAACAATTAATTACTCAACAATTCACTGGTATCCTCTAACAAACCTGCAGTACCTTTTGCTTGGAAATTCCCCTTAAAAGGAAGCTCTGCAGCTGAGCTGTTCTTCCTAGGCTGTGGAGCATGGCTAAAGGCTGATTCCTCTCTGGAATATGCAGTCACCTCTAGATAGAACATGAGGCAAACGTATCTTTCTTTGGAATTGAGTGGCCACACACACAAACACCCAGGCCTGGAGTCTGGTGTCAGAAGAAAGACATACAACATTTCAAAAGATTGAGTCAAATATCATCTTTTGAAGCTCTTTTTTAGAAATCTGAGTCCTGAAGAGTACATTAAAAATGGCTGCAGAACAGGGCAGCTGACTGACTACAGAACATCCTTGAACACTTCTAGTCCTTCCCAAAGTACAAATAAAGATATTCCTGTCTCTGACACCTGCTACTGCGTAGAAAACTGCCCAGATATCAGTGCACCCAATCCCACACCTTCAGCTTGATGCCTCCACATAGATTCCACGACACAGGAGCATGAATCCACTCATTAAGCACAAGCACTACCCAGCCTGACTCCAATGCAGCAAATAATACCAAATTGGTCATAATTGACACATAAAACTCCTGTTCTGGTGTGGTTAATTTATTCTACACTCATACTTGTAGCTAATAAAGATAACTTCCACTGATAAAGAACTCCTCACAAGTTCACTCCAGTGAGGAGCAGAACAGGTGTAGCCCATGTCCCCATTACCTGAATTGTCCTGGAGATGAGTTTTAATTTGCCATAAATACTTGATGCTGCATCCTTTACTACTGCGTTATTAATTTTCTAGCAAAATGTGAGGCAAGTAATTGCACATGGGAAAAGACAGTAGACAGATATTAGCTGGGGTTTTGTAACTTTTCCAATCAGCCTTCAGGGTTTTCTGGAAAGCAGGAAAGACTGCTGCTACTGAGAGAAAGTGGCAACATCTCCAAGAAGCACACAGGAAAGTTAGGAAATACCTCAAGAATTTTCAGTTTGCCCAATCCAGATAACAACAAAAAGTCAAGATGTGAATTATATAAGAGAATAAATTCCCTCAGCCCTGGGAAACATTTCGTTTAGATTTCAAATATTCTTGCTTAAATAAAAACTCCAAAAGGAGTCATCATTTCACACTAAAAAAAAACCCTAAAACTATTCATTTTCAAAAGTACATAAAAGTTTTGTGTTTCTCCTCAAAACTTTACCCTAAACCCAACTATGCTCTAATGAGCTGCCAGCTCAAAAACTTTCCATCATCTGAAATTGTTGTCACATTGTGAAAATACGGACGCCTTTAGGGTGATTTGTTAATGCAAATCATTCCTTTAAGTGCCCCTAAACTCAACAATTTGAAGCTCTTGCTCTATTCTTCCTCAAATAATTTAACACTAATAATCAAAAGAATTTTAGGCAGCTCACAGTGGAACAGAACTTCCTGGTGAACACATCCCTGGGCAGGAAAGTGATCCACTTTCCATCAGAAAGTTCTTGATTTAATATCAATTTTTTCCTGAGAAAAAGCTTATTAGACATAGCTCAAAGCACACTGAAGTTGTTTAGAATGGTTTTTATCTGATTATCCGGACCTAAATGGACTTCCTGAAAATAAAGTAAAATAAAATAAACCCCTGATGTTTCCTGATAAACGAGGAGCCTTCAGTGGTGGGGCTCAGAGGATGTATTAAAGTTCGGACCTTACAAAGCGCTCTCAAATCTCCTCCTCTTTCCCCTCTCCTGCTCAGATCCCCCTCCTTCCCCCACTCTGGAAAAACTGTGTACGGAGCCTTGCCTCCCCTCAGCAGTGTCACAGAGTCCATCCCTGTCACAGTGCACAAATCTGCACATCTCAGCTGGGCACACTTTGGAAGCAGACAGGAAATAAAAGGATAATAAAAGCAACAAGAGAAAAAAGGGATGCCAGGATCCTGCTCCAGTCCTGCTGAAATTCGTTCAGTTTGAGCTAAAGGTGCAGGTCCTCTAAGATCTTTTCAGAATAACTGACAAGAACAAAGCCCACAATTATTAACCTTTCCACTTGTTCCCATAGTTTATTGTGACAAGACAATGCAATAAGCTTGAAGGTAATCAAAAAGCAATTTTGTAGTAGTGAGCTTAAAATGACAAACCTTCCCTTTTCTAAATAAATCACCATTATTCCCACATGGTCCATACTTGACAAGTTTGTTTCCTTAGTAACGGAGTACTTAAACAGGGTTTGTGTGCAAAGATTATACCTTTAGCCACAGAAGTGAAAGAGGAGACAATAGGGCAAAAATTGGTCCAGCCACCTGAGTGTGTGATTTCAGTGTTTAAGGACAGCAGCCAAGGCTGTGCAGAAGCCCTGGGAGGCCTCTTCCCTCTGTGCATTTTGTGGCCTTTCTGGAGTGTGTGGACTCAGAGGGGTTTTCAGCCTCCAGTGCCTAAACCGAACATAACACTCCCTGATGTTTGTTCAATAGCTCACCTAATGTTGAGGTCAGCTGTCTTATAAATTATTGAGCACATTAACAGTGTTAGGACTACAACATAAATAAAGGGTATGTGCCAGGCAGAGAAGACGTACAGGGTGTCTGGCTCAAAGACAAAAGAGGGAACAGGCAGAAGAAAAGACTAATGTGCCCTGGATATGTTCGAGAGCTTTCTGTTTGCTTTCATCAGTGATTAAATGACTGATTGCTTTGTAATAGTGAATGTGTTTGACTGGGTACACAAAACCTGATGTCATGTACTGAGCTCAGTCCAACGCTGGAGGAAATCCTTCAGCCCTCTCTGTTTGTCAATGCCTAATTCCTAACTTTTCTCCATCAAAAGTGGTGAAATCAAGTAAACACTATATGGCCAGGCCTTAGAATAATTGAGCTTGCTCTGTAATTAAAGGAGGACAGCTTTTCTAGCTACAAGTTAAGTCAGTGCAAAACAGATTGCTTTTACGTCTTTCAGCAATTTTTAATACATTTTCCCCATTGTCAGCTGATGGGTTCCAAATTCCGCTTGATGAGCCCTAAAAGGCTCTCCACAGCCAGCATGTTGATAACCTTAAATCAGATATTATGGGGTCTATAATTTTTACAGTCCTACATTCAGCTACCAGCCAGTGACACACAATGTCTACCAAAAATCCCCTGCACATCCGAAATACAATTCCCATTTCCCTCCTCACCCAACCATTTCAGCAGCTGTCCCAAAGAGCCAAGTCACTGCCAAGTAACTTGATAACAAAAGAACAAGAAAAGGAATATTTCTATTTCCTGCATCGTCACCAACACTTGAAAGGCTGTGTTGCTAACTGTAAGCAGCAAAGATTGTTTCTGCAGAGAAGTTATCTGCTTGAGTTTAAGCTGAGATTCAAAACTTAATTTCAGATAAAGCTGGTGAGATTGTAATGATGATGAATTTTCTCTATTGTTTATAAGTAAATTTTCTCAGCATATGTAGATGGATGTTTATAAATGAATATTAAACTTTGATTTACCCAAAAGTAAGGCAGTAGATATTCTAGCAGAGACAGCTAATTTTAGATTTCAATCAAAAGCAACAAACTCTAGCGCTCATTATGGCTTGAATTGATATTCATCAACACCTCGAAATGACCAGGATGAGCAGAATTCCCCCACTTTCTTACCCTTCCCAGCAGCTGTGCAGCTTACAGGCTTGAACAGGCTCCTCAGGATTATAAAATGTGCTGCCACTATCAGAAATATTGTAAATGCTACCAACCAAAAGGCAACCAGATGGGTGGTGTTGAAGGTCACCTGATTGTTACTCTTGAGGAGAGGGTTCTTCCCTTCATTAAAGTCATCTGAAGTGTAGCGATGAGAAAGATTTAGGCAATTCACTTGTGTTCAATCAGGAGTTTTCCCAAAATGGCCCAGAAAACAACCGAGAGTCACCACTGGAGATAGCAGGAGTGTAGGAATGTTAGTCCCACATCAAAAACTTCTTTTCATCTTTCCCCTTCCCCACAAACAGCACTCTCCCTCTTGCATCTTCCAGTGTAGACAACATTCAGTACTGAGATGCCAGATGAAAATCAATCCAGAGTTTCTCTAGTGAAACAATTTACCTCTGTTCATGGGGAATAATGAGCCCAATTCCTTTAAATCTGGAAATTAGGCTTCCTTTTTTTTTAACTTACTGAAACATGAAACTTGCTAAAAGTAAATTACTGGCTTAATAATATATTTGCCTGAACATTCTTGGATGAAATATCAGTTTGGAAGAGGCGCCAGATTAGATTCATCAGAAAACATGTTGCAGAGTAATTTACAAAATATTAAAATGTCAACTTCTCTCCAATCCTCCCTCTGAAATGCAAGAGAGGATTTGCTCAGCAATTCTATAGCTTTGTTTCCTTTTTCCTCTTCCCACATTATGTTCTTTTCTAATTGTCTCCTGTTACAAGACAGGAGGAAAATGATCCATCATTAAATGTTTTTGCTGAGTGTTTTATCTTTACCCTTTCTGACCAGGAGTGAAACTTTTCCTCCAAGTACAACTGCCATCTTCTCAAACCATCTACAGAGATCAAATTCTGCTGTTCTACACACTCAGAGAGAACCTAACAAAATCCAAAATGGTTGCACAGTTTTTAAAAAATAAAATTTTGATCTTCCATCTGTGACAACCCAAGATCTGGGAAGTCTTTCAGTAAGAAAGCAGCATTCTGCATTACAGGGCTGAAGTTGATAGATGTATTTGCAAAAAAAAATTGCTGTTTGCACAAACTTCAAGCACTGCAGTGCAGATTTATGCTTTCCCTACTGGTAATTTGCATTAGCAATAATCAGATGAAAAAGCAGAGGCTGCAAGAATGACATTTCCTTCTGCACTTAAGAAATCAAGTGTGCAAAGCTATTTCCTAACATTTTTAGAAGATGCTTGTAATCCCATCTATGATAGTCAAAGGCACCCTCAAACTACATATTTAACCTGTGGTTTGGAATGCTTTTTCATTAACACGGGTTTACTTATTTATAATATTTTGTGGAACAGGTAAAACTGAATCTTGCTGCCAAGCAAAACTCCAGGTTACCATTTCTCACCTGTTCCACAGTCCTTTGTGATCTTTGGTAGACTACTTCCCTTATCTTTAAACATGAATATTTACTCCAAGTAGATGCACAGAGTATTCAGTCCAGTAAGGTGAATCTTTAAGCATGGCAAGGATGACCCACATTCAGATGGTCATCAGGAAGCCTATGAGCTTTACTGATAGGATTTAACCTCTGGTATGGAGATCCTGACACAAGTGGGAAAATAATAAACTATTAAAACAGTAGGCCTGAATATCTGACCCTTTGACTACAAATTATTGATGCCAGTAACAGTGTCAGGAGAGGTCTCTTGTTCAAATATTTAAACTGACAGAGGCCAGGGTTAGGATGGATATTAGGAAGAAATTCTTGGCTGTGCAGGCGGTGAGGCCCCGGCACAGGGTGCCCAGAGAAGCTTTGGCTGCCTCATCCCTGGAAGGGTCCAAGGCCAGGTTGGACGGGGCTTGGAGCAGCCTGGGAGAGTGGAAGGTGCTGAAAAGTACTTGCACAGAGGGAAGATTCATCATTTGTGTCTGGGCCTTCGAACACCCAGTGCCAATTAGGAACTTCAGCATCCCATGCTGGGTTTTGTAGGCCCCTGTGGTAGGAGCCTGTCCCTGTTCA
This sequence comes from Rhagologus leucostigma, assembly GCA_013397725.1. Taxonomy (NCBI): domain Eukaryota; kingdom Metazoa; phylum Chordata; class Aves; order Passeriformes; genus Rhagologus; species Rhagologus leucostigma. The sequence continues at coordinate 1,045,324 of VZTD01003312.1, read as the reverse complement.
GCCAGTGGGAAATAAACTGCTTATTGACAGGCATCACTCAAGGACTAAACCACTAAGGGATATTCCCTTTGCTTGCTGGCCAGAGAGAGGATAATCACTTGCAGCTTGGGTGCTCTGCTTCACCTCTTGTAAGACCACAGTCGAAATCCTCTGTTTACACACAGAGACATCTGAGCTCTGCAAAGTTGTGCTTTAAGCTCAGCCATCATAACTGCAGTTCACAGGAACCGAGGTGTGTGACAGGAACTGAAGGCTACAGACAGATCAGTGGCACCAGGTTATTAATTACCTCCTGTCTGTGAGTCTCTTTGAAAGGCAATGTGTGAGCTCTAAGCATTATTAATAAATTCCCAGTTACCTCGCTGATGTGCAGTTCAAATGGTTAGAATAAACTGTTACTCTGCTTATTATTCAAATCACTAGGATAAACTGTAAAGCCCTGGGATAGCACTACTGAGTGGCTGGCTGGAATCTAATGTGTTTTACAACTTGAAGTCCTGATAATCTGTTCTAAATGCAACTGATGTGGTGGTGTCCATCTGAATCTGCAGATACCTTGAGACACACACACGGAGATTGGAGCGACATCAGCGCTGCCAGCCCAATCCAAAGGGACAATTTTCAGCCAGTGGGGCAATTCCTGGGTCTCCCCGAGGCTCAGTGAGCCCAAACCAGAGGAAGATGCTGCAACACTGCTTCTGTTAGGGAGCACGGCAGCAGGGAAGGATAAAACAGACATATAAGGACTGAATGACTCAAAGACCTCCAGTCTGTAGAGTCCCTGAAGCCCTGAATCGCTTTAGTAATCACTTTAGACCCAACTGCTTTTAGTGAGCACTTCAGCCTCCTGTGCCAGCATTTCTTACGCAGATATACAATTTTAGATTAATTTCTTGATTAGAAGCTCATAGTTATCCAAGTCCTTTGCTCATCAGCAGTGTGACATTCACAATCTGCCAACACACCACTCTGGGAGATTAAGTAGAATAGATTTTAAATAGTATGTTATTGACATTTCAATTATTTAAGTTTCAGTAGAAAGTGACCAGATGAGGTTTAGATTGTATGATTCGTCTCACAGAAAAGTTCTGCTGGAAAGGAGCAGATGAAAAGAAAGGCCAGGAGGTAGCTCAGGTACCCATAGATCATGGCTGAGGAGAAGAGGGAGACAAGCTGGAGAGATTCACTTAGGGGATGGATCCAAAAGCGCTTTATTAAATAGTCAAAGGGATAGAAATGCTTTCCCTAAATACCTCAGGAAGAGAAAATACCTCAAGGAAGAAGCATGAAGCAAAAGGGCATTAGCAGCAAGAAGCAATGAAAGGGCACTGTTAGCCCCAAAATTACCGGTATAAATCAGCCACCAGCAAAATGGGGAAGTTCAGTTCTGTTCTTCATGAGAAGACCAAGATTCTGAAATAACTCCAGTGGAGGCAAGACAACCTAACTATTTGTGAGTGGGATTATAGCTCGTGCTTGCCAAAGGCAGCAACAGGTAGGGCTCAGGAACTCAGGAAATCTTTCCTAGCCCTGTTTTCCCAAGCATTCCATTAAGACCAATCATCATATTACTGTTAGGAAAATGTGAGATATAAAAGCACAAGTGATGTAAAGGCCTGAGGTTCCTGCTCACAGAAATAAACAGAGGATATCTCAGGGTTACACAATGTTCTGTGTGACAGCACCTGCATTCTGCTGGAAGCCTCCAACCACAAAACGTCAGAACCACCAAAAATCTGTCATTACATGAAACAATCTGCCTCGGTTTGCTTAAATCCTTGGTGTAAATGTTCTGTGTTGCAAAAGGTCAAAACAGCTGGCCAGCAGTATTTTTATTCTTCTTACTAATGAAATGTTTACAATAGCCAGACAGAATCAGATGGACCCTCTAAACAGGAATAAAATGTGTGAGGTTTTTGATTTTCATCTACCAGAGAACCTTTCCATTTCCAAATAAGTACCGAACCTCTTGATGACAACCGCAGAGTGGGAAGAAGCAGGGAAGTATTTGGGGGTTTTGTAGTAATAATTATAATAATTAAAACTGTCACTAGTAAGCACATGATGGCCAAAATGTTCAGCCATGAATGTCTTAATGCACACATCTAATTCCAAATCCAGCCACGTGACCAGGGGACTCTTTTTTCAGCTGAGCATCTCTGGTTTCTCTGAGGCTGATCAAAGGAACCCCAATAATCATCCCATTTCTGAATCACTGCAAAATCACTTGTCTTTTCAGAAAAACACTTCAGCACATGCTTAAGTGCTGATGTAAATTAGGACATTATTTGGGAAATTAACCAGAGTTTGGTGCCTAATTTAAACACACAAGTTAAAACACTTTGGCATAAATTGTGCATTTCTGCAAAGACACTCTTGCTCACATAAACAACAAATCAGGCACTTTTCTTATGCTGTAAAACCTCTTGCCAAAGTGTGAAGATGAAGATATTCTTTTCAATTTTTAGGGAATATCTGAGGCACATTAACTGCCAGGCTAGGAAGAATGCTCTGGCAAGAAAAAGGGAAAGATTTTCCAAATTTTATTCCTGGGGAAAAGGTTTATCATGCTACCTGAAGCCATGAAAAGAAAACAGTAAATATAATGCAGCATTAACACCCATCAGGCAGCATGTTTATAGGCAATTGTCTGCTTCACACACCTTGAGTTGTATAATGAGACACAGTGAGTTTTACTGCCTCTGAAGTAGAGCAATCATCCTCAAATGAGCTGCCTGGAAAGTATTATTGCTGTTATGAAATGGAATTTATACACAAAAATAACAAAACAGATTTGAGTATTAAGTAGGTGCTTGTTGACATGACTGAAAACAATGAAGCCAACCAAAAATAGCCTGTGATTTATCACAAAGGAGAGTGAGATCAGGGAAACCACTTTTCACTTTTCTACAGACCCGGAAACATCTATTTTTTATCTTGAACCTTCATTTATCCATCACCCTTAGGGCACCGTGAAGTTTCCATTAGTAGCTAATTGCAAACTTGTCCCAACCTCAAAATTAGTAAATTCCTCTTTGGTCTCAGCTCAAACTGAATTCTTAGAAGCCTTAAAAAAGGGTTCACAAAGCAGCCAGTGAAGTGACTGCCAGTGCGAGGGGCTCAGCCTCCAAGGGGTGCAGAAAGCTCCCCTCATATCCCCATCTGGGGAGCCTGGAGCAGGTCATGGACAGCAGCTCAGCACCAATCCAAAACTGGCAGCATCACAGGCATGGGTATAAGACAGGTTTTGGCTACAGGACCAGGCATCACTTTTAGAGCTTTCTCCAGGAGGAGAACTGAGATTCAGGGGGAAATAAATGAAGCTGTCTGGGTGTGATGAACCAGCAGCTCAGATGTTGAAACCACTCTTCCCCTTCCCCTTTTCCCCTGGTGTTTCTCTCCTGTTACTCTCCTGGAACAGAAAGCTCAGACACAGACAGCCACGAAATGATTAACCACTGGTTATTCAGGGTGTAAAGATGGGAAGTTATTTTCCTGCAAAATCTTCCCTTTGTAAGTGCAACGAAATAAAATTTGGGATTGGACTGCATAACAGATGTCTGATTCCATCTCCTCTGCGGTGAGTGCACTTCAGAGAGAATAACTAAGAAGGGCATCTCTACGTGGAGAGCAGCAGGCGAGTAAATATGAAAAAATGTATAAGTGATGACATTTTGCCCCACATGTGGCACTCTGCACAATTACAGATTTTCTTTATAGGAACAGAGAAGGAACCTGAGTGTTCTGTGAGCTGGGCCAGCTGTCATATGTAAAGATCTCATACACGCAGCCCAGAGGATTTGTTTTCCTAAACAAACTTGCAATCATCTGTCTTTTTAAATATAACTTCTGTGACACACAGAGGAAAAGCAGAAAGTGATGCTGAAAGCTTTCTATGCTCTATTAATTTTATTATGTAAATCCACTCCCCAATTGATATTTTCATTCAAAACTAGCACAAGATCCGTCATTATTCCTGGATGCGAAGGGAAGCAAAACAAGTAGTATTCAAGCAAGTGCTCTCATTTGGATTATTATTTTAATACAGCAGCATTGTCTGTAGGTAATTTTTAAAGCATGTTTGCACAGCAATTCAAGGCTGCTTCTTCCCAGAGACTATTTAGCTTTGTCAATATTTATTAATACTGCTTTTGTAAATACAATAGAAAGCAGAAATGTTTGACTTAAACCTAATCAGCAGATTTTGAGAAATGGACAACATTGCTTTTTGAGTTATCTGTTTCCATTCCTAATAAAACAGCAACAAAGGGAAAGCAAAAGTCACGAAGAGTGAAACCCCATGGAAACACGTGCAAGGCATCTTCAGTGTTTGAACATCAGGTCTGCTGCCAGAGGTGAGCATTAAATAGTTGGTAAAAACTGCTTTTAAGGTAGTTAATGTCACCTAGTCTATGGATATACAGACAAATGCATTTCCTTTAAACACCACATTCCTTAAATAGCTATAAGAAGTGTTCCACACTGTCCTGGTCTACGATTGCACTTGGTCTAAAGGCCAAACACAGCGTTTGACTCCACTGTGGATCCTGGAGCTCAGTTTCTCAAACCTACACAAACATAAAGAAGTAAATTGGAATTGCCAATAAATCAAAGCAAACAGCAACTCCTTTCCCCTGCAGAAACGTATTCATTATGTTTTCTCCTAAATACTATCCAATTGTGATTCACAGTACAGAAGCACCAGCATTTTCAGGTACAGTTTTGACTGAGCGTTCCAAATACAGGGCAGGAATTAATCCCCAAAGCAAAGAACTTCAAAGCAAAAAAAGACAGTAACAGTGGGGAAATCAAAGCGACACAAAGGCAACGTGATGTGCTCCAGCCAGGAACAGACCCACACAGCAGGTTTGTGTGCTGTTTGTGACAACTTCGGGAATCAAAGTACAGCTTGTGAATCACATTTGATAGTTTCAAACTCTTACAGATTTATTGCACCACGAGGTACAGGTTTACCATTTCCCAAGGGAATGTACCAGCACCTGGCAGTGACCATATCATGGATCTGCCAGACTGTCTTGTGGGCTCCTTGAGGTACTGGAAGGCTGCAGTTAGATCGCTCTGAAGCTTCTCTTCTTCAGTGCCGTGTCCCCATTTGGCCCTGGGAACTCAACGCTATCATATTTTTCACGGTTCTGTTTTCAGCCAGTTTAGAATAGAGCTTAGTTGCTTATAGTTGCATTTTGCTTATTTTTAAACACTATGAGGATGTTTTGGGTGTCTGGATTGTATGGCTCAGTCGTTTTCCTATGGAACAACTACAATAGGGTCCATGTTTCACCAAAGGAAGAAAGGCAAGTAAATTTTCCAATTATCAAGGCAATGTAGCACTTGTGTATATCATCATGAAGCTGCTAACAAAAATGCTACATTTTCATTAGCTAAAAAGCTATTTATTCTTAATGAGTTGTTAAAGACTGAGGGCAAAATTCTACTTTCAGTTACATCAGCATAAATCTGTAATCCATCCAAATGCCTCTGGATTTATACTGGTGTCAGCGAAAGAAGAATTTGCCCTTAATGTTCTAAATGTTTCTATTTAAGAAAGTTGTTATCCACCAGTAAGGACTAATCAATAACAGTAATCAAAGGAACTTCTTCCCCCCACCATTAGATTTAATGGGTCAAAGTATTAAAGAGAAGCTGCAGTGGCCAAGATTCTAAAAATCTGTAAAAAGATCAACTTCCTGATGGTGTGAACACTGTATTTCACAACAACATTTGTTGGGAAGTCTGTTGGCTCTGGACACGACTTAAGCCAAGGATATTTGGCCACCCAAGCGTTCCAGGTTGCATTTTTGACCCTTGCAGAGGGCTAAGCAGCCTTTGCTCTCCCAGTCTGACCTCGTGGCAGCCAACCCAATAGGTCTGTTCTGTACAGGAAGGTTTGGAGACAAAGGTAAGGTCTGTTTGCTGTCCTGAATTCTTGTACAGTGACAGTACTAAGTGTAACCAGGACATATCACATTCTTGCTTGCCCCAGTTTTTAAAAGCCAGCAGACTGTTGCTCATACATGTTTTCCCTATCTTCTATGATTGATTCGTCTATTCCTTTTATCTACTTTCATCTACGAAAGTACTTGCCATCAGTAAACAAATAATATAAATATAATTAAATACAAAGGGGAAGAGAGATGCCTTGCACTGTATGAATTATCACCCAGGAATACATTATAATAAGCATGAATAAAACAATGTTTACTGTGAAAGAAGTAGAAACATGCAGCTGTATCAACAATTCTCAGTAGTAGTAAAAGTATGATTTCTCACTCTCCTTTTCTTTACTTAGTTGAGTTTAACTCTATAATCCCATAAGCCACTAAGCCCTGGAGAACATAAATAAAAGTAGAGTCACGGAGGGCCAGCATTAATTCACATTACATGGCACAGTAAAATATTAATTAACAATGAAACACAGGGTTTAGGAATCAGAGAGTCCAGTCTGAATATCTGCATGGAGCAGATGGGGGGAAAATAAGCCTTTTCAAGTGTGAGTTAAGAGAGGAGGTTCCTGTGACAATGACAGTATTTCAAGATTAAATGTGCCAGCATACTCCTCCCAAAATATTTTTTACATTCTCTTTTGACTGACAAGAACATAAAGTTGCAAGCAAATAGGGACTAACATCATGACATCACCAAGTACCCTGTGGTCCTTGTCCATACTAGTCAGCTCTCAAACATGTGTTTTCCTATCATTTGGAGGCAAAAAAGCAATGACATCACTCACTGTTGCTGAACTGGAGCACAACATCAGGAACTCAACTGCCCGGGTTTGTCCGTAGGAAGCCTGTGACAAAGCAGTGAAACTAACCCAGAGCTCTTGGGTATAGTCCTGGGGCTTCCACTTTCTGGGGTGAAAGGGTGGAAAAGCAAATCTATTTCTTTGATAGTCTCTAAAGAAGGAAAAGGGAACCCAGTACACGTGTTTATGAGGTTTTGTTATTTGGTTATTTGTGTTAGTGGATGGTTTGCCCACTGCAGCTCACACGTTCATCTGTCACATGTTTTCAGTCTTTGCTGAAATTCTCCTTTCTTTGGTTTCAACTTGCTCATTTCTCATTTTTTTATCCTCACTCTCTCTGCCATGTGGGGTGCAGGCTTTTTTCTTCCCTTTATTTGCTGTTCTCCCTTTTAGCATGTTTATCACATCAGGCCAGTGGAGCAACTGTGCACCTGCTGCTGATGTGTGGTGGAGTGCAGGTGTGTTGGAGGGTAAAATAATCCCACTCTTCTTTGTATCCTGGGTCTCTGAGTCAGGGATAAATAAGGAATTGAGCAATTCCTGGCTCTCATAGCTAAATAACTTGTATATTGTGTTTTAGAGTCCTGGGAGAGTATCAACCACTGCAGAATTGGCTTTCTAATTCAAAGAGCAAAAAAGCAGATCCAGTATTCTCTCATTAAGGAGAATGATGTTTTCAAAGCCACAGGGCATGAAGCTCAAGCCTTTAGTATTTCCAGGTTGTGATGAATACGACTGTCACAGAGAATTAGCAGATACTCTTTGGAAAGCGTGAGGGAAAAGTCAGCCTTGAAAGACAGTCCATGAAAGTGTTACTGAAGACCTCATAAGCGAGCAAAAGTACTTTAAAATCAACATAAAATGTCAGTCGTGACAAACAGATTTCAGAACTGTACTAGGGCCTGATGTGAAAAGCGAAGTCTGGAATCAAACCACCAAACTAATTGTAATTTAAGACTTAGAAGAAGATTTGACCCTGGGCCTCTCAAGCCAAAGACCAGTGCAGCAAATAATCAGTCCCTTATATTGTTTGTCTTCCTTCCCCATTCAGTTTAACTTCCCAGTCTCATGTGACTTTTCAAAATCATCATTTCTTCATCTCTAATCTGAAAGCACTTGCATGGGTTTCCAAATGCCCTCAGTGCTTCATCAGTCAGCCAGGCTTGTTCCAAAGCATCATCCCAATCCCTTTTAGTTTGTGTCTCTTTACACTTACTTTCCCATTAGTCCATGGGCCAGGATAAAAAGCAGGCTCCACTGAAAATACTCCTTGCACAAGTCCATGAAATGCAGCCTATTTCCCACTAGGATCCTAGCACATTTACTTTAAAAGCTGAATCCCATTATTGATATGCCCCTGATTTATATCAGGAAGGCTCAACATACAGATATAATTTATCTTAGCCTAGTGTTTGGAAAATGAAGCATTCAATATTGTGTCCTTTGACAAATGCACACAGGCACTGGATCCCAGAGGTAGCTCTAACAAATGGTCTTATTCTTGCATCATTCTAGAAATGCCCAAACCCAGCAGCTTCACAGAATTGCTTTTGTAGGTTCACGCCAAGTAGTCTCACTGCTTTTCAAGAGAATTAAAACCAAGCCACCAACCCTCAAGCTCAAAAGCTGCAGAACTCATTTATTTTTAAACAAAATAATTAAACAAAAAACATTAACCACAAAGGCTTCACCTTTAGAGTCAAAGAGCCTGATTGAATTTTTCCCTGGAAATCTTATAGCAGTAGGGAAAGAAACACACATTAAAGCCAGGGTTTCCTTTCAGAGTGAATGTTCCACCAAGAAGTGAAAATCTCTCTTTGCCTTGGATGCAGTCATGTATCTAATCTTACCATAAATACTGCATGACTGTGTTAGACTGATTTAATGGCAGCTCTATAAATAAAAAAACCCTTGACCTAAAGTACAGGCTCTGCTGCTGCCGCCGTGAAGAGGCTTGTTGGAGCTGAGAGTGTGGGACAAAGTCACAGAGCTGTGTCCTGGCCTTGGAGACAGGCTACGGACAATGGAAACTTGGATCCCTCCCTCACCAGTGACTCAGGCTGAGCTGGGAGAGGGCGGTCTAGCACAAATTTCCACGTGGCAGGACACAGTTTATGAGTTTTGTGAAATGCTGAGTGCAGACAGATGTACAGAGATTGCCTTTGGGATGTTGACATTTGCAGCTGGAAGTGCTTTGTGTTACCGAGGTATTCAGGGCACATGGGGCACTGCAGGAACTCTCTGTGTGTTTCTCAGAGGGCTCGGGGCATCCGCTCACTCATGTTTCGTTGTTCTTGGCTCCAGCACAGCCAGGTGGGAGGGCAGAGACACCCACATTCCACGGCATCTAGGGGATGCCCAGCAAAACGGGATTTTTGCAGGTAGCTTTGACCATGACAAGACACAGCAGCAAATTGTCTGTCTCCCCTGTCTCCAGCCGCGGAACAACAGTGACACGAGAACCTGCCCTGCCTGTGTCCTGTCCCAGCACCTGCTGACCCGCACACGACCAAAACAATCACCTTTCCCAGAGACCTTATTTTCCATACACATATGCTTTCTGCCAGAGGCAGGGGGAACTGGGCTCAAAGGATATAAAAACCCATTTTGTGATCAGTCCAGAGAAAAGGCTGGGCTGGGAAATGGAAGCTGAGCTTGCTGTGCAGCACAGCCATGTGTCAGCTGATGGCCCTGCCTGGGCATTAGCTCTGAATTCTCCAGGCAGCCTCAAAACACCTCTGTGGAGGTGACATCATGATATCAAAATGAAATGAGACTATTTAAATGCAAGACTATCATGGTGCCAGTACAACGTGAAAATGAAACTGAGTCAATGTAACCCCACAGGGAGCAAGTTACAGTTTGAGAGAGAAATAAAACAATGTAAATGGATGTTACACTGGACTTAAAGAGCCCGCTGAGGCCAGGGTCTGTTGCTGAATTTGTTTGGGCATTCAGCTTAATTTGTGCCATATATCTTGAGCTGGATGCATTGTTTTACTGAATAGCTATTAACTAAAATTAACATGCAGCCAAGTATGTTAGTGTGCAGGCAGGGTTTGACCTAAGCTGTGAAAAGCAAAGACACCGTGGAAGTCTGGCATTTCCTTCCTGAGTGGGAAATGTCACCGAAACAACTCAATGATACAGAATCTACGCAATTATGAGTATCCTGGCACTGTCAAAGAAAGATGTTTACAAACTCACTGGAAACTAAAATGTGAAAGCATAAATGATGTGAGTGTGTCAGGACTCAGCGTGAATCGAGGCTGGATTCAGGGCATGCAGGGGGAAGGAAAAATGCAGTGTCACCATCAAGTACCTGAAGGGTACGCAAGAGCAAAAAGCAAGTTTTAGTCCTTAGGGGAGATATTGAGGGGTAATGGCACAAAACTGAGGATAAGAACTATCAGTCTGATTACCAGAACAGTCCTGCATTAGTGGGATCTGCTGGGCTGTGACAGGGTCTGCCTTGGAAACAGCAGATTTCATCTGGATGTCTGCTAGGAGTGCTGGGATTCCTAATACAGAATTGCCTGTTCCTGTGCTGCTGAGAGTAACGGCGCTGATGCACTCGTGAAGCACATCCTGCAGCTGCCCTAAGCAAGGGCTAAGAAACGTAAGAAAAACTCGGCTTTTTGGCAGCCATTCTGCAGGAGATGCTATGGACAGTCTGTGGTGGTGCATCCTCCAGACATAGGGAGGTGTTAAGGTCTGCCCAGGCAAAATCTCCAGCTGGAAAAGGGACAGAAGCAGGTAGATCCAGAGGCATGGTCATCCTCCCACTGCAGTGCACCCATAATTCACCATTTTCATATTCGTAATAAGAACAAAAATGCAAGGAGATACCCATTTCTCAGATGATAGCAAAATGAGCAACAGGTGTACCAGACACAAAAATGTTTTACTATAATTTTTTGAAGAAGAACCTGAGATTTATCAGCAGTCTCCCAGGAACAAGAAGGGGCACTAAAATTTCCCCACTGTTTGCTATAGTGACAAAAGGGAGGAATGGAGAGACACGTGAGTGAAATGTCCTAGGTCACCCTAATTCTTTTATTCACACTCATTACTGCAGTGACAGAATACAAATGCTCTCAAAGAAGTATTATATTCTACCAAACCTATAAGGTCAATAATCTTCAGGGAATCTGTAATCCAAATAACCAGGCTTATTTCAGCAGGTCCTAAAGAGCACTTATTCTGAACAACTGGCCTTACTACAAAATCCCTGGGAAATTTTGGCTTAGAACTACATGCAGCCACTACACAATTCCTGCTCTGTTGAAATTAAGTGCATCAGCTACCCACTTAATAAAAACAATAATCTTAAAAAGACATGAAAGAGGACTCAGTCCAGATTAGGGATCAAAGACATGATCCACATTACAGCAGTTTTTAGGATACAGGAGAGTAAAATAATGTTAACACTGTGCTTTGCCATCCAGCATCATCATTATGAAACTCCTCGACTCCCCTGCAAAGAACTTAGAAGAAAAGCACAAGGAAACACAGCTGGAGCTGAAAGCACTGAGCTGTGGGGGGAAAAAAAGAACAAATCCTTTCAGATCCAAACCAGTTATGGTTGCAGATTATTGTTCTGACTGTATTTAAGGAGCTTACTAAGGTCTAGAAAAAAATGCATCTGAAGGCATAAAACAGACTCAGGAAAGGATGTAAATTCTTAGCTTTCTAGAAGGCAGAAACATAGAAAGAAATGAGGAGCCACAAAAAACTGCACCCTATAACTCACACAGTTGTTTGGCATCTGAAAGGGCTTGATAAAACCCTGGCATTAGGGCAGGGATTTACTCCGGGTACTGCAGCTTTCTTAGAACTTGTGCCTGGGTTTGCCTAGACATCAGCCCAAGTTTGTAACATGATTTTTATGCCTTTCCTGCAGCTCTCCTAAAAAACACAGCAGACTACAACTTTAGAGAGAGAATTCCAAAACCAGTTAGTTGAAGTGAGTGCCAGTATTCTTGGATATTGATGGAAAAATAAGACAAAAAAGAGCTGCAGGCTGGTGCCTAGCAGCTAACTTGGAGAGAGCCAGACTTCCCAACTGCACATCTTGCACCAAGCCCAGCACCCCTGGTGACAGCAGCAAGGCTGCTCTCAGGTACAGCAAGCCTGTTTCCAGTGCATGGATGGATCAGGCTCTGGGAAGATTCTGATCTGGGGGGATGTGACAGTTACAAATGGCCTGTGCAGGCCCTGTGACAGGCTGCTCACTGGGTAACTGATGAGCTGGTGTCCCGCCGAGCAGAGCCCATGTATTTAGCGAATGACAGAAGTGCGATGTTGATCGAATCTATGTGAATAGCAAAGAAAAGCAAATACAGGCTCTACACTAAATGCCCATGATGGATAGATTCGTCTTGCTGTGTGCTACTCTGATTCCAAAGTATTCATTCAAACTACACATGTAATTCAAAATTTTCCTTGAATTTATTCTTGTTTACAGGAACTCTGAAGCACTGTGCTTCCAAGTGTTTGCAAATGACAAAGTACTCCACTCTGCTCCAGGGAAGGATTTGAGTCCATATCCTGAATTAAGTCTATAGCACACTCTTGCTAGCTGCAATAAATAAAGGGTAGGCTTTGATTTGTCTACATGACAGTGTAAATCAAAGGAAGTAGAGGGAACAAAGCCCCAACCAACACGGCACCTATGAAATGAGAAGAGGAGGGGTGGAGAAGGTGGTTCTGCTTCTACCACAAAGCTTTGGCCAAAATCTAATTGGCTTTGAAAGAGGAAAAAGCTCAAACCTCCTACTTTGAAAGACCTCAGACCCTTCACCTTTGTGTTCCACACACAGTGTACAAATCCACACATTATACTGAAAAAATTAATCACAATACTGAAGTTTTTTAAAAAATGTTTATACTGAAGGAGAAAATTCTGCAAGATTTTAAGTTTCCTAGGTGACTAGTTTTGGGTCTTTGAAGACCACCTGTGAGGATGACAGTTACAGATACAGACCCTTTTTTTCTTTTTTATTTTTCACTCCTTCCTTTCTATAAATCACACACAGCTTTGTGAGGTACCTTTGCACCAGAATGTCTGAAGCCTCAGGAAGCCCCTGGAAGCTGCATTTTGCCAAGGATTTGGGGGCTGATTTTTATTTTTGTGTTTTCAACGTAGGCAATTCTTGTAGAAGCAAAATACTGTAATTAAATTGTCTCAGTATTGACAGTTTCTTTGTTGCATTTTTCCTATTCCCTTTTCACTAGGTCACCCTGATGGACTGGAGCAGATTAGAAACATGATCCCACTGAATTCAAGGAAGTACTGCAATCCAGACCTATCAGCACTAACCTGAGAATGTTCTATTCCACATTACTCAATACTATTTTAAAAGATGCAGGATTTCCTAGGTTAGGAAACTAACAAAGATACAGAATATCCTTGTCTCATTGAAAAGATGAAATCACTCCTCTCTGCTTCCAAGACTGGTTTCAGAATTGGGATTTGCACAGGCCAAGCTGCCCATCAGTCCCCGTGACCTGGCAGAGGTCGTTCTCTTGGTGGAGGAGTTTTCTGACCTTCTAAAGATGGGGGAGTCAGGTTCACTAAGCAGCTCCAACACAAGCCTTTCATCCCTGACCTCCAGGCTGGATTCCTGCAACTCATTAGAGAGTTACAGTGCAACATGCTAATAGATTGCACATGTAGAGTCACTGATGCCTCGGCACCTGGGGTGAAAGTCTCTGCAGGCAGAGCTCAAGATGCCGTGCATTACTTGCAGCCACTGCCACATGCCACGGGTTAATTCACCTCATCTCACCTGGGCTCTCAGCCGTTAAAGCTTTTCTTCTTATTTGGAAACAGAGGCAGAACAGAGTATCAGACAGACTAATAATCTGGATTTATCCTTACAGTTTTCACAAGCAGCCAAGTTTAAAGTACAAAAGCAGGGAATAAGAAAAAAGGTTGAGAGGAAGAAGCCTCAGAGGAAGGCAGAGATCACAAAGCAGCTCTGCCTAGTGGCAGAGAGGAAGACCTGTGCCTATGGCTCCTGCAGTAGAGGATTGCACACGTGTGTTTTATTCTAGGAGGCAGAATTGTGTACACACTCTATAAAAATGACACCAAGTCCAAATGACTGTAAGGAACATTTTTTTGACATATGAAAATTTGTAAACCATTAGAGCAGAGTGTTTCTATGCAGACAAAGTTATACATGGCAAAAAAAGTGTTATTAGTGGAATAAAATAAAGGAAAACTGGTATAAATATTGTGTTGGGGTTTTTTCTTTTAAAAATAACTGTTTTTATTATGGCATCTTGGTGTGACCCTTCTGCTCATCAGCACCCATATCACTTCACACCCATGCCTGACTGCTGCTGGCAACGAGTTACAGCCTGACTCCACCTCAATGGCAATAAAAGGGAGAGTTTAAAGACACCCAAATCTGTTATTGCTCAGGAAAACGATCAGTGTTATCAGGTATCAATGCATGAGAACCTTCTGAATATTTCTCTCTGCTAATGCTGTGCTCATTTTATTGGCTGTCTTTTTTACCCTTATAAAATTCCAGGTCCTCCTTCTAAAGCTCTACATGGATCAGGTCACGATGGCCATTCAGAAACATCCTCCAAGACGCGATGCCTCTTGACATATATGTCCCACAGGCACTATGAAACATTAAAGTGACAAAACTGGAAGTACAAAGTTAAGAGATGGTGATTTCTTCAGGGATAGCCTGATAAGACTGGGACATGCCCACAGAGAAAATCAAGAGGTCTCTAGGTCTCAATGGCTTCCACAGCCACATGGAAATTTATTTCAGTGGATCCTCACTCCCACAATGCTGCCAACAAAGAAAGAGAGGCCAGCATGTCAGTTTAGTTACTACAAAAACAGTTTGCCAGAACAACGAGAGAGATGGAACAGCCACGAGGAATTGAAGCTGGGGCACATTCAAATTCTACACCCCAAGACAGCCATGAGAAGTTCTCTAATTCCGCACAGGGACGTGTGTGATGTGTGCGATGTTTGCTATGCCCACAAACACCTCTGGTCACGGAAGCTGCAGCTGAGGCAGAACAGAGCTGTAACAGGTGTGGGAGTGATGATGCAGGACCATTTCTACCAGCAATCACCACTGAAGGTGGGAAGCACTCTCAGCACAGCCCCAGGGGACACTTCAGCTACAGCAGAATGTGTCTTTTCATGACAGAGATCACAACCCCCTACAGCATCCAAAACCGCGTCCATCACAGTTATTCACAATAATAAAGATTTCAGAGAAAGCACTAAAGCCTTGCACTTGTCCAAACTCTGGCTTAAGGGCTGTGTGTGACCAAATTGTGCCATCATGAATCACATCCTGAAGGAGCATGTGGTGACAAGTCCACACGAGCAATACCTGATATCTGTGACTCTGACACATCACCAACAGAGTGCAGTTACTTCATCTGGGTTCAAAAATAATACACATCATTTGGGGATATGCTAGTTTCCTTGTCACCAAATCAACATAATTAATTTAACCACTATCATTACAGCTGAACTTTCCAGCCCAGTCAAACGAGATAAGTCAATTCCTTCTGTGTACTTTTTTTTGGATGTTTTCCTTCCTCTGTGGCTAATTATTGAAGATTTTTTCTAAGCCCTAATTCATGCCTCCTTCCTGCTGACTGCAGATAAAATGTCATCTGTGCAGGAGCTCATAATCGTCAGATTCTGACAAGCAGAGGATAAAGCACAAAGGGAAGAACATTGTTTTAAGGAGGGAGAAATCCAGATCTAACTACTGGGACTTTTGCCAGGGATTTCAATGTGAACAGAATAGAGGCGTCTTTGAGACAGTCAAAATTAGACCCTGTTGCTTCTCAAGGTTTTGTTTCCTTCTAGCTTTTTGGATGAAAAGATGGTGAAACCCAGAGCAGTGTAGCCTCGTCTGCATGATCAAAGTAAAGAGAAGGTGATACAGCTGAGGATACAGCGAAGGAGAGGGCAAAACCCCACCAGACTCAGTGTTAACTGAGGTCCTGAGCACTTTGAGGATCGTCTGCCATTTTGCTCAAGTGCTTAAAGAAAACACAGAAACCTTCTCCAGGCTCAGAATTTGAAGATGCTCTTCATATACCTGGCAGTCTCTGAAATCTAAGAGACACATGTTCAGCTCCTCAAAACACCAAGATCAATTACTGCCTTTTAGCCTCTTAGTTCAAGAAATACCCCACATGGAATGGGGGGTAGGGAGGAGAGAGAGAATACCAAGCATTGAGACCAGAGAACAAAATTGGAGTCCTCCCATTTCATCCCTCCTGAACAAGTAGGTCTGATCTCTTATTCTCTCCATTATCCTTCATCCTCTAAAAAGAGTAATCTAGAGAAGAAAATAAGGACGTCCTACCCTAATACGTTCATTTTCTCCTCCTGATGTTTCGAGTTCACGTTAGGGAGGAGTCACTGCCGTTAACACTGAGGGAAAATCACCTGGATAATTTACTGAATGCGGACTGAACACGCAGGTGTTGCATCCATCGGCCTGAGCCCGGCTCGGGCAGCCCAGCCGCCACCTGGTGACTGAAAACTCACACTGCGTTACTCCCTCAGCATTTACTCCCTCATTACTTATTCCAGATATGCATGGAACAAATCTGACAACGTATCCCAGGCAGGAATAAGCAGCTCTGATTCTCTAGAGTTCAAATATACAATATAGATCAATGTTGTCAGAAGGGAAAAAGAGATAAATTTAATTAACTCAAGTCTTAGATTGCAGAGAGTGGTCAGAGGGCGAGTGGCTGGGTTGGGGCAGGAACCATTTAAATTCAGGTACTACTCAGTTTCCTCACATCTGTGCCTCCACTGACTTTCCACAGGAAGGCAGCAGCAAAATGACCACATTCCAAAGATCCATTACTTTTCTCTTCGCTTGTCTCCTGCAGTCCCAGCTGGCACCACTGTCCTGAACTGGCACACGGAGCTGTGTGCTCTGAAACAGGTTACTTCAGCAAAAAGATTTGCAAGCTGAATGCTACAAAATAGATTTCTATAGCATGGATTTTGGTGTTATGACCAAAAAGTGCTGCCAGTCAATATTTTAGTAAGCTGTAACAAAATGTTTAGGACAATCGTTTTTAGAAGGCAATAGATATCAACAAACAGAAGACTCTTTGAAAAATGTTTATGCTTAAAATATAATGACTACTGCACATATTCTTTTCAACTTTTATGCTCTAGTCAATGTATTATAATTGAACTCTACTGAATTACTTTCCTAGTGGATAAATACTGTACACGCTGTACTGTGAAGAGACATCATGTAATGTATACTAATTAAGCCATTATATCTGTAGAGAAGATCGTATCTGAAATATCAAATTAGCAGGAATTAAACATCTCAAAGGATTAATGAAATGTTATGGAGCCATTCACTTCCAGGTCAACAGGTTCAATTTCAGCTTAGTTTAATAGTTATAATGAATTTATGTGCTGGAGAAAACAATTCTCTGCGTACGTCCATAAATCAGGGTAAGAGCCCCTGGCTCGTACCGAGAGAAGCAGGCTTGAACCAGCACAGCCAGAACAAGGGAGCCAGGAATATTCTGCTAGGCCCGGGTTTGGCACACAGCCTCGGGCTCCAGGAGATCAAAGAGCACATTTACTGCATGGCTGCGATGTGTGTAGGCAGCAGCGAGCGACACCAGAGACACTCAGTCAGTTCTCTTTACTGACCTGCCAACAATTGTCAGCCCCAGCAATAAAGTTATCACAGGCACAACATCCAGCCCCATCTCCTCTTCGACTTAGTGAAGAGCCCCTTCTGCTTCTCCTGATTTCTCTCTCAGCAGCCCTTGCTGTTTCCAGCAGAGACACCTGCAGCACTAGGAAAAGGTGGGGCTGGGCCATGGAAATGGAGGAATTGTAGCCAACTTTCACGTGGCTTTATCTTACAGCTAATCTGACAATAAATACACAGCAAACCCCAATTTTGTGGCGGAACCACAAATTTGAGACTCAACTTTTTTTTGAGATTAAATAACCATCATGTCAACAGATGTAGGCATCAGCTCCTTAGCGATGATGGGCAGTGAGCAAACAACAACCAGTTTATGCATAAGAGAAAGTAGCTAAGAAATAACCACATCAGGAACAAATAACTGTAACCTAGTGGAGTATGCACAGAGACACCTCCAACCTCTGCAGATAGACATTGAAAGGAGACAAACTTAGAAATGCATGCATCACCCAAAGCCCATCACTTCAAATCGCTGTGAGGACTCCGATTTAGTCACACACAAACCTTACCATGTAAGCTAAGGAATGGCTCAGAATGCCAAGCTTCCTGCTCCAGGTTTTTTTACTGACTTTCTGTGGAACTTGGCTAAAATCTCCATCTAACTGAGCTCCAATATCTGCAACAGAACAGTTAGAATGATCGCCTGTGCAGGTATTACGGAAAAACTGTATTTATGAGGTGCTTCAGGAGATCTAGAAATAAACACAAATTGTTAATATCAGTCCTTACTGTGAGTGTTTACCCCCACTCTGCAATATGGACTGGAAACCTAAAGAAAACACCCTGTACTGCTGACAGGAACATCTTAGCCTGTCACCTCTACCATCACCACACTTCGTGATCATCCTGCTCCCCTTTCAAATGCTCCCAAGATCTGGAAAAACAAAGATATTCACCAGAGAGAATCTGGATAGCTGTAAAATAGCTTACACAGACTATTACAGAGAAAATAGGTTTTCAACCAAGGGTACTGAGATACAAACATCACACCAGAAAAATAAAGCTCTGGCAGCCTACATAATATATGGAAAAAGCATCAAGCTTGCAGGATTGTTCTCTTTTAGTGACTACAAACAGAATTGGAGAACAAAGAGCATTCTAACAGCTGTTTGCTTTGCTTTCCTGGCACTCCTGTATTCCAAGCTTAAAAAAAAAACAAAAAAAAGAAAAAAACCAAACCAAACCAAGAGAGTAAACTCGATAAACCAAAAGGTTAAAAGAGACATTTTTATTGCAGGACTGCCTCAAATGCACCTCCCCTGCTCATGAAATCTCTCAACATTTCCACTACAGTAAATGCATTAAAAGTGAAACTTGTACCATGTATTTACTCTTCCAGCAGGAAGCTGTGAAGTGGAGCACAGAGTACTGGAGGTGGAAATCCAGATGAATTTTTAGTGGTCCATATTGCCTTTTTTCACTTTAGCCACTATTCTCCTACTAAATGCCGTGTTTTCCCAGCACTGAATTCCTTCAAGGACACTTCTAGATCTGCTTTTCCTGTGCCATAGTGAGTTACAATTGCAATGGAAAGTTTCTACAGATCATCACAAGCTTGCAACCATAGCATTTTCCTAAGGGATATAGTTTGAAATTACGTTTTTATGATTAATAATATAATAATATGTTACTGTTTATATATTAACATATTATGTATATTATTATATATGCCCACACAACTTAAAATTATTATATGTTCTTTAACTTCAAAAGTGAAATGTTTACTACGGAAGGCAAAATTGTTGTGATTTTTCTGTTCAACAAAGAAAAAAGAAAATACTTTAACAATATAGGCAGATCCAAGACAGAGTATTCAGTAAGAATTTAAGAAAAAAGTGCCCTCCAAGAGGCAGATGAACATAAGGCATTTTCCGTGTTGGACACAAGTGAAGCAGAAAGGAGAAAACCTTTCCAAAGCACTTGAGAAAATATTAGGGATTAATTAAAATGCAAAGTAAACCCTGAAATTTTCAACATTCCATATTGAATGTAAAACTATACATTTGAAACAATTTAAGCAGTATTTAATATATAGTGTTCTAGTGTAGAGGCTTAACTCTTGTGTGTTGTTTGTGCACTTTATATATGTGTGTATATGTAAAAAGAGGGGTATGTTTTATCAGATGAGTATAGTTGGAAAAAATACATAATCCCCTTGTCAGTCTAATTAAGCATTTACCCCTCCCTTGAAACCTCTTCTCTCACATCACCGTGATCATGGTTACAAGACTATTTACTTACAAATTTTAAAAAAACTCCCTTGGTGAACTTAAAAATTGCATCTCCAGCCTTCAACTGCAGTACTTCAGTCACTTAAAACAGACAGCAGAAATATGAAATTTGTGTAGTTTCATACTTCACTTGAATGCTATAAAAACTCTTGTTTGTTCTCCTTAGTCCTAACAGACACAAGCATCCAGTTGCATGTCAAGCAGCAGCCCTGGATAACGAAACAAGCTCTGACACTGGAGCGAGACAGAGGCAGCAGCGTTGGGGTTTTGGTGCTGCAGGATAAACTCTGAGGTCCACAGGGAAATCTAAATGGTGTATTTTTCTGTTTACCTTCAGGTGACAATGTCCAAATGCTGCAACACATCACTGAACGTCTGTTAGAAAAACTCCTGTCACGAGGAATAAAAATGGATGGATGAATAATGGTCAGGCTGGACCTTCTGCCTCCTGCCAGCAGGATTGAGCAGAGATTTTAAAAACGGCTTGTAAGCAATATGCAGCCAATCCAGACCTGTATAATCAGACCTAGAATCATCAACACTACACAGACATCAACTTACCTCTGAATAGAGATAAGGGAGTTGCTGGTGTTTCTCAAAGGACCTGGCTTCATCGACTGAAGTCAGTGAAAGCATTACTTGTTTTACAATCTGTTTTTCCAACTAAATTCACTGACAGCATTGAATAGGTTATTTTTTCCTTTTTAAAAGCTTGCATTCTGATTTAATTGAAGAAATATGATTGTCTACCCTTCTCCATATAGAAAAAGAATGTTTCAAAATAGGATACACTGTAAAATATCTTGAATGTTTTCTTCAAGTAAGACGCTACCATTTATGAAAGGGATTTTTGTTTTGATCCGAATGAGTAACAAAAAGCAAATACATCTTAACAGATGAAGGAACAGGATTTCCCTTTTTTATTTTCATTCACTGCCACCTCTTCCTACATCTTCCTGCAAGATCAACACTTCATTATTTCCATCAACTGCAAAGCAAGGACAATTCAAACATGTGCAAACAGAGATTAACATGCTGGTTACAGTGGGTCACCCACCCTGAAAGGCAGAGCTTTACCTACATTGTCCATATTTGTCTCCAGGGTATAAAAAGTGCGGCTTCAAAGGGAGGGAAGGGAGGGAGTGAGGGAGGGATGCTCAGCATTAGATGCCAGTTTCCTGAAGAGAAGTCACCTTTCATGACAAAGCCATCTGCAAAAGCTGTGTAGTCAAGAAACCTTTATTTGTCTCCTATGTAATATACTCCACATCAGCAATCATTTCTATCCAATGGATATATCAAATCAAATGTTGTGGCAGCAAAACTGCTCTCTGATGAGGCACCCTGATCATTTAAAAAAAGACAAGAGGCATCTTTGTAAAGTGCCTGGTGCTGCCATGATTCTTTCAGTGCTTCTTCCAGAAGGAAGACTCCCCTGAAAATTATTTCATTCATTTTTTTAAACTGAACTTTGTGCAACTCGTTCAGGTTACTTCGAACCAAAATGTTGAATCAATCCACATTTTAAAATGCCTCAGAAAGAAGAAAAATCCCAGCAGTAAATCCACCTAATTAAGCAGGGGTGTAACTAGCCCATAGCTATTATCGCTTCTCAGCTTAATATTTTTAAACATACTGTATGTGGAGCAGGCTGTAAGCTCTCCTCATTATTTCTCAAATGAAGCTGAGTAGATCTAACCCAAATTATGGCAAGATAAATCAGACAACTTAAGTGATGAAAATGGTACTTTCCCCTCTGCTTTAGGGACGCTTCTGGCTCATCTGTCCTCTGATCAAGGTGAGCCTGATAAAGCTGAAAATTACACTGTGTGACTGGATTGTATGAGATTATCTTTCCCCTGAGAAGTGATTTATTTTAGTAACTCTTAATGAATAAGAAACTTTCTGCTCCAACACGCTGCTCTTCTTGTGTGGGCATGGTTCCTTATTGCTTTGAGTGAGAGATCACATAAAAGAAATGGAGAACCTGAGCGGCTACATCTTCTCCACGGTTCAAAGACAATTTTGTGTTATAAGATAGACCTTCAGGGACCTCCAGTTCCATAAAAAGTGAAAATTAATGTCATCGGTTTGTGGGTTTAACTGCAAAAGTCACTGGCATATCTTCTACTTTTTGAGTGCGAGGAAAGTCCAGTTTTGGTTTTGAGGGATCTTGCTTTGTAGAATTTGGGGCTTCTTGACCTTCAGCAAGTTTCAGGAGACGTTGCATGTTAAGTCTGAAAATAAGGCGAGGATCTGGTCCAGAAAGAGATGGGCAATTGCAGCGCTCTCTTATTTTAAGAGCCTGTGAACACATAGGAAAACAAATCAAGCTCATTCAAATAGGAAAAACAAGAAAGTTTTCAGTCAGTGACTTTGGCTTTCCAGTCAGGTTTGCATTTGCACATTAGTTAGTGTAATAATGAGCCTGAATTGTTACCGAACAACTTCTCAACAGAAACCAAGAATTCCTGTGACAAAACGTAGCAATATGGTAAAACAATGGGAAAAATGAAGAGTGAAATTATTTTCTCACCCTGTGATCTCCAAGGATGGATACTCTAAAAGGTACAACATAATTAGACAGGAAGTTCTCCAATGTCTTCTGTGATACTTGTCCACATCAGTACCTTTTAATTTACATTCACATTTAAACTAAACTTTCTGTAGCCCTTTCAGGGTACTTTGAAGAAAAATGTTGAATCAATCCATATTCTAAAATGCTTTAGAAAGAAGAAAAATTCCAGCAGGAAATCCACTTAATTAAGTGGGGGTGTATCCAGCCCACAGGCTATTACTGCATCTCAGCTTCATATTTTTATGTTTATATTTACATTCAAATGTAAATGAAAATGACTGCATCAAGAAGAAAAGGGCTCTGAATAATTTACTTCCTCAGATATGCTCTATTATTGAAGTAACTATATATAGATATCTGGCTTAAAAAAGGAGGGAAAAATCTCCAGTAACATAATGGACTTTTAACTGTTTGGCACAGAGATCCACCTGGTTCATCACTACAGTTCAAGTCCTGTTACACAAGTGATCCCATCTCCAAGAAGTATTTGGATGCACAGCTTCCAAGCGTTATGAGAAAATAACGTCTCTTGAATGTAGCAATTTCTCTGGATAAAAAGATGAGCAGTAAGAGACCAAACTTTAAGTTAGTCCTGCTCACTGAGTAAGTGCCATTGCTTGCATTTTACAGATAAGAAAGTAGGGGCACAAAGGAGCCAGAGAATCTCCCAGAGAATCAAAATTCATTAGGACAAGCAGATTCCCCCCAGATCCTCCTGTCTTGTTCGCAATCCAAGAAAGGTATGACAGTGGATGAATCTCATTTCTCAAAGGCACTGTGGAGAAATTGATACCAACCTGTACAAAGTCAGCTGTTTTAAAGGCTGCTTAAGTTGTGTTCATTGTCACGAAGCTGAACGTACCTTAAATAGAACACACAAACTGGCAGCTCCTTGTGTTTGGCACACAACAACTGATGCTTTGCAAGCAGCTGTACAGAGAACTACTGGTATCCATGGGTCCTCCTACAACTCCTTTAAACTAATTAAGAAAAGTAGATCCTTTGTATCATATAGCAAAATATTACATGTAGAATTCTAAAGGGTTCTACATCTCCTCTGAGAACTACTTTTTTGAGATCTGCAAAACGAAACACTAAGACCTAAACAAGTCTGATGGTTATCACAAATCACTGATCACTGTGGTATGGTCACATTTGTTCGATATTACCTGTCTTGGCCTCAAGCAACGGCATAAACCATGGGCAGACTTACATCCAGCTCTGTTTTTAATCCTTTCATTGAAAAATCAGTTCAAATGTACATTTTATTTCACTTCACTTCATAACCATGGATTCTTGAAAAGCAATGGCCAGACCTGTCCTGAGTTGTAGCCAGGTGCCTCCTGGCAAGTATTTGGG
Organism: Rhagologus leucostigma; assembly: GCA_013397725.1. Lineage (NCBI taxonomy): Eukaryota > Metazoa > Chordata > Aves > Passeriformes > Rhagologus > Rhagologus leucostigma. The sequence continues at coordinate 1,021,633 of VZTD01003312.1, read as the reverse complement.
ACTGTCAGCAGAAAACACATGTTGATGAATTCGTTCTAGATGGATTCATGAGGAGGAAGAAAATAACACAGTTTTCATAGCAATCCTAGCATTGCACTTTAGACAGGGCAGAAATTTTTATAATCTGCTCTATATCCACCAGCTTTGTCTGAAACAGCAAATCAAATATTCCAGTACAGCTCTGCATAAGTAGTTGCCCATCATTTTGAAACACTTTGATATTCTTCTACAGGAGGCACTGGAAACATTTTACTACAGCAGATTTTAAAATAGAAAAGCAGAGCTTCTTAAGTCATTTTTTTTTTATAAGGAGGTTCCAAAACATATTTCTCCCCTAACTTTACTACAGTGAACTGATAGGGTTTGTTGCAAATGGCTAGAAACAAATAGAATTTAAAGTTAACACATAGTTCTGGAAAAAGACACATTCCAAAAATGTAGCAAGAGTTTCCCCAGTTGTTTCTTGCTGAAATGTAAAATTCAAATCACTGGATACACAAGTCTGGATTAGGCATGCAGATACTGTTCCTGTCTAAGTTTCAAAAAATATGAATAACGCTTTCACAGCTTGTTTTTCTACAGCATGATCATCCATGTAGTCACCAAATGTAACTGTACTGCTGAACACTCTTCTGCTTCAGTGACCTATTAATTTCTAAACTGACATTTATGACAAACCAAGAGTTTTCTCTTGTTCTCTTCTAGAACATAAGCTGCTGCAACATTGCATTAATGTCAAGCAGTGTTATTCAAGGCAAATGGGAATATAAAGATTTAGGCTGTATCCTGGAAAAGGCAACATAATCCTCTTTTAAACTAATTTAGCAATTTTGTATCTCTGGGTTTTCCTGGCTACACAGTGCCTGACCTATTTCCATGGTTTCACTCACCTGAAGTCCCAACAACAGCAAAGATAAAAACCAGCACTTCAGGTGAACATTTTTACCCCGTGGATGTCTGAGTTCTTGCTAGACATAAAGCTGTGCAAGGGGGTAAAAGGCAGCTATTCAACACCATCACCTCACACGCCACTGAAAAAACTACAGATACGGAAAGGAAACCCATGTTAATTTGTCACCTCCCTGCTCAGGACAGCTGTAACTACACATCCCAGTGAGAGCAGCCCACCTGCCTGCTTATTGGTTCAGGAGATCCCAAATAAAACATCCCAATTCCTGCTTGTAAGTAACAAAGGTGAAGCTGTTTTTCTTATCAATACAATCACAGCCACCTCCTGCAATATTTGGGAGCAGGGAAGGAAGAAGAATTAGGGAGGTCTGCCTTATCCTATCACCTTCATGTAAAGCCTACCAGCTTCTGTATAAATACAGAAATAAGTAATTTTTAGCTCCCAATATTAATCCTTCACACTGTCACAGACACCAGGCCACCTGCTGGCTCTCAAGCCCTTACAGTCTTAATGAAGTAGCAGTAAAAAGATGATTAAAGGAATTGATAGACTTTACTGCATAGAGAAGAAAAGCAGCTTATATATAATGTTAATACTTCCAATCTTCCACTGCTGTTGGCATAGAAAAGAAAAATTGTGGCAAAATATTTAATAACTTTATGGGGAGGATGGAAATACAGGTCAGTGGTTTTTATTCTTGTTTCCACATTGATAGGGCTTAATTAACATATTCTAGTACTAGAATTATCTGAAGTAATGTTCACATCATAAGCAAAGGGCAAATATACCAACCCACTTTTGAAAAGGAAGCAAAATGAATGTATCTCCCATACCAAAAGGCAGCAGACTGAGGAAAAAGCATTAACTACACAAAAATTAATAAAAATAATAAGCAGCCAATGTGGATTTGACAAGAACAGGTGCTGCCAAAGTAAATGAATTCACTTTTTTTGACAAGTTAACCGACCTAGAAAACAAGACAAGCAGTGCAATTGATATAGGCCAACTTATTATTAGTCTCTAAATGATCTCACCATGGCATTTCCACAAGAATGTGGAAACAGGAGTTACAGTGAATCAAAAATGGAATCTGAGCCAACAACATGATGCTAAAAAAGCAAATGTCACATCAAGATGAATTTTTGTATCACAGGCAAGGCTCAGTAGATAACCTTCTGCTTTATTCAGTTTAGCTGAGGCTTCCACTGATGTACAGCACTGCATTTGAACAGCACACTAGGAAACAGACACTGTAGCAAGTCAGAGAACATGAAAATGAAATATTGAGATGAACTAGAAGATCCTGTAGCTTCTCTCTGGCACTACACTCCCACAGTCTCTCTCTCCAGATCAATGATCATCCTCTCCCCTACTACAAAATTGTTGTAAGATTTCTTTTTCTGAAAATAAAATGCATCTCTCCATCCTTCATGCAGGAATTCTATGAGATTTCACTTTCCTGTTTAAGAGTATACTCTGTTTTCCTGGTTTACTATCTAAACATTTCCCTGTCTGAGGGGAAATACTTTCAAAACACAGTAAATCTTTTTCATTTGCTTTATTTCATTTCCAGGACAGCACCACTTCATAACTGCTTATAGCTCTCTTGTTTACTGATTCCTCAGCGTGGCTGTAGCTTCCAACTTGCTCAGAAAACCAGATGCAAGATCTTTAACACTCATTTGATTTGCTCCCAATCTTTTAATTACTTGAAAGGGTATAGTCCCGTAAAGTGTGTAAAGTGTGATAGTCCCGCTTTAACTTACATTTCCTGACACTGTTCAGTCACCTCATTGAGATGTAATGACATTTCATTACCTGAAGAAAAATTCTCACTTTATACGGCTGCATCTTATTGTGAACCTGCTTAAAAGTCTGTAGAGAAACATTCATGTGGCCTGAGAAGTCCAAAAGCTTGACCCTGTTTGTCCCAGCTATAATAGCTGGTCTAATAAAAGATGTTGTATTGTCCTGAAAACCATTTCAACTCCAAAACTGGCAGCACATGAAACCAACTAATTCTCATGATGGATCTGAGTCTTAAGAAATACCAGTTTCTTCACAGAGAGATACTAGAGATAAAAAGGTCTTTTTTGATCTGGCTTCTCTCCCTGGGCTCTGAGTATCTAATGGCAATTAATATATGGTAAACACCCTGTTCTAAAAAGCTCAAAGTATGCGAACAATGAAACAAAATGGGCCTGATACTGAGCGAAAACAAAACCCTGGGATTCCCTTTCCATGCCTGAAATGCAGCCTGAAGGCAGCAGCTCCCACAAGAAGGGGAGTCAATGCCTCAGACAAGAAGCCTCTGACAGCACCTCTACACACTTTCTTTCATCTTTATTCCACTCTTGTAGTGCCAACCTCACTTATCTTGTGAACTTGCTAAAAACAGGAAGGCTTCAGCCCCTGATTTCTCATCCTACTCCAAAGAATGTTTAAGGTAAAAGGCAAACGAAAACATCTTCCCCCTCAATTATCTTTTGGAAGATCTTCCCGGCCCCAGGGCTCTTGGAAGTGAGAGTGGCTATAAAAAGATGTGGGTTGCTCCACCTGCTAAACTACGAGAGATGAGACAGAAATAACAGTTCTACACAGTTGCTCAGTTATTTAACTTATTTGCTCAGGCCTGGGGTAGAACATAAGAAGTAATTTATTTCATTACCTCTTTATAAGCCAGTCAACAACTATATGAAAACAAACGATCCTGAACCCTTTATGTTCAATCTAGCTAAAACTGAGGCTCCACAACAAGATTCATTTTCTATTCAGCTGCTCTAATGTGTTAGAAAATCCATCAAAAACATTCTCCCAGCCTGTTTCTGCAAACTACAGACTTTGTGTACATTAATTTGAAATATCCAGTCCAGCCACTCTCCAGCCTCCTACCCCTAATGCTGACTTTGATTTATGCCATCATTTAGAATATTTACTGTATTCATTCTCATCAAAGGATTCACGAAACTCTTTTTTTCTCCTTTGAAGTCAGCAAACACCTCAACATTTTAATGCTCCCTCTGCCAATAAATCTTCAAGTGTCTTTACAGTCTGGAACTGAGAATGACTTAAAGTGACAGAGAGTTTAAAAAAAAAGAAGAAGAAATTACTAGTTGGTTATAAAAAAGGGTATTTCCAAACACAGTTTAGCTTGCTGAAAAACAGTGTCGCAGTGGAGTGCTTTAACACTCTTTTATTTTTTTATTTGCTACAAAAGCAAAAGAAGTCAACACAATTTAGGGATCCAACTAAAAAACTACCTTTCCAAACTGGCAAAAACATAGAAGGAGTAGATGAGCCCTGTCACATCTATACCAGAAGGCCACTCAAAAGCAAAAATATTACACTTTGATCAGAAATCAAAAAAAAACCAAACAAACCACAGCTTAAAATATAATTACATTTTACCTGTGCTATCTTACTTTTTTCTCATTTAATAAAACCTTTAAGGTTGAAAGCTTTGCAAAAGAGAATTTCTGTAAGGATAAAGAGAAAGCATGGTGCTATTGGAGTAAATTGTGAATCAATACCAAAGCAGCTAATTAATTAATTAATTAATATCAAACTGCTTCTGGCAACTGTCCTAAGAGGAAAAGACCCTTCCCTGAGCCCTGCTCACCTCTGGGATGAGGCGGTCCAAGTGCTCAGCTCTGTTTTCATGCGAAGGGTGTGTGGAGAGCCACTCGGGCAGCTTGGGCTGCCCCTCGATGGCTTCTGCCAATTCCATCTGCTGCCAAAAGACGCTGCTGGCTCTGACATCCACACAGGCCTGAAAGCAGAAGGGAAATGGAAACACCACTGTATGCTTCAAGTAATAAATACACAGTCTAACGGATATTGAATTACAAAAAACATCTTAAATTTTAAGTCTCTAAAGTCTGTTTAGATGGTCCTCATACCTGACAGGGAAAAGCTGGTCCAAAATATCTAAAAGCAATAAAAAACTCATGCAGACAGACACTGGATCTATTCTTTTTAACACCTGTGTAACTCCACTGATCTTAAAACCTTACACCTGAATTAGTAAAATTAAGGAGGAAGAAAAGGTTTACAATCTCTGGCACATATTTGTTCTTTAAAAAAAAGCTCAGCTGCAAATTTGAGGTTATATTTACTAGAACAAACTAATCATCTCCACAGATTTAGGCAAATTTACAGGAAAAAGTTGAGAGTCAAAAATACAAGGTGATAATAATTCTTACTTATATATACCTAAAAATTTACTGGAAATGCTTTTGTGTAAGTGATTACATGGCCTTTCATGGGTGATCTGTGGAATCCATGACACATTAAAACAGTAATTCTGCAGAATTCCTGACTCTCTTCAAGAAATATATATTTAACCACAGAAAGTCATGGAACAGTAATTTTTAGAATTGCTTTTGTGTATCAGCACAGACTTCTCTAGTTTTACATTTAAGTGAAGGAGAAAAATAAATAAGATTTCTTACACTGACTTTCATATGCTAAGAAAAAAAAAAGAGAGTAGTCAGAAGATAAGAAAATTACTTCTTCCCATTCCCCACCCCAGGAATAGATGCGGTGCTTTAACCTTCGAATTTATTTAATAAAATTATTATTATGAAAAGGTTATCTGCACAAGCAGGGAAATGCTCATATGTCACTTCACTTACTTCTTTCGGGTACAGCCCTATTTTTTCAGTATTAGAAAGCAGTGAGCACAAACACAGCATTACATTTTTTTCAAGGATTGTATTATTCCCTTAGACAATTTCAAATTACAGATGCAGTTTTAATCCCAGAATGAAAATTAATTTTAAAAACCCTTCCTTGAAGAAACATTAATAATTATTAAAAGGAAATTTTGCTTATGAAATATTAACACTAGATGGTGCTGCTCTCACTGGTATCTGACATCTGGGTCTATTGCACTTCGCCAGGAATCAAAGAGTTTGTTCAGTTTCCTCAATATAGAATTAAATTCCTCACGGGGAAAAAAGAAAGGAACTGAAAAAATAAATGATGAAAAAAATGCTGAATAGCTTCTGACTCAATTTTTGTCTTACTTTAGGTTGCATTGTTGTTATGGCTGTATTTAGCTTAAATCTTTAAATCTTTACGTATAATTAAATCCTAGTTATGGAAAATCACTATTTAGCATTCTCCTTTTTATAAATACATGGGCTTTTCTTCTAATATCAATAAATTACACAAACTGTAGACTGTGTAGGTAATGCACAACTTTACACACTTCAGTGTTATTACATACAATTAGCCAGAATGATTTTGTCTTCCTCTAAAAACTGTTTTATTTCCCACCACTTCATAAATCTACATATCTTCAAAAATTTACACTTTACCTCCATATGAAGTATGAAATTCCCTCCGATTGTAACAGAAACTGAAAAAAGTCTGGTACTTATTTTTTTGCTAATTTGATTTTTATTGCTAATAAAACCAGTCAGTTGTAGTTACCTTTGCTGCAAACTGAAGCCCCACTTTATCTGCTTCAGCCTCCAGGGTTCTGCTGTAGGGTCTATCAAACACGAACTGCAAAGAAGCACATCAAAGCTCTGTTTCTTGGTTTGGAACGTGTACAAAGATAGAGCTCTGTAGCTGTCTTTTAACCTTCTCATAAGAACTGGGGTTTATCTATCATGCTCACATTGCATGCGATCAGTATTAATTTTCTTAATGTAATCTTTAATTCCATTATATGTAACTCATTGATCCTGTATTCAGTTGAAATTAATTCAAATTAGACATATTTTCATGGGCCCTCTCAGCAGCCAATCTCATTTTGCAGCAACTGAAAGCTCAATACCAACTTTACACCAGAATTTTTTCACTTTATTTTTATTGATATCAAGATTTTTGTTGCAGCAACTGCATGTAAAAAACTCCGGTGGTTCCCTAAACTTTTATGATGCCTTTAAGCTTGGTATAATCTATTTCATATGGCCCACAATAAGAAATGTAGCCATAAATATTTTCATGCAGAAATCACTCCTTTGCCATGATTGTCCCTAACACAAGCTGTAAATTGCCCTTGAGAAATCAAATCAGAAGACATAAAGCTAAACCAAACTCCTCTCCTCTTTTTCTAAGAGCATTAACACACGCTAAGAGACAGTGGTGGCTTTCTCAAATGTAATTCATGTAGATTTGGGCAGCCTTGCCCTAGTCTGTCATGTTATAGTAAATGCAAATCAGGACTTGTTTAAACAGCCTGCTCCTGCAGAGATAAGGAACCTGTCACAACATCCTGGTTTAGTCATCCATTAGGAAATATGAACTGAAGAACGGCAAATGTGCAAGGTTAGAGAAGAGAGAGAGGTTTATCAGCTCAAAAAGGTTTTATCAGCTCTTTATCTGGCTATAGAAATATGTCCTTCTTAAAAGTTTCAGGGAAAAAAACACCAAAAACCAAACAACAAACCACAAGAGAGTTTGAAATGAAGAGCACCAAAGAAGTGGTACAATGCCTTGAATATATAAAGATTATTATAAAGGTAACTGTAATTTTTTGCTTCTTTCCAAAGAAGTAATTTTAGTTTTTCTTTACTAGGTCAAAAACAGAAGTAAACCAAAATTGATCCTCTAACAGTTTTTTAAAGCCAAACATGCTAGTTTAGAAGTAAGCAGACATGAGGTCACTTTCCAAATTCTTAGTTTCCATACAGACCTTAAACATTGCAATTATAAATATATTTTTTAATCCTCTGATGATAAAGTCATTCCTTGAAGTGGAATACATATTTTTATTGCCGTGAAAAGTGCTCCAGGTCTGTTGGTGCACATATATTCACTAAACAGCATAGAAATTCCTGGCTAGTCCGTCATATTCCTGAAGCACCATTTCCTAGTTAGCCAGATAAACTGTTTGATTAATTATTAAACATTTTTTAGACATGGAAATGAAACTGGTAACGTACAAGAGTCCTGAGGCATTTAACATACAGCAGTATTCATCTGCTACTGAAAAATAAAATGGTTAAAAAAAATCTTTTGTGAATGTGCTCAAATGAAAAATTAGAACTTCAAACTCTGACCTAAAATCCTTGTCAGAAATTAGACATGAAAAAAGAAGACGGATTTGATTTTTCAAATCAGTTACCATAGCTGACTGTGTATGTTAAAGAAAACGGAGTTCCAGGTATACGTTTACCCAAAATCACCAGTTTTCAACTGAAAGACAGATCTTATGGTGTGAGGTGGACAAAAAGGAGTATGAAGTACTGCATCCGTATATACAGGTGTGTGGGACATGAGTAAAACTCAGAGTCATGCTTCGTGTTATTCCAAGAATAACTCCTAGGCTTTAGTTCCCATATAAATAATGCTGCTCTGTAACAAAGCCAATATGCTTCAGTCCAGAAATACATCGTTAAAGAACAACCCCAAATAAATGTCATAAGAAAAGTTAACAATTTATTAAGGAAAGAGAATCCATTAGCTTTGGGGGAAAAGGCAGAACTGGAGTTCACATGCCTAAAGGCCTACAAAGAATCACTGGGAAACACTTAAGAGTCAATAATAAAAAATACACAATAGTCAGCAGGTCAAAAAGTCAAGCCTCTAAGGACATGAGAGAAAAACAAATATTGAAACAGAAGCAATTACCACAATGTGGCTAAAATAACCCTTTCACAGAATGGGATGCTAAAGCTTTAAAAAGCAAAATACAGTTATGGAAGAAGAGGAAGAGAAACATCCTGAGAAAATGTGCAGAATGATTCGCTTTCATATAAGCACAACACGTAAATTTTGAATGGAGGAAACAGACACTGCACTCCTGGGTGACTAAAAAAACCTAAATTTTCTATTCAGCTTCTTTTGTCTATGGGATGAAAGCTTTTCAAGTATTAATCACTTCAACATTACTGAAGTTTGATCAGCCTTTTAAACCAGGACAGTACCCTATAGATGATGTTTCTTTGCACAAGAGTAGGAGCTTAAACCCAGATTCCTTTTCTAATCTAAAGCACAACTCCAATCCATGATGCCAAAATACCCGTTCTCTGTGGAGAGGAGAAGAGATGCTGACAGAGAGTTGAATCTTGCTGTCTAAATTACGAGCAGTCTCAGGATTCATTCACGCGTTGTTTTTGCCAAATTCAGCTCTTCAAAATGCTGGCTAGCATTCATCAATGTATTGGTTTCCTAGCTACTTGTGCAAATATCCAAGCTCTTTAGAGATAATTTATGTTCAGAATCCACACATCTACCCATTAGCATAAGAACTACCAAAACAGATTGGTTATGTTTAATTTCATGTTTTTGAGGAACTGGGGGAAATCTCAGGAAAAGCATCAAGTCAAACCAAGAGCTCTTTCATTTTAATTCAGATTCCAGTTTTATGATCTAAGCAAATTTCTATTTATAAAACACACTTTTAAAAAAATAAATGGATCAGTAACTGTCCAGAGAGTAATTAAACTGCTGAAGGAAACTGGCACCAGAAAGCCTCTGAATTTTACTTTGCAGAAGTATTTTCTGGCTGAAAAGATTATTTTAGTAACTTGTACTATAGCATGGTTTATATAAAGGGTGTTTAGATTCTCATTATTTTTAATCTTGGAAACCATTCTTACCACTAACAATACAGTTGAAGAATTCCATATATTTTATTTGGTTTAGGAACAATTTAACAACTATTTAAAATAAAAACATGGCATTTTACCATATACAACTTTAAAGGGCAAGTTACCTTTCCAAAAGACAATCATCTGTCTTAATTGGCAAGCAGGTTCCCGCAGCCTGTGCAACTAAATCCACTCATTTAGGGAAACCTAAAGTTCTTCAACATGACAAACGAAAATCAGCATCAACTAAAGCAGAATCAGATTTATAAAAACATACCTCGTTCCATAACAGACTCAAACATTAACTTTTGCTTATATTTCTCCTCTTGCCTTTTCCCCCAAACTTACTATTTAGTGTGGCAAAAGATTAAAAATGTCTTTTCGAGGAACTCAGGAAGGACAATACAGAATGTCAGTCAGTCTTACCTCCTGCAACTTGCTCTGAATCCACTGGCCAACAACTGCCAAACTATCACGAGGACAGATGGCCCAAATCATAGTGAGAAAGATGAGTGAGAGAAAATCCAAGAAGTGAACCAGGCTGGCTTTCTCTGCCTGCAAACAGAAATTGCTCGTTTTCATTCCTTACTGTCTGACATTTCTTTAGAACATAACAGAATTTGGGAACACTTTAAAAATCACTGGGGTTTTTTTTCCTATGCAGCCACAGGAACAGGGCAAGCACAACTTTCCCTGCTTGTACCAAAAAAAAAAAAATCCAGTTGGATACAAGGTACTTTCAGGCCAGAATTCACATAAGCTGCATAAATACAGCTGGAACAAATACATTCTGCCTACCAGCCTCTCTGAGAGATTCAAAGCTTGAGGTAGGATGGTGGCAACATGCAGAAAAAGTTCTTCAGCAAAAAGGCTGTGAAACACCTCAGCATGAATGAAAAAATCTATAAAAAGACCTTCTTTACATTGATTTGAAAAGAGATAAGACATCACTGAGACAGGATCACTAATGGGATAAGGGGACAGTACACATAACGTATTTATCTTTTATATTCTGCTGCTTTCCCTTAAATTCAGAATCTAAGAGATTATTCTGTTTTCCAGAGCTCTATCTGACATCACAAAATTGATCAGAGCATTTATGAGCAGCATCATGCAATACTTCTCTTTGTGCCAGTCGGGTAACACAGATTTCATACAAACAAGATAAGTTCTTTTCTATTATCAGAAATATTTTTTAGAAGTTTAAAGGGTTGGTTGGCTCAACTGAGCCCAAGAAACCATGATATGAACTGTTGCTCATCCAAAACCACACAAGAACCAAGCTCCAGGTATTCTAGAATTTGACATTCAAAAACTGCATGCTACAATAATAACAGTATCATGTATTTTAGGATACTTTTAAAAAGTGTATCCACTTCTGCAGGTATTAACAAGTACAGGAGTAACAGAGGTGCTGAGCACCTCCAGTTCTTTGTCTGTGCTGTAAGAGAGCAATCTGCAGACCAAGTTCTAAATGACTCTTGAAAGTGAGCCATAATCCACCTGTGCAGCTGTGAAAAAAGCCCTGGCAGCCTTTGTGTTAACAGGGACGATCACAGGTCTTCTGACAGTTATTAAGTGCTACACGAATAATAAGGATCTACTGTAGAAGACTACTCATTTCAAACTCAATTTCGCATTAATTAGATAGAGTCACACTGAAAACTTGGTTGGTAATGATAGGGAAAATCATAATTGGAGTAATTAGAATTAATAATTTAAGGATATTAGACAGCTTTCTTTAAAGACTTACTGCATGTTCCAGAACAGCGTGAGCTATTTCATGTCCTAAAATAAATGATAGCTGATGAATATCAGAAACTGCATCCAGCAACCCAGTAAAAACAAACACTTGACCATTCTGTAAACAAAGAGAATAAAATTAAGTGGGAGACACATCAAGTGCTGTTTCAATATTATCAACTTTTTGTGTGGCGTACAACTTACTGGAAGCACAAAAGCATTTACAACTGGTTCATCCACCACATGGATAACCCACTTGAGAGCTGAGACTTGGGGGACATCCTTGTTGCTTTCAGACAAATGCCCAACAATTGTCTCCACAAGCTGGTAGCCTGCATCTGTCTCGGGTAACATTTGACTTTTAAATAGCTTCATCCACTGAAAAAAAAATTCACTGGTTGTAATTTTTAAGGTGGACAAATGTATACAAACCATAATTTGAAAATATCGTTGTACTTGTTCTGTTCTTATCTTGTGTCTCTGACAGGAAATGGATACACTCGGATATGGTTTATCAAGTTTCACTTTACAACAGGAAGTCGCAGAACTCAAAATTACAGGGACTAGTTCAATGGACAAGAAACAGTTAGGAATGTTTGCTACATGCATGTCAAGTGCTTTTCAACCTTTATGTGCCTCAGATGGAAAGGGAACTCTTAAAAAGGATGGGGACAAGAGAAGGGTGTAACAGGTGAGGGCAGCTCTGCAGGGTTCTGAGCAGGAAGTTCAAAACTCATCAAGGACACTACAAGGTTTGCTTGCCCATCTCATTAACAGGACTATTTCATCACTAAAAAAAGCAACACTTTTTAAGTACTTTCAATTTTTTGTCTAAAATCTTACCATATCATATTCCATCTGTGACAGTTCCCTAAAATGTTCTTTGCCAAACACCATCAGTCGAGCGCGCCCAGTGATGGGTGTCTCCTCCAAGTGGGTAAAATAAAACATGACAAATACAACTCCCAAGCTGCTGACACCCAGCAGGATCTTCCATTTGTTTTTTCTGGCACTTTCTTTAAAGAGTTCCCGTTTATTAGGAGGAAGTGCCTTCCACCATTTTCTTATGCTTCTGTAAGATACAAACAGTGTTAACTTAGGACATAGTTAAAAAGGAATTTGTCTGTCCTTGCTGTATGCTCTATTACAGTCTCATCTCATGTAGGAGCTCTTGGGAGGTTATACTGTAATTGGCTTCCACTCCACCTCACTTCTTCCCTCCCACAGGAGAACAAGGAATGCCCCTTAGTGTCTTGGTTCATCTCCCTCTACCACATGTAAATGAGAAGGAAAAGAGCAAAAGATACATCTAACACCTCTGATAATGGAAAAAAACACCTCTTGTTGAGCAAACAGTCAGGCAAACAACACTACAAACACACCTGCCATCCTCCCCACACTCATACTTTGCGTGATGGGTCTTGCACTGAGAGGAAAGTAACACAGTGTTTTACCTGCCAAGAATGATGGCAAATAATTTCTGAGCTGGCTTCACAATAATCCAGAAAAGAGGAACTGGTGCAGCCTGAAGGGCTGGTGATGTGTGAAAAGACCTGACGATCTGAAGGTTCCAAGCAGGAAAGTGATGTGGGAGTTGCCCTGCAGAACTGATCTGGAGGGATGGGATCTTCTTCCCCAGTGGCTGAGAAGACTGGGAGCAAAACCTTCCTGAACTATGGTGTCCATTCCTGTACACTTCTGTATTTGGGACATCCAAAAGACATCTCAGTCCTTTACCAGTGAAGTTTCTATAGGAGCCAGGGCTTCCAGTCAAAAAACAGTTTCTAGCATTTCCACTCAAATTCAAACTTTGGCATCTATCTCTGTCGACCTGAGTTCGGCACCATCCTGCGTAAAACCTAGAGAGATTATTGCACTTCCCCTGCTTGCACAAAGAAGCCAAACGAGAGAAAACACAGTTCCTGCCCGGCAGCTTTAGACCACAGATGATATTCATAACTTCTCTGGTTGGTTACCCTGAAACAAAGAAAAAAAAATAGCAGACTGGTATTAAGAAGCCCACCCAAACAAGAAACTCTGCATCGTTATTTCATTTTCCCTGAATAGATATTGTGTATTTGTTTGCCAACAGCTGCGTTGCACAGAGAAAGGTCACAGTCACAACTGCATCCAGTTACAGTTCTAAGATATCAATCTGCTTCTGACTGTGAAAGACATCAGTATCTTGCATCACTGAGAATAAAACAAGGTGTGATTTATTTTTTTCCTTTCACTTTTATTACCACCAGATCAGAGTGACTGCAGGTGTCCCTTGTGGGTCATCACCTCTCTGCTCTGGGCTTCTGCCCACCTGTGCCATTCCTATACATGAAGAAAACCAGGATCTGTGAGCACGTTGCTGGTACTTTGCCCTCGGCCTAGAAACAAAACACAGCGAAACCAAGTGTCCGCCAGCCGGGAGCCTCTGGCTCATAAACGTGGAAATGCCTT
>VZTD01003312.1:953871-1007946 GCA_013397725.1 Rhagologus leucostigma | reverse complement strand
CCCTCTGGCTCCGATCGCGGCCTCCGCTTCCCCTTCACCCCCGCCACCCTCGGGGGGAACCGCGATTATCGTGACATGGGCTGATGTGAGGAGCCGGGGGTGGGGAATGAAGGAGACGAGTCACTCTGAGGCGCCCGCCCGAGTAATGGCGGGCGGGGAGGCGGGGGACAGCTCTGGCCGCCTCACAGCTGCACGTCCCAGGGACCGGGAACGACCTCCTCGACCGGGCTCCCCTACTCACCACCGCGGGAGGCGGCGGCGGAGGGGCCGGACCGCGGAGCCAGTGTCGATACGGAGCCGGGGCGGAGGACGGCAGGCGGGACGGGCGCGGGCCGCTGCAGCGGCTGCCGGAGCCCCGCGTCCCTTCCCTCAGGCGGGGCCGCCGCCGTTCCCGCCACCGCCGCTCCCTCAGGCAGCGGCCGCCATTTTGTGACAGCGCGGGGAACAGGAGCGCCCCTCATCAGGCGCAGAGCCCGTTCTCCTGAGTGCCTTAACCCTGGCTTTGCCCGCGATGTTTCCGTGTCATCTGGTTGCAAAATGTGGAATATGTTAGGATTATTTTAAGTCAGGCTGTTCTTTGATGTAAGATCTTTGTATGCTTTCGATCCTAAATCAGTGGAACAGGCAGCAGCCAGCTTCCCCTAGTCAAGGACATCCGGGAACTAAGAAGCTTTAAGGACGTAGCAAATCAAGGTGCTGATGTATACCTGTGTATACATTGCTAACTCCGCTGAATACTCAAAGTTTGCGTACTCTATAGCTGAACTATGATCATTATAATAATAAAAATCATGTCTACAGCTCAAAAAGACCCTGTCCAGGTGAAGACCCTTCCCCTGAACATGTGTAGGAGTCAGCTGGGGCTATGTAACTTGTATAGAAACAAGTAATCAATCATAATAGAGGGGCTGTGCTTGGAAAGTTGCTAACTCTGAATTCCTGTGTGTAAATAATGGTGGGAAAAGTCTGGTGGTCCGCCTTGATTTGTGGATTCTGAGCACCGGGGCTTGCGCAGCTCTGAAATAAAAAGTATCTCGAGTGTGTAATTATGGCCTTGTTGCGCACCAGGTAACAACCCCATTTTGTGGGCAACAACCTCATGGCTGAGGGTGGCCCTGAGTCCTGGCAGTCCAGAGGTCCCAGACCTTAAAGCCCCTTCACAGAATGGGTGAGGTTGGGAGGAACAACTGGAGCTCATCCAGTCCAAGCTCTCCCCTCAAACAGGGTCCTGAGAGCCCTTAGGAATGTGTCCAGGGCTTTCAGAGCTCACAGGTGTTATGCCTGGGCTTGTTTTCTGCTGTTTTAGAGAAAAAGTCCTGTGAGGAGTAGCTGAGGGGGTCAGGCTGAAGAAGAGGAGGCTCAGCTGGGACCTTCTCACTTTTGCAACTCCCTGAAAGTAGTTTAGAGCCAGGTGGGGGTCATTCTTTCTCTCAAGTAACAAGTGTCAGGAGAAGAGAAAATGGCCTCAAGTTGTGCCAGAGGAGGTTTAAGTTGGACATCAAGAAGAATTTCTTCCCTGAAAGGGTTGTTAAACCTTGGAAGGGGCTGCCCAGGGGGGTGGTGGGGGGTCACCATCCCTGAGATGTTCAAAGAACAGCTGAACATGGCACTCAAGTGCTCTGGTCTGGTTGACAAGGTGGGGGCTGGTCACAGGTTGGACTTGATGATCTCAGAGGTCTTTTCCAACCTAATTGATTCTCCGATTCTGTTTCTGGGGACCTGAAATGTGAAGTGGTTCCTGCCACCAAAAGGGCTGATGACACTCCTGGGCAGGGAGCAGTCAGATCTGCTGCCACGGTAGGAGCAGAGGTGATGTTTTTCCCAAGAAAATGGCAAGCTGCTAACCTAATGTATAGCTCTTGTCCTACTCCTCTGGCTGACAAGTATATCTTGAGTGATATGATGTGAAAAACAGGTTATTTGCTGAGGGAGGGTGAGGCTGGGATGTGTGGTAATGACAGGGCAGCCCAGGCTGCACATAAGCCCTGGTGCTTTGAATGTAAACAGAGGCCCTGTTGTTGCGGAAGGTAAAGAAACACAAATCTTTGCCTTCCAGAGCCACATCCTCTGTGTGTGAGCACAGTCGAGTATTGTTCAGTGTTTGTTGAGGTACTCCTTATTCCACCTTTTTTTATTGCCAGAGCCCACTCCTGTGACAGTTCTTAAGCACTGATGTTCATTGCCAAGGGAAATACGTAGTGACCCGTTCTTGCAGTCCAGGCCAAAAAGGAATTCACTTAGTGATAATCTTATAATTTCCTCTGACACAATTCCTTTAAGACCTGCCCAGGCTCCATTATCATAAGAAGCACGAAGAGTAAAATCTGTCAGTCAGTAACACAGCATTAATTTTTGTGACTGCTCCAGTCACAAAACCAGCTGAGCTGTAGCAGCAGAAAAGCACTTTGTGTAACCCAAGGTGTGTGTGTGTCCCAGCTGTCAGGAAATGAAGAACGGAGATGAAAACTCTCAAAAATGTCCTTATTAGACTTTATATTTGCTTGCTTTTCTTGTCTTCTCGATCTAGAATGCTCCATTCCTAAGCCAAGCATTAAGGCTTTCTACCATTTCTTCTATCATTTTTCCACCTCAGTGTCTCCGCTTTTTATCGAGTCTGCTGAAAACATACTGGTTTGGGGTTTTTTCTTTGCATGTTTCTTTTTGCAATTATTTATTTCTCCAGTTGCATTATTTAACTCTGTCTGCATAGAAGGTATAGGAGCTATTCCTGCATTCCTGACTTGGCTAAATTTCTCTTAAAATCAATGGATGTTTTGAGTGTGCAAGGATGGGGCTAAGAGTTGTGTTCTACATTCTGCACTTCTAAAGTTTCCCCAAGTATCATCGCTTGCAATTAAAATTTCAAAGCAGACAAGCAGCAAATACAGCACAGGTAATTATAGGATCTATCAAATACCAGCACTAAATATATCTCTAGATGAAAATCTGGTAAACAGTTGAGCAATTGGAAAGTTGTAGAGTGTTTTTTTCCTCTAAATAGATGTGTAGTGGAAAAAACATTCTAACTAGTAATTTATATTGTGGCTTCTCTTGAATTTTAATGAAGATGTGTGCATATAACTTTTTTCCCCCAAGGAAATAAAATAGAATATTCTATGGCAAAGAGAGGTAGATTAAGACAGTTTTGTAGCTGAGTTTTTGCTTACAAGCCTCATGTCTTCTACAAAAAAACCCCCTGTAATTCACATTTCAGAAGAAGACCAGAAAGCAAGTTTTCAATTTTTAAGACTGCAGAAGACCTGTTTACAGGTCATCAGCGATTTCCTAAGTACAATTAAACAATTAACACCTTAACAGGTACAATTTTCCTGTGTGGATGTGTCCACTAGTATTTGTGTATCTCTTTATGTAAGTAGTTGTTCTGAACTGAATGAGGTTTTGTATATGTATTAAATTATTCCCACAAGCAAATGCCAAATCAAATAAAAGTAATGAAAACTAGTTTAACTCTGAATATAAAAAGTATTTTTCTGTGCTTGGTATACAGATACTTCTGTATTTGGTACTAAAGTCTCTCTGCTACCAATTTTAATCATCATGGTTAAAAAGTTGTCAGTTAAAATATACAGTTTTCAGCTTCAAATGAAAAACTCACTATAAAATATTAAAATATTTGAGTTTTATATAAATACAAGGAAAAACTAAGTATTAATTGATTGTATTGTTATTCAAGTTTCAGTGTAATTCACTTCTGCTCATGAATGCTATGCTAAAATCTTGGCAGAAAAAATGCACTCCATCACCTTCTGCAAGTCAGAAATTGGATTTAATGCCACTTAGTCTGTTTGGCCAGTGGAAATACCAGAAGTTTACATTTATTTAATAGATCAGACGATGCTTTTCATAAGTATCGAGATTTTTCCAAATGTTGTGCACTAGAATATCCTGCCTCGGTCCACTGTGTCTTGTACTCTCCTTTGCCCTGCCCTTCCCCACTGAGATACCAATTAGAGGATGCTCCTTAGGAATTTAATAGGTATTAACTGTTGCAGGGTATTATCTCTGTTGTTGATGTTTTTAAAAAGTAGGTTTAAAATCCAGAAAATGAAGTTACTGAACCAAGCAGAAGTTTACTGTAAAACTGTTCCTCTAAAAGTTGTTATAAAATTCAATACCAAATTTAATTCCAAAACACATGTGAAGAGGCTGTAAATAAGGAGTGCTCTTTTTGTTGCCTCCCGGTTGTTCCATGTAGCTTTTCTGGGTGCAACCAGAGCAGCAAAAGTGCTGAGATTTCTCATTTCAAGCCTTACAAGGACAGGCATTTATCTCAAAAGAACCATCTGAAAAAGCTTGGGTGCATATACCACCAACACTGTTGGGCCTACGTGTAAAAACGTCAGTGGCAAATTAGCAGTGCACATTTTCATCGTTCAGTCTTTCATTTAGATAATGCAAAGTCTCCCTAATTGTTTCTGTGGCGCTTCATTGGTGCTGGAGTGGGGCTGTAGGAGTGTTATCCCTCAGGGACCAGGGATCATCGTGCAAATGAGATGTGGGTCTTGTCAGGCTGCCTGGCGTGGATGAAATTTTAACTAGGTAAAGCCTGGTACAAGAGATTTGGTTAGAACTGCTGAAAAATAATAGTAAAAGTTCTGGAAGCTAATTTTTCCTGCTTTGATAGCAACGGTAATGACTTAAGATTAATTTTAGCATTGACAAAAAAAAAGAGATGTAATTGCAGTATTTAAAACCCTGAGGCAAATCAGTGGAAATGCTTTGGAAAGGATAATTACACCTGCATGAGGAAGAAGATCTGTTTAATAGCATTAACTGGCCCAATTAAGGAGAAGTGGAGGAAGGGCCAATCTGTTACTTCTTTAACTGTTCACTGAAAAACTGGTTTAGATATTGGAGCAGTAGAAATTGGTTTGGCTTTTTCCAGGGTGATTCCCCAAGGTTTAAATATTTTAAGGACTATTGGAGGGATCTTGTCTCCAGTTGTCAGTAACATCCCAGACATGCAGGCGTTTCACCATCCCAACAAGAGAGACCTCGGTGTATTTACATGGCAGGCGTTAAGATTCACATCAGTAACCTAATCTGGCATAATCCCAGTCTAAACATCCCTAAGAGATTATTCTTAAGCAGGGGAAGATGGGACAAAAAGAAGATTCTTTGCTGTTCCACAACAGCAGCAGGTTTGACTGTTTGACCACTGATAAGAGCTGGAGGCTGCAGAGTGGTGGGTGCAGGGGAGGATCTCCTGCCATGAGGTTTTCCCGAGGGCTTCCCTGCTCTGACAAATAGTGGTGTGTGTGTGTCTTTAATGTAGGTGTGGAACAGACAGGTGTGTGCACACACCAGCACCTACAGACTAACATGGGCTTTTTGTGTCAAAGAGTTCAAGGGTACATACTCGGATATATAGGCAGACATGGATTTTACCAAGAGGAGTAGAGAGAACAGAGTTTAAGAGGGTTTTAATCCTTGTCTCTCATTTCCTTGCTGTAGTGCTGCCATTGCTTCTGGCACTGTCCTCAGATTGTGAGTGGTTACAAAAGTTTTAGCTGAAAGCGAAAGCCGAAGCTCACTTTGTGCAGCTGCACAGGGGTAGTGGCACGGCGTGTGAAGGGCAGCACTGGCCTCTTCAGAGCTGTAGTGCGGAGAGGGGATTTTTTTCTCTGCATGTGTTTAATTTGAGCTTTCCAAGGCAGCCAGTTGGAATTGCAGAACATAATTTAGGCAACAGCCAGCACACTGCCATTGTTAAAGCAGCACACCCTGCTTTATAACCCAAGTAGGCAATAGTACAAAGGCACTCTGCTATCACCCACTGAACCCACGGCAGAGAGCACAGGGCCTAATTACTTATATAAAATGAGCGAACACTCCATTAAAACAGGATGATGTAATCAGGAAAAGGATGACTAGAAATTTTAGAGTTAACAACCTCGAAATCTGAATAATAAAAAGCATTTTAATTTTCCAAAGTTTAAAGCTGACAAAAGGTCCACTGCCTGTTTTTCAGTGAGAACATCAGGAGTGGTAAGAAAGTCAAACAGGCAGAACGTGATGGACTGTTACAGTAAAATACATGATCTACTATGTGCAAAAAAGATTTGGCGTGAGAGGTGGCAGGAGAGAAATGAGAACACAGCAGGAGCAATGGGTCTGTTTGGTTTATTCAAGTTCACATCCTACAGTAGCTCTACTCAAATTTATTCAAGTAGAATGATCCAGTCCAAGGAGAGGTTCTCTGAGCCCTGCGCTTCAATTAATCTTCTCATTCTATTGATTAACTGCAGATGCCTTATCCCTCCTATTAACCAACCCTAGTGCATTTCCAGTCCCTGACCAGTGTGCAGCCCACTGGTGCTTAAGGACTAGCAAAGAAATAACCAGCCACAACTCATGGCTTTCATGGGGCAGTCCTTTAATGGTTAATAAAAATAGGAATGGCACCACAACGGCCTCTCTTCTCAATCTCAGCTACTAAAAAGAAAAGCAGGAGCCAAGAAAAGATCCTGACACTGTTACCTGTTTTTTCAACAATTAGTACTTTTGCCAGTCCTACTCAATGTTATGCCTAAATGTTTATATTATAATGTAAAATCTCATAAATCACCTTGAAAGTAATATGTTTTTCTTATGACAGAAAAGAGAAAAACACAGTGATTTTAAAAGACTCTTGAAGGCCACAGTAGATCCCCAGAAAACACTGCACATCTCATGATCCCTGATGGAAGGACAGCACCAGCCTCTCAAACACATGGCTTTGATCTGCTCTGCATAAGTTAAGAAAGTGTTGAAGCAATGTACTTGGAAAATTGTTATTCTCATCCTACTTTTCTTTAACTGAGGGCTGCTCAGCTCTAGATTTTTAATTTAATCTGTTTTATAAATGGCTGCTTGCAAAATTGTGTGGAGTTAGGCTAAGTTCTGAGTTTTCCTATGACAGGGAAAGATCCAGCCTAGATCTCAAATTCTCACTTCATCTTCTCTCAGCACAAGTGTGTATTCCTGACTGACAAACAACCAGCTTTGACTTGTTGCTGTAAGGCACACAATAAATTATAGACTCCGCTCCAAAACTGTGAATGTATTAATACTGCTGCTGCTGCAACTGTATAAAAAGCCTTATTTTGGGAAAACGTGATACATCCACCCCAAACTATGGACCCAGAATTTCCCAGCAGGTGAGTGAACAAGTGTGAGGTCAAATGGAAATGGTGTATGTTAAGTCAAAAAATATTACCCGATAGCATCTATAAACAAAGGCAGAAACAGAATCAAAGCCCTTCCCTTTTTTCTCTGATATTCTTTTCCTTCAGTAGAACCAGAGCTGTGTATTTAATGGTTTGCTGTGGAAGTAGCACATTCCTGACTGTTGTTAGAATTACAAACGAGCAACACTGAAACTAATTCAGAGAAGAAAAGAGCTGCTGGCCCTGCTGCAGTGCACAGGTGGAGCAGGTGCTGCTGAAGGAAGCAGACGAGAGTGATGGACTTAGACATCCACAGCACAGAGAATGGAACAGACAATATCCCAACATTCAACAACCAGCATTATTTTCTTTAAAATGTCCTTCACGGTGGGTATGACTCCCCAAACAAGGAATGCAGCAGATGAGTAGGTAGCAAAGCAGTCCAGTTGTAGCGTGTTGGCCAAATTCCAAGTTCAGTAATTACACTCTGCTCTTAAATTCCCTCCACAGCTCAGTTGGAATAAAGCTCTTTTTCAGCCTGTCCCGGAGCATTGCGTAGTGCTTCTGTGAAGCTGTACAACACTGAAAAATATCTCCTCCCATTAAAATTGCCCGGGGAATTTAGGTAGACAGAAAGCTATTACCGGAGTTGGAATGTGGGCAGAACACCAAGGTTAACTTACACTTGCATGGGGATCAAGGGATCTTTGCTGACGAGGAGTGTCAGACCCTTATTAAAGAGCACTAGTGGGAATAGCTCACTGTGCTGCCTGAATACCAACCCGGGAACTTGGGATCTCCGCACCTGGAAGCGACCCAACACCTGGGATGTTTCCTAACAAATCACTCTATAAAAGCCTCTGATGGTGCAGAGTATCTTATCATTACCTTATTTTGTTATTTAGTAATATTTATGAAATTATTTGTTGATAATAAAAGTTCCAGAAACTTCTTTTTTTAAAACACCCCATGAACAAAATACAAGCTGCATTTTAAAAAACTCTACCAAGAGAAAAGCAGCAATATAGCCCAAATATGTTGAGGCAAGTCTTTTAATTTCAGTAAGTAGATACACCAAGAACCCCACAGAGTATTTAAGTATTTAAGCAATCTGAGCCAGGCCTGCATCAGGAGTGAAAGCATTCTGTGTTATGTTAAATAGACAACTGTAACAGCTTTCTTACCCTCCAAAGCAGGAGTCATTTAAAATATTTAGGTAACTGACTCCCAAATTCATTTATACCCCAAAAATTTATTCTTACTAAACAAGAATAATTTAGAACAGTCACTGTACAAATTCCTATAGGAAGGAAAAAACTCCAAATCCATCACATCCACTGAGTCTGTTATTTGTATTCTGTGCCTTTTTTTTTCCTTTTCTTCCTGTAGTTGCCTTTCTTCTTTCAGCTCAGGGCAGCTCTAAGCTTGGGGTTTTAATTTCTCTCATTTCTTTACTCTCAAATTTTTTATATTTCCTTGTGTGCAGCCACCTGAGGATGAGCAGCACAGCAATGCCAATGCCAGCAGTCAGGACCACCACGGTGACCACAGCACTAATGCCAGCTGCCAGCTGCCTCATGCAGAACTCCGGGGGCTTTTCATCCACATAGTAAATCCAGAGCTTTTCAATAGCCAGCGCATCTCC
Source organism: Rhagologus leucostigma (assembly GCA_013397725.1). Classification (NCBI taxonomy): domain Eukaryota; kingdom Metazoa; phylum Chordata; class Aves; order Passeriformes; genus Rhagologus; species Rhagologus leucostigma. Next base: position 999,132 of record VZTD01003312.1, on the reverse strand, counting down.
ATTGACTGAGACAGTTAATTTACTGTTGGAATGAAATATGGAGTCATTGTTCACATCTTTTTCAAAGTAATAGGCCACATCAGCTATATCTACATCCCACCTGGGTTTCTTGTTCTGGTCCAGGCGGATCTGGATAAGTGGGGGGTCGTACTTGATGGCTGCGATGTACTTGGGGTGCAGCTTGTACCTGCTCTCAAACAGCTGTGTCAGGGCCTTTGCCACGTCGGGAACATCGAAGGCACTGGAGCTTCTCTTGTGTGTCAGCTCAATGTAGATCCACCTTGTCCGGACCAGCTCGCTGCAGCTCAGGCTCCTGTCTCCCTTCTCAGTTCTCCGCACGCCGGCAGTGTTCACACACCAGCAGGTGCTGGACTGGTTGCACTGCCTGGCTTTAAAGACACCACTGTCCTCGCAGTCAGGGTTGTAAATGCCGTCAGTGTCTGACAGCCCGTGGGGAGGTCTCCAGAGGCGCTTCTCCTTCAGGGGAATCATTTCTGCCTTCATCAGGAAGCATTTTGAAGTCAGAGTTGAGCAGTCTACAGGGTGATCTGAACCAACCAGCCTGCAGGTGCAGTTCCCAGGGCCATCCTGGGCACACACTGCCCACTTGTTGGTCGCACAGGTACAGCTGTCCTGGGCTGGCGAAGCGACTGCCAGAACCAAACCCAGCACAACCCCGAACAGAGGCTCCATAGCGCGGGAGAAAAGCACAGATAAAGTCCTGAGTGACAGCAGGCAGCATCCAAAGCTTTAATCCACTGATGGAGCCTGCTCGTTCCTACACACTGGTGTGCTGCTCCCTTTATTGATTCAAATCAGACCCACCAAACAGGTTCTTCTTCCAAAACAACTGGCATCTCCTTCCCAAATCCCAGTCAACAGCTTCCCGGCTCCCTGTTACTTCTCAGGGAGTGGCACCTGCCTCCAGCTGCCTCCTTCGCTCCTGCTTGATGAGGAAACAACAGGGAAGACACAGCAGCCAAGCTCCTACCATGGGCTTCCATTATGGATTAAAGACAAGCAGCTGGCCCTTTTCCTTTAGACTTTGTATGGACTATATGCAAATGGGTGTTTAAGGAGTTCCTCCCATTTCTTTTGGAAGAAGTCCTACTCCTCCACTTCCATCGTGGTTTTTCCTGTGTCTTTCACCACACAGCATCTGTATCATTCCACTATCTAGATTCTTATCAGTTATGGACTTTCTACTTTCATAGCTTTATTAAATAAAGCCTTTGGGAGTTTGATGTTTGCTGCCTGCAGCAGCTGTCAATTCATGAGGAACCACTGCTGACCAGGTTGATGACTGCTCTCCTGCGCAGAGAGCACAGGAGTGCAGCCTCATTTTCCAGCATGGAAAGCTTCTCTCCCACCTTTCCTTTGGCACGTGCTCATCCCAAGGCAGCACTAGGAATGCTGATTTTCATGCTTATGTTACCCTTACAAAGTTGTTTGTTATTTCTGAAGAAATTTTTCAATCTGAATTTTAATAATGCCTTTCACAGAACACTCCAATGGCTCCCAAGTCTCCCAGTGAACTACAAACCCGTGCTAACATTTCCATGTGCTTTGGCAGCAGCCGACAGAGATTTTCCAGTTTGCGTTGAGTCCCATTCATTTGATTTGTCAAACCCTGTCAGACTCTTTATAAATCGTTATTTTGGGACCAGTAATGACCACAGAGCAGTGTGTGCACTGTACTGCCAGCCACGTGCCTTGCAGTCAGCTCCTACCTGCGTGCTGCTGACCTGAGCACTGCCCCACTTGCAACCCGTGCCAGCTCCTGCAGTCACAGCTCCTGTCTGTGTGCACACTGGGAGGGACCCTGCCTGCCAGGGAGTATTCAGAACTCAGAGTAGGTGTAAAATCAGAGCTCCACATGGAAACAGGATGTAAATACCCTCTGCCAAAGCAGGACACAATCTGGACATTCCTTCAGGTAATAATAACTGTAGTTACCTTTCTTGGAAAATAATAGATGTCTACAGCTAAAACTGTTATGAAAATTGCCAGGTAAGTCATTTTGTCATGTTGATGATTCTCTAACAGTTTAGCAACTCCTTCCCCATTTTTAAGTCATTCATTTACCCACACTACAAAAATCTCTTTTTTTTAAATTTTCACATCCCTCCTTCAAAGTCAAAATCCATTTAACTATCACCTACCTCCTCATATCTTGTCTTTATTTTATTTCACATTATTTAAATGCCAAATGTGAAATATAGTTCAAAATAGAAGTGCACTTCTTCATTGACTTTTTCTTTTACTGGTGGATTTCACCCTTTGTAAATAAGGAAGGAACAGACTTACTTTAAAGACAAGTTTTTCCAACTATCTATGTATTTATATATATTTATATATGTTAAAAAGTACATGTAATACCTCTATGACATCAAAAAAGGTATTACTTCTTTTAATCCATGCTAAGCTGTAGCAGTGCTACAAGAGTTAATTATTTACAACAGCAGGCTGTAAAAGGAATAATCCTGTAGGAAATGTGGAGTGCATTATTTCTTTAGTGATCTCTGCTTCCATGGAAACAATTTCTCAGCACAATTCTAAACCTCGTAAAAGTAGGGCAGTAGGTCTATGTAAAACAGCAATTAAACAACCCGAATACTTTTATCTAGGCCATTAAATACTTTGTCCAGCATCACACGTGATTACAGCGCTCACTGGGATGTTAAACCACCAGCTCCTTCCCGTGGGGATGGATGAAGTCCCTTATCCCTCACTTCCTCAGGGGTGCACAGCACCAGCACAGCACCTTTCTCTCCCCATGCAGACACTTGGGGTGCTCAGCTGTGCCACACCCCCCTTTTGGGGTGCACTGTCCTCCTGCACAGGCTCTCGTTCCCCTACACACACTCTGCCCTCATGGCTCAGCCCTGCCCAGCAGAGCGAATTCTCTCCAGCACAGCAGGAAGGAGTCTGGTTAAGAGAGCTGGAACCAACACACTTGGGTCAGTTCTGGGGAAGGAATGTGGCTGATGGAAAGGCATCTGCTGGGCACCTTCAGGATTTGCCCATGCAAACCCCTCACGCTGCCGATTCAGGACTGTGAGATGTGTGTGGCTAACACTGGGGTGCCACCCCAGCACCCCTGCCCCCAGTACCACCGGATAATCTTCCGAAGGAGACTAAAGCACAGGGGGTGTAAAACAAATGAAGGAAACAACTCCACACCGAGGCACACGGCTCCTGCCCTAAGTGTGCTCCCCGGCTACAAGTTTACACACACTCCCGAGAACAGTTTTGCTCTGAGTTCCAAACCTTTCCTGCAGCAGCTGTAACAAAGCGCCCTCTGCTGGAACCGAGCTTTATTCTGTCACTTGGTCATTGCCACCGACACGGAACAAAGAAATTCCAGACCCAGTGCTCGGAGACAAGAAGCTGTTACAAACAGACACATCTTTCAGGGGATTGCATATACAGTCTTTATTAGTAGGCTCTTGTCTATTATCAGTCAGGAATAGCAGAGAAGCAAGCAAAGGAAAAAAGTACTGAGTATCAATGGCAACAGCGTTAACTTTTTGCTTGTTTATGGATTATGTTTACTTTTTTCAACTGAATTGTTTTTGGAAAGTTAATTCGTTTAACAAAAATAAAAAATAGGGATGTTCCCTCCCCTTGCACACAAGCTCTGCACCCTGTGAGGCAGCACTGCTGGTAACTGGGAGAGCAAAACACGATTCAGCCAACAAATGCCCATAGGGGTATTTGCCAGAAGTGACATCTTGGGGGAAACTTGTTTCGCTTTATTTTGTGGTTTTTTGTTCGTTTCTTTTTTCATTTTCTAAACTGTTGAATTCCAGTTTTAACTGCATCATTCTACTCACTACTCAACATTTCTCATGTCCTGAGCAACAACTTGGTAAGGTGTAACACTGGTCCTATGGAAAAGAATAGCAGATTAGTCTGCACAGGTCAACTGAAACAAACCCTGGATGGGGGAAAAAAAAGCTTTATAATAAAAAGTTTTCATGCCTAAAATGTGTTTGGTAGCAGAACTGGTATATTAGTAAACCAGATTTTTATCTCCTGGGAAGCATGCAACTTCCAAACTGCTATCATTAACCACTCAGTGAAACTAAATGATGAAAAGTAGGTTAGTTTATTTTCTTACCCTGGCTCCTGTCAACAAAATCATTACGCAGCATCACAACTGTGCTCTTTCCAATTCCTACAGAATTCTGTGTGCTAGACTGGATCCTGATGGTACAAGCATTGTATTTTCTCTCATACCACCCTGCAACAAACGCTTGGAAATCTGGAGCCTGTATGTGCACGGCAAAGGCTCAATCCTGCCCCAGGACCTCAGAAACAAATCACTTCAAAAGTCGGGGCTACTCAAACCTTTCCTTATGTAACAACACTGTTATATCCAATTAATACAACTGTGTTACTTTACCTCAGTATAATTACACAGAGAAGCAGGCAGGACACTGTTACCACTACCTGGGGATTCCTGACCCATCCTTCAAGGGCTGGGAATAGTGTGTAAACAACAAACAGTATCTACTTCATGGTGCTGTAACACAAGAGGTTCAAAATTCTCCTCCTACCAGCTCTAATTACTGCTGTCAGGACATTGACACTGGGGGTTTTCCCAGAGTAACCTGTGCAAAACTGCAACCCAACACCCCATGACTGAGTGGGAGGAATTCCCACCTGGAGCGGAGCTCAAACAGGAATCCAGGAATCCATGCAATACTGGTAGTCATGAAGCCCCAAAGATGTCAGTTTAGAGTAAATGCAGACTGAGTCAACAGGCCAGATAGAGATGGATACACCAAGTGGTAAATTACACACAGTAGCGGGACCTAAAGCTGTGCACCAGCACATCTGAACATAGAGAGAGCACAGAACACCCACCAGTACTTTTGAGTCCACAGCTCTTAAATGGGGGAAAATCACTGAGTTTCAAGAGCTCATATTTTTGTCTGATCAGGTTCTGCACCTTCCCCTTAGCGACAGGAAGAGACTCATGAGACCTGATAAAAACATAGCATTAACTTCCTGTGAAGGATTCCCTCCTCGGGATGCAACTCTACAATTTTAAAGCTTTTCAAACTCTTTATGCAAACAAAAAGCTGAAACATAAAAAATCTTAAAATTCCATTTATGTTATGTAGAACTATATATATATATACACACATATATTTTTGTAAAATAAAAATTGGGTCCATTGCCTCCCCTCTAGATATAAACTCAAAGTCTTGCTTGAGACTTTCAAATATATTTTAGACCTCTTTGAGAAACTCTGCCCAAGATAAACATGTGTAAATAGTAATACCTGTAGACAAGTCAAGTTTCCTTAGTATTTCAAAAGCAACATTTAAAGCACATTTTTTCTAAAAAGATTCACAATGACACAGCTCATGAAACATTTCTAAGTTGCAATCAGGAAACTTCTCAATCAAGATCTATCTGTGACTGATTTATCTAAATATATACCTGTATGAAATCATAACTGAGGAACTGATATAAACCAGTGTTTTCCTATTAAACTGCACATTATAGAGAAGACTAAATATAAAAGTGAGGATTTTTTTCTCTTTAAAAACACAAATCCTTTTCTTCTCTTTGCACTCAGTTTGCCATCAATCAGGAGCTCTTGTTTCCACAGGAAACAGTGGCAATTAGAAGTGGACAAACCACAATGATCTGGAGAACAACACAAAACCTCCCGGTAGAATGGAAGGTCAGAAAGATGCAACCTGTAGTAAGACAGGAGTTACCATTTCCACTGGAAACAAGCACAGCCACTACTGAGAAGTCATGAAACTCATCAGCTTTTTTCTCCTCAATACAGAAGCAGGATGGCAAAGAATGTGCCAAAAAGCTACTTGACCATCAGAATCAATGGGGAAAAGTAATACGAAAAGTAACAGTAAAAAAGAAATTGGGTGATGTATTTTGCTACAACTGAATGAAACTTCAGACTGGATACCAGGAAAGTCTGAGCAACAGAACTCTCACTTCAGTTAAGTTTCCCTTTTGTGAACTCATTCAAACTCACACTCCCTAAAGCAAAGGAACAAACTCATTCTGAGTTAGAGGTGCACCTGCAGATAAAAGAATTAAACAAAATTCCCAAACTGAAGGACTTGAGACAGGACAAACTCTCCTTGAAGACTGATGCACAGCATTCTTGACAGGGTGTGCTCCTTCCCAAACATCAGGCTGGTCAATCATTACCTCCATTAGCATTAAGCATTCCTCAGGCACACGGGTCACGCACATTAGGAGTTTTCAAAGTGTTTTTAAACCACAGCAACAAGATGACACTGGATTCTGTAACACTCACTATCAAAAGGGATAACAGTTCTGAAAGAGTTGACGTAATGGAGAGGAGGGGAAGAAATTAAAAAATAAAATGAAAATTCCAAAGCCATCACACCGGCAATTCGTGTGAACATTCAATCTCACTTCCTTCAGCATCATCCCTTTTCTCACTCTTGTATGTGGAAAGGAACAAGTTTTCTATCTGAGTCAAGAACTCTTCAGCAATGAGGCAGTTTGTTACCTTGCTCAAAGTCTTCCTCATGCACTCCAAAAGCTAGGCAAGAGAAAAAGAAATTTGTTTTAAATTGCCATTTTTACCCCCTTTTATCTGGTAAGTATTGCAAAGCAATTTTTATTTATTTATTTAGGATTAACACTACAAAAAGCGTTTGTACATCATAAATTTAAAAGGAACAGTCACATGGGTGATCTAAACCCAAGTCTTCAAAACCAGTTACCCAACAGCTAAATTTTGGAGCATTCTATCAACTTAATGTTGGTTTATAAGCAAAGATGTGTTGAGAGGAAACCAAAGAATTCAATGTGTGCAATTACTGTGTGCAAGTTTTCTGGTTTTGTCTTTTGCTTTGGGCAGAGTTCCTGTCGTGGTTGTGCAATAATGGTACAGCTGGCATTAGTCAGAGCTCCAGAGCAGTGACTCCACTGGCTGGAAAATTAAGGTTCCTACTTCTCCATGATAAACATGGCACAGCAGTATTTTACTGATGGACAAAAGGAACAGGAAGGCCAAGTCTGCTCTCGAGATGTGTGCAGGTCTTGACAGTGAAACAACACAAAATGCTGAGGAAAGGCTGAGTAATTTTTCATTAATTCTCCTCCAAACTGAGGGTCAAACCCGGTGTCTGCACATAACCACACCCCCACCTCTCTCAGAAAATAAAATCTTTATTTTCACTATGTTGTAAGTAAATAAGCCGTGCCACAGAACTCATTTATTGTCATCAATTTACATCTCTGATTTGTAAAAGTGTAACTAACTTCAGGTGACTTCTGCGGATATGAAACAGATCTGCATTTAAAAACACATCTAACATTAAAAAGTCAAGAGAAGAAAACTTACTTTTTGCAAACAAGTCAGGTCAGAATCTCTATGAAAAATTTTATCCATGGGGACACTGCTATTGGAAGAAAAACAAACAGGAGTGCTGGAGAAAGCAGCCACAGGTCTTGACTGGAACATAACAATAAACATATAAAAATTCCAACCTGTGTGTTTGTAACAGAAGTAGACACATACCTGTGGCAAAATCTGTATTTTTCAATTATCCACCTTGTTTTTTCAAATATTAATTCCCACTGAGGCTCCTCCAACATCTGTTCCATTTCAAATTTGTAGGGCAGGCCTGCAATCAATTGAAGATCATTATTCAGTGTTTCTGCTACACTCCACTGTTCTTTTCCTGTTTAGTTTAGGTGCAATCCCTTCCTTCCCCAAAACCGTTCCTCATTGATTACTGACTGCAGGAGCCTGTAGTTCTGTTCCTTGACAACATTAAGGAGGTTAAAGTAAAAGGATGACATGTTTTGGATGCCAAATTTAATTCTGGTGGGAGTAGGAACAAATCTGTTCTCCTCCCTGCCCTTGCCAATTCCCATTCCATAAGGAAGGACACAGAAATCTACAACAAACCCAGAAATGGAAAAATTGAGTGTTTATAACTTAGTAGAACTTTTGTAGTCTCTCTAAGATTTATATGGTTACTGAATAAATAAAAAAGGTTTGGTTTTTAAGTATGAATGGGCTGATGGTGAAGTGCTGACTATTGCTTTCAATTTCAAAGGAATTTTGATCAGAGATGAAGAAATTCTACTAACTTACTGCATGTGGGGAAAGAGAATTTTAGAAAATATTTTAAAGGACCATCAGAAAGTTATTTGCAGAACACAATTTGTTTACCAAAAATCAGGGAGAAAGAAAGAGACTGTACATTTCAGTAAATCATTTCCAAAGAACCAGAGGAGATGGCATTCTGTAAATTGATTCCAGGAGCTAAACAGAAATCTGAAATCCTCTGACAGAAAATGCCTGTGACTACAAAAATGTCTACTTCTAAGGGCAACAGAGTTTGTCAGTATTTTAACTGCCCCCACAAGGGTGGGATGTGTGGGAAAAGAAGATAAAAGTGCAGGACTCTCAGTGTGGTAAACAGGAAGTGGGGCACAGATGTGGCCACTGCTCCCCCTGCCCCAGGACTGTGCAGTGAGGCTCCAGGCAGATGGGCTCCCTTGCCTGCTTCCACAGGAAAAAACAGAGGGAACTGTGGGCTCACAAGGCCTCAGTTACTGCTGTGCCAAGAGAACTGGAAACCTTGGAGTGTGGTTGCAAAAATCAGGACTTTCTAAATAGAGAGAGGAGGAGAGAGAAAGGGCAGCTACCAGAACCATCTACTGTCATCAAGGGAATTTCCCTCAAATCCACGTCAGGAAAAGCACAGAAGATCTGATCATCACTTGCAATACAGCATATTTTATGTGGTATGTCCTTAACTGTTCAAGAAAGGAAAGGATCCTGTTTTCATGAAATGCCAATGGTATTTTTAATCAAGAATTTGTTCCCTTAGGTGAGGGTTCATGCCAGCACCATTTCAGCTTTTGTGCCTTGTGTTCCCCTGGACAGCTGGCACACGTATGTGATCCTTTGACCTTCTGAACGCCACGTTACTCAAAAATTAGGCATTTTTGGCCACTATAGCAGCCAATTCTCTGCAATTTACTTCTGTCTCCTCAAGCAGAGAATCTGTTCAGAATGCTGTAACACAGCAAAGGCCAAGTAAGATGTGAAACAGTTTCTAAGCTGTTCACATGGATTCCAGATGTAAATAATAGGGACCTGTGTCCCAACCCTTTCACTTCTTTCACGAATTGTGGGAACTACTAATACAGGAGATCAATCTTGTATGTATTTATACTTGTGTATTCCTGTCCTGACAGCACAGACAACTCGCAGGTTTATTCTTTCAGTGAAATTCATGGGTTTGTCCAGCACGTTACCATTATGAATTACACTATTTATATAATACCACCATATTACCAATATAAATACATAAATACCTATTTCTCTGGTTCAAAACCAGACATCTTCCCCTTAACACCCGAAAGGGAAAGGAGAATTAAGAACCTGGATTAAACAGGGGTACTTACGATAGGAACCGTCAGAACTGATCTCGTCACTAATGACCAGACAGGTGATCTGGGAATAGGGGAGAGGATTATTCCTGTTGTAAGGGCTTACGATCATTCCGATGAACATGGCACCACCCCTGGAGAAATAGCTCTACAAAAACCAAAAACACACAAAAAACCCCACATCCAAAACTCCAATCTTGTTCAGAACAGCAATGCTGAAATCTAAAGAATAGCATTTATATCAATTTATGCTGAGCTGATGAAAGATGCGCTGGTGCAACAGTGAATTAACCTGTAAACACCACGGAGGCTTTAGGGCTGTTGGGGTGTTTTGCTGGGTGTTTTTGCTGTACCTGGTATTTAGCCTGAGTGTCGATGTCCCGGATGGAGGGGTTGGGGTCGAAGGCGGGGTGGGAATGGTACCAGCCGATGACCTGGAAGCCCCTGGCTGCCAGCGATTCCGAGGCCTGAGTCTGGGACACCGGGTCCATCTCGCACTGCAGGCCTGTGCTCAGGCTGTTGCACGGCTCTGCCGCACACACCTGTGGGAAGAACCTCCAGCTGCATCAGTGCAAGGAACCTCCAGCAGTTACACAACACTCACAGAGTTTTAAGAATCATTTACCAGAGCTTCCTCATGATGCAGCTGACATTTGAACATAAGCTTAACTCGCATATTTCAAGACTACAGTAATGAACTTCAACTTTAATATATTTAATTAGTTGCCCTTCAGAAATAAGTTACATCTATTCAAATTATAGCTATGATCATTTCAGTTCTAATCTTATAGAGAAAATGTGAAAAGACAAACACTTACTTCCACAATTTTATCAGCTTCAGAGTACCTTCCACCAAGCAGCCCAATCACTTCTGCCAGAGACACGTGAGAGTGCTGGAATGAGATCAAACAAGTAGCAAAGTCCAAGTTGTGGGATTTCTCACAAGTCAGTGACTTCTCAAGGATATGTTGAAGGAAAACTCAAGACAACTTAAGACTCTCAAATACCCAGTACTTCCATTTAAAGCAAACAGAAAAGATGAAATTTGCTTATTATATACACACCACAGATGTAGTGCAAAGGTACAACATTTCCATACACGAGGCAATGCTGGCTTCAAAAACTGCAGCCTGGGCAGTGCTGAACAACTGCAAACATTTTGGTACAGCCTGTTGTTCTTGAAAAAACCCACACATTGGTTTGCAAACACAAAATCAGTTCCCAGACTGGGAGAAAATGAAGCCATAGATTTCAGAAGGGCAGTCTGTTTCAGAAAGTAGCTTTAAGCAAATTAGATTTAAAGTATGACAGAGAGTAGTAAGTACAAAGCTCTCAGTAAAGTAGCAAAGCTCTTATTAGTTTTTCTAGCAGGCCAATAGTTGTAAATTAAGCACAATACAAAACCCATTCATTTTAGAGGCTTTGTTTAATACTAGAGTCTCACTTCTAGGTCTGACTGGAAAGAATCACGGAATGGTTTGGGTTGGAAGGAAACTTAATGATTATCTCATTATTCCCTCTGTCATGGGCAGGAGCACCTTCCATTAAACCAGGTTGTTCAGAGCTCCACCGAAACCTGGCCTTGAACACTTCCAGAGATGGGGCAGCCACAGCTTCTCTGGGAAAACTGTTCTATTTTCTTGGTCTTCTTATGTTGCTCATTAAAAAACCCCCAAACGCACAGCATACACATCCCAGCTTTTTGAAAGACAAAACTTAATGCTCACCAAATCCATTATTAAAAGTGCTTCGGAAGACACTTTCACCTGAAAGGGTTCCTGAAATGATAAACACAATAATGAGCATAAGAAAAGTAACCCAAAGCAATGGAGCCTTCTTGGCAGTTCACTCAGAGGTACATACCTGCTTCTCTTCCGTGAACAAACAGCACGGTATCAGCTGAAAGGGATCAAAGGAACTATAAAATGAAAGAAAATTTCTCTAAAGATGTAGGACAGTCAGGAAACTTTTCAAGTTTCCCACTGTCTCCTTGGCAGAGGAGGAACAACCTTGTTTTCTTCACTGGATTTTCTCATCCCATATTAGGATGACTTCCACCAAGTACAGAAATGTCACTTCCCACAGTCCTGAATTCCAACATGGAACATCTGAAATGCATCCCTGCTGTTTCTGACCATGATACATATAAATGCTTTGCAGGGTTCCAGCCTGACACTACACAGGACATTTGTTCAATTTCTAGCAGGTCTATGTTTGAACACAATGCAATAAAATACCTTTTGATTTGTCTTGAGCCTTTAGAAGATTTTGCAGGTTTCAGTTTTTCTTCCTCTCTCCTTCTTGCTAATTCTTCAGCTGAGAGATGCTGAAAAGATTTTTTTAAAAAGTTCAACGTTTTAATGTCTGAAGTGCTTTTTCAGCCCTGATTGCAAAACCAGTCCAGAATAAATTCGTGATATCCCTGCCCTCTTGATATAATTTGTGTGTTACAAGACTATTCAAGATAGAGGCAACAGCCATGGCAGAACCAAGCAGTGTGGAAGGAGTGACAATCCGAGATCACGTCCACAAGGTGCCTGATGAGAGAATTCTCTCACTCTCCAAGTCATTCAAATTGAGTAAAATCACAGCCCACATCACAAACCAGGTGTAAATCCAGGTATGACAATCTGCCATTACAAATCACAGTCAGAATTTATCATGACCCCTCTTTAGGGATGAGTGTTTTCAACCTTTATTTCCATCCAAATACGTATTTTGCAGGAAGTGTAGCAATTATTAAACCACAGTTACTCAAAACTAGGTATGGCATGATAACATTGTGGAAGTAATTGTTACAGGTAATTACTGAAAGGTTGCAAATTAAGAAAGTTTTCTATACAGGAAAATTGGATGCTTACAGTTCTTTACTTTTCATATAATTTGAAATGGTAGGAACGAACAAGTATTTTCTTTCCAATTCTCCCATAAAATATTCAACCTTGTATGAATTTTTAAAGCACTTAATAAACCACAGTATTACTGGGCATATTGCTAGTAGCAGAATTAATATTAGGAACTCATTATCACCTGCATAATGAGCACAAGGAAACCATACAGGACTGAAAAAATAACATTTAAATGTTATTCTCCCATCCCCTACCGTTACCCTTAAGGCAGTTAACTGAAAGCAACGGGTCATGAAATCTCCTACAAGACAAGGCAAAGAGTTTTTACGGGCATAAAACCCCTGTGCAAACCCCAAATGCAGCCGTATTTACCAGCATGAAGATGTACCAGCTGCTGCATTACTTTCAAATTACTGCTTCCACAAGAGAGGTCAAGTCCCTGTGACACAACTGTTCCCTTGTCTGTTTAATGCAACGCCACCTGCCAGCGATTAGCAAGAAGTGATGGTTTAAGGCACATTTAAAACACAGGAGGGTTACCTCAAATGTCTGTCCTTCCAAATCCTTTGCATCACACCAGTTTCCCCAAGGGTCCCGCACTCGCCGTCTTCTCGTGCGCTGAGGCAAGAAACCACCGTGAGTCAAAGCTCTTACCCTGAAAAAACTGCATTTACTTCATCGAGGCAGCCACGAGGACATTGTCCAAAAGGTCACTGCCCCAGGAGCGGTACTGACACTCTGACGTGTTCCCACAAGAGAAAGAACGCACCAAGTTCTGTAGAATTAAGGAGTTCACAATCTGTCCCAAAACACCATCAGTGATATTTAAGGCTGTGAAGGCTGTTGGTGTTCCCTGGAATATCAGCATCCCTGACAGCAACAGGGCATTGATATCCAGCTCTGAATTATTGCTCAGACTACACACAAAGCTATAAACTCAGTGCCTTTACATTTAGTGTATGCTACCGTTCTTTATTATTTCAATTTATTGTTTTTTTAAGGTAGGATTGATTTAGTTTTCCTCCATCAACTGATTTACTTTACTGTGAAGTACTTAAAAATGCTACATTAAATGTGATTATAAAAATTAACTCTGGTAAGCCTTGGTAATTCATGCAGTTATAAATGAATTACTACTGCATTTAATTGTGTGCATAGGGCTCTCAGTAAGCCATAACACATACCTACTGTATTTAACAGTTGAAATGCAAGCAACTTAATCACACACTGCAATGCACTTCACTATTTTCTGGCTAATAAATTATGGAGAGTGAGGAGGAGGGGGTTTGGGCTGCAGGGGAAGGACTGCAAGACAAGTGGAGTGAAGTACCTGAACATGTGAGTGGGTGTGAGACACCCGTACCTACACTGACACCCCAATCACAGGGCACTCTAATGAAACTGCAGCCTGAACGAGAGGAGACATTCCCTGAGGTGCCCTGGCTTGCAAATGCAAACTGGGAGGATTTTCCCCATTTCTGCAGCCCCGGGCTGTACCATGGACTGCAGGCGCTGGGCCAGCTGATAGGCTTCCACCGTGTCCTTGCCCTCCCTGCAGCGGCTCCTGTCGGCGGGCTGGGGTCGGTTGTACACAGCCTGTTCTGCAGGACACACAGGGGACAATTCCTGTGTCAGCAGAGCTCAGGGCCACTCAGCACTGCCACACACACACAGGAATGACACAGGTAAGTGATAACAGCAAATGGCACAGGAAAAAAAGCAACCAAAACCCTCACAGTAAAGACATCTCTTGATGGTCATAATTCTGAGCGATGACACAGCCCTCTTCCATTACACTTTTAAAACAACAAAACCTCCTTCCTTATTGTTAATTAATTTTTAATAACTTTACTTTAGACAAAATGTACTTGCAGGACATTGCTCCTCTCCTAGGTAACTGTCATTCAGCTTTGGACCAAAATCCATTCAGACACTCTAAGACAACATCAAGTTACAGGTGCATATACACTTTTAACAGGTCACCTAATTTCAACATTTGAATCATTCAAAAACTAGCCCTGAGGATGAAGGCATTGGGGTTTATTTAGAAATAGTTATAATTTAGTGTGGGAAAAGAAACAATTACTTGAATTCTGCCTAATAAGAAGGAAGGCAGAATTTCAGATACAGCTGGTATCAGGACACAGAAAACAAAAAGACCAAACCAAAAAAAACATTCCACCAACTGGTGTGTGGTAAAACATGAGGGAAGGGGTAAAGAAAGAAAAAATAAAAGGTTTTGTGTAAACTCAAAATTCCTAATCCTGTTAACAGCTTACAAGCTCCTCTAGATTTCCAAGGTTAGGAGAGAATCTGCTCGGGTGGTCCTTCCTAGCAAGGATGAACGTGCATCCTCTGTGTGAGCAACACACCCTAACACTGGGCAGTCCTTCAACATTGTACCAAAAGAGGCTCTTTATTGATTCCAACAGAAATATCTTTACCACAGCCGAAGTTGATTGCTCCTATCAGCTCCAGGTACGTGTGGATCCGCCCGATGCAGTTGACGTCCCCGCAGTGCTTCAGGCCAGGACGCACTGAGGTCTTGTTCAGGTATTTGGGTTTGCATCTCTCCCTAAAACAAAGCACAGTACCTTGTCAAAGAGCAGAATAAACCATGGAGGGACAAGGGAATTGTGTGACTTTAACTGAGGTCCTGTTTTTACTCTCTATGCATTTATTCCTTCCTTTTAAAGTGATACTGAATTTTTCCAGTTCTACCCCTCTCTGGTGTGGAATGGAATTTTAGTCTCTCTTTGCAACTAGAACAAGCTGTCAGAGCACAAGACAACTGAGTGAGGACAGAGTTAAACTCAGTAATTCTTTCTACCTCAAAGCAAGCACAAACCAAAACTGGCAACCAAACTATCTTCAGCGTGCTACCACAAGTCACTACGGTTCCTTACACCAATCCTTTGGAGATGGACTAGAAAATATTTAAGTGTACAAGCACCACTCCAAACTGATTCTTAATTTGAGGTATTCTTTTGGTCAACATTATTTGCTCTAGCACAGATTATCACTTCTTGCTGCCCTTCTGTAAAGGCAGGGCTACAATGCAGAATCAATGTCATCAGTTATTTTGAGGAACCATTAATTAAAACCATTCTTACATATAGGATGGCAAAAATGGCAAGAAAATAGTATAGCCAAAATAAATGCAGCCTGTTCTGGTACAGGACATTCATTTTCTTAATGCTTCTAAATACTTTCATTGCTCAGCATCCAGAATGCCAGAGAAAAAATTGGGAAGATGCAAAAGAAGCATTAATAATGAATGCTGTTCACTGGCAAGCTACCATACAATTAATTTCACTCTTTTCAGAAGTAAGCTATTAGTGCTCAGTAGTGTTTTAACTACATCAAACCAGGGCATCCTAATCACTTATTTCAGTAAAAGAAATTAAAGCATCTCACCACTGATCCAAAATATAATTCCTGATTTTCAAATAACGCTCTGGTGTTTTGGCCTGGCGCCCTTCAAAGAATTCGGGAATAGCCTGCTTTTCTTCTTCCAGAATGATGCTTCTGTCAACCTCCACTTCTTGATCAGGTGGCTTCAGCTCCTCTGCTTCCTCTTGATGATCTTCATCCACTTGGCAGGGAGATGGAAAAAGCAGTCCATTATCAGCTGGGTCTCTTTGCTCCTCACTGAGCTCCTGATCAGGCCCTCGTGCAGTCCCACGACATGTGACTGGTGCACTTTGTTCGGCTTTCTCAATGAAGTTATTGTACTGCTGGTAATCCAAATTCACAGAGTTATCCCCATTCAGGTGCTGGGAACACGCTGCTGCCACAGCAGGAAATACCAACGCATCCACTGTCTCTGGCCTGGTATGCTGAGGATCTTCTTTACGTAAAGCAGTTGCAGAACTGTGTCCAGCAGATGAAAACCCTTGTTCCACTGCTTTTGTTTCTTCAACTGGACTTTTTGGGATAACAGGTAACTCAGATTTTCCAGTTTCTTGCTGGAAGGCAGGAGTGAGTGGTTCATCCATGTCATCAGTTATGTCCACCTCCTCATCATCTGACAGCTTTTCAATTTTCACCGCGTTCAGGTTGGGGTCTGCACGGCCTCTCAAGTTTCCAGCTTCCACCCCTACCCCATCCTCCATGGGAAGGCTGCTCCCACACTGACTTTGCTCTTCTTTTTCAGAATCACCATTTTTTGCCTTATGAAAATATAAAACACTTTTAGGAGGGAAAACAAACCAAACCCATCTGCCTCCCAAGTAACCAGAACTATTTTATTCAAACAGCAGACATTCTGAAGTGTTTCCTCTTCGATTTATCCTTTTATTTTAATCCATTGACACGTACATTTTACACAGCATTACAGAGATACTTTAGCCCAAGTGTAAATTTACACGTATTTCCAGTCAAAAAACCCCAGAAAGTAGTTACTTCTTAAAGCCCATGAAATCTCAAATGAAGACAAAGCTAAAACTACAACACACAGCAGGAACATTTGTGTAGTAGAAAACCAGTATTTTCAGATTAACAACCAACAGTGTAAGAGACCACAATTATACTACAGTTATTGTTTAGTTATACCAGCAATAAAAATACTGGTCACACTAAGAATTTAAATCAGGTCTGATTTCACATTTAAATCTGCAAACAGGGATATTCCACTTTTCTGAATATGGGAATGAATAGACTACATGCTTTGACAGCAGTGCCCTGAAAAGACAGATTAAAACCAAGCTACCCATTGGCAAACACCTTTTTGCCAGCTCCAGGGATGCTCCATTTACCTTGTTCCTAAAGTACTGCCGAGCGTAGCTCTTGACTTGCAGAACCGTTCGAGTGCCGATCAACTTGGCAATTTTCGTCCACCTGCGGCCAAATTTCACCTAAAACAACAAAGCACATGGAAGTCACCCAAACTCTGACATTCCTGACGTGGCACTGCATGTGTCAAACGAGTTCAAAACCTCGATTATTCATTAAAATGTGCAAACAGTACAGCAGACCCACGGTAAAGAAACTCACTCTTTCTGTTCTACCAAGAAGAAAACTGCATCCAATGGTAAGAATCACTCTTATTCTTAACTAAAGGATCTTCTTCACCCATTTCAGGTACTCTGTAAATTATACTCCTTGCTCCCCCAAGGAATCCTTGTGCTTGGCAAAGCAAACCCTTTTACAACTGGCACAACCATATAATCTCTGCAGACCTTACAACAGTAAAGGATTTCACTTGATTACCTGATCTGCCTTAAGAACACACTATCCTTCTCATAGTTAATGCAGCATTGTAATTGTACAACACGCTTATTTATGTTAACTCCTTTGCTGTTCAAGATAAACTCATTAATTAAATTTAAAAAATTATCTATATATATAAACAAACTCACCAGTCCTTGTTCAAACAGCTCTTTTTCCTCTGATGTCCACTTCAAGGAGCAGCCAGGTGATTTTGTAGGCGATCGCACCCTGGGAATGCAGGAAGCAGAAATCAGTGCTTTCCCAAATCCAGATATTCTCCAACCCCAGTCAATCAAGGCACCTTCTGACAGGAGGACTACTCCCTATCTTCAGTAAAACTCAAAGTGTTGCTTTAAACATGAATGTGACTCAAAAATAAAATACTGAGAATCATATCAGCTTCTCCATCACAACGGAAGATTCAAGGCAACTTAATATTCATCAGTGACTAATGGCACAGAAATACATAATAGCAGGCAACAGAAAAATTCAGGCAAAAAAGCCAACTAGAATTAACAATTTTTTTATCATAAGGACCACTGTGCTACCAAAAAACCTCCCAAAACCTGGTTTACTCTAGCCTCTTGTTACACACAACAATATTGCTTCTTGTTGAAAGGCCTCTTAAATAATTTTATACAGCCAATTAAAAGAAACTTTGATTTTTTTTTAAATAGTATCTGGTAACTTAACAAAATCAGACACCACACTTAAAAATGCAATTCAATGCAATTCAATGTCAAAATGTACGTACATGACTTTTCCAGTTTTCTTATGTGGGCTGCAAATAAAAGACAGAGTGAAAATAAAAATTAGTAATTGTGCTGCTGGTGCATATCTCAGCAAATAAACTTATTTTAGAAGGATTTTTCTTTCTACTCAGCTAACTAAGAATTTTTCCCAGGCAGATCTTACCTTTTCATAGATCTTTTCTCCACTTCCTTTTGGTTGAGCCATATTTTTTCAGAAAGTGATTTGTTAGATAAATAATATCTGAAATAGTCATTAAGTTTTCAAAGCATCAGAGATATTTGTACATGTGAGAATTTTAATAATCATATAAATTACACTGCTTCAGAATTACCCAGCTGTAGAAACGAATACTGCAGTTTCTACAGCAGCATTTCTGCAATCTATCTAGAAGATGACAGGGCTTCAGTCACCTTAAGAGAGAAAGATTTTTTCCAGTTCTTTTGGGAATAAGAGGTTTTTTAGCATTCTACAGGAAAACATAAAACCAAATCAGTGAAAGGATACTCTTCTTCCAGCAACATCTTCTCAATGACAGCCCTGTTTTCTTCACTGATGCTGCTGTCCAACGTCCAGGGCTGCAAACAACAAAAATACATTTTACTATCTGAATTCTGTCACACTGTACTTGAGTACTGACAAGAAAGAGATTCTAAAAGTAAGGAAAAAGCACTGGTTAAAAACCTAAAAGAGAGTGTACATGGAGGTAAGAGACAAAACAGAAGCTCTGATAACCTTGCTAGAAGCAGCATTCATTTTAAAAACACTTACGAGACTGTTGCCAGTTCTCCAAGATGAATCAAGATAGTGATCCTGCAGCAGGCTTGATGCTGTGTTTTCATGATCTCTGAAAGAGATTCCAGTGTTCAGAACAACTATACTTTTAATATTAAGAGTGTCATTGAGTTGTATTATCTCCACTTAACATTTCTACATCTTCCCCCCAATCAGGCAAAACCAAATTGCTTTTCCTGCTGAGGAGAGCTCCTACTTACACAAAATTTAATAGAATCTTGTCGTACAGGGTTGCTGGAACTATAGAATAAAATCTTGGAATGGTTTGGTGGGAAGATCATCTCATTCCAACCCCCTGCCATGGGCAGGGACACCTCCCTCTAGACCAGGTTGCTCCAAGCCCTGTACAATCTGGCCAGGGCTCACCACCCTCACAGGGAAGAGTTTCTTCTCAATATTTAATCTAGTGCTCTTACAGACTTCATCCAGTTCATACTTAATCTTTTCTGTAAATAACTACTAATTAGAGATCTGTCACTGATTAACATCATTGATCAACTTCCTTTTATTTTCATGCAGCATGAGATCTCCTCAGTAATTTGTGTTAATTACTTGTTTTCAAAAGTCTTTGCTTCCAGAACATTTAGACTTGTCTAATCAGCCCTATATTCCCTGCAGTGCTACTAAATCTACTACTCTGAACTGCTTTGTGCAGCACTTCAAACATCTCTTTACAGAATAAAGTATCAGGATGAGTCTCCATGTCCAAAAATCAATACAACTCCTGCTTCTTTTGGAGCATACCCAGGAGAATGTAGGATCAACAGCCCCCTTTGCCAGCAGCCTGTCTGCAGCAGTGGCAGGGGCTACTTGAGGGCAGTGTGTCTCTGGTACAAACCTCTCATTCTCTCCCAGCACCTGCAAGTGCTCGATCTGAGGCATTACAGTTGCTGCCCATTCACTCCAGCAGCCCTTGAATCTGCTGAAGCCCAGAAAGCCAGTGGAATCCCGGGCTGCATCAAAAGCAGCATGGCCAGCAGGGCACGGGAGGCAATTCTGGCCTCTACTCTGCTCTGGTGAGGTCTCACCTGGAGTGCCGCATCCAGCTCTGGGGTCCCCAACATAAGAAGGGCATGGAAGTGTTGGAGCAAGTCCAGAGGAAGCCAGGAAGTTGATAAGAGCACTGGAGCTCCTCCCCTACAAAGACAGGCTGGGAGAGCTGGGGCTGTTCAGCCTGGAGAAGTAAGGTTGTGTGGAGACCTGATAGAAAACTTCCAGTATCTGAAGGGGCTACAGGGAAGCTGGAGAGGGACTCTTTGCAGGAACTGCAGTGATAGGACAAGGACTAATGGGTACAAACTGAAAGAGGAAAAAATTAGGTCAGATATTAGGAAGAAATTCTTTACTCGAGGATGGTGAGGCCCTGGCACAGGTTGCCCAGGGAGATTTTGGATGCCCCAACCCTGGCAGCGTTGCAAGCCAGACTGAATAAAGCCTTGAGCAACCTGGTCTAGTGGGAGAGATCCCTGTTCATGGCGGGGGGGTTGAGATTAGAAGATCTTTAAGGTCCCTTTCAGTCCTTAACATTCTAGGGTTCTATGAATCCGTTTTCTGCGCCTCCCTCCCGGCGTTCAGCTTTCTGAGCCTCCCTGCCTCCGCTAACACAGTTATACAACCCAGCACCTTCTCCATGGGTATTTTAAGGATTCTCCCAGCAGCCTCGCAGCGCTGTTCCGGGCTCTGGGGGATCCCATGACGGCGCTTCCGCGTTCTCCTCACACCAGCGCTGTCACAGCCCCGTTCTCGGTGCCCTTCCCGACGCTGCCCCACACCGGCGCTGCCCCCTCTCCACGGGCACTCCCTGACACTCCAAGGTCTCTCCCGGAGAGGCGGGAAGCGGCCGGCCCGGGCCGCCCCCTCAGGAGCGGTTTCCCCCTCACGACCCCCGCCCGCTGCGGAGGGACGGGACGCGCTGGCGGAGCCGCAGCGGGACCCTCGCGACCCTCACTCACCCCGGTGCGGCCGCAGGGTCCCCCTCGATGTCCACCTCGGGCTCCTCCGCCGCCGCCATGACACCGGGCCCGGCGCTATCGCGGGAAGGGGCGGCCCCGGCGCCGCAGAGATGGGCGGGAGCAGCGCCCCGAGGAGAGGCCGCGGCGAAGGCGGAGATGGCGCTGAGGTAGGCGGAGCGCGGAGCGGCTGGGGCGGGCGGCGAGCTGAGGGAGAGAGCCGGGCACTGAGGGGACAGGGCCGGGAGCTGGGGGGACGTGGCGGTGCTGTGAGAGGTCACGGCCGGGAGCTGAGAGGTCACGGGCGGGCTGTGATGGAACATGGCTGGCCGCTGAGGGGGCATGGTGGGGGTCTGAGGGGACATGGCTGGGCTGAGAGCGAAGGGGAAAGGGGTGACAGCCAGGCCGGGGCTGAGGGGGAGTGCGGGATGTGGCGATGGGAGGCTGGAGCCCACACTGGTGAGGGGCACCCTCAGAGATGAGCGCAGGTCTGGGCCCCTCACTGCGAGAAGGACGTGGAGGGGCTGGAGCGTGTCTAGAGCTGGGGAAAGGCCTGGAGCACAAGTGTTGTGAGTGGCTGGGGGGGCTCAGCCTGGAGGAAAGAAGGCTCAGGGGAGACCTTTTCTCTCTCCACAACTCCCTGACAGGAGGGAGCAGCCGGGGGAGGTCGGGCTCTGCTCCCAGGGAACAGGGACAGGACAAGAGGAAACGGCCTCTAGCTGCACCAAGGGAGGTTCAGATTGGATATTAGGAAAAATTTCTTCACAGAAGAGGTGATTAAACATTGGAATACCCTGCCCAGGTTGGTGGTGGAGTCACCACCATCCCCGGAGGTGTTTAAGAAAAGACTGGACGTGGCATTCAGTGCTCTGGTTGACAAGGTGGTGATTGGTCACAGGTTGGACTCGATGATCTCAGGGGTCTTTTCCATCCTGAGTGGTTCTGTGATCCTGGGAACCCACACAGGCTGTGTGTCCCTGTGTCCTTCAAGTATGTGGTCATGTCTGTTCCTTCACCAGGGCATTGAGAGGGTCAAGTTAAAATGTTGTTTTATCGATAGCAAAAAAATCAGTTTTATTCTCATACATTCTTAAATCTGTGTTTCGTTTCACAAGATGTATTTGAGTGTTTGTGGTAATTTGTCTTATAATCTGAAGGGAAGTGTAAGGGTTAGTTATCATTATATAGGAAATAACCCCAGAGAACTTTCTGTTAACTCAGGAAGTGTTTCTATTTATATTTGCGTTGTCATCTCAATACAAATATTTTGAATCAACAAACGCTGTTGCAACGTTTTTATTCTGAACATTTCATCTTTGTGCTGGAATGGATTTCAAAGTGAAATTAATAAATGGAAAATACGATGGTTTTTGTTCTCTCTACTTAAAAATGCATAATCTAGACAATGGTATGATGAAAGAAAGAAAAATAATTGTTAATAATTGTTGTAGTCTCAGGAATACCTTGAGGATACAGACATCTTCTTATTCATAATAGATTTTTTTTTAAATTGTAGTTTTACCAAACAATGCTTAACTAAACTATCCATAGAGGCTAATATTCACAGATATATGAAAAGATATTTTCTATCTTTGTCTTGATTTATACTAGAGGGGGTCATACACAATGTGTTTAAGGCTAGAGCATTTTAAATAGGTCCCAAGTACGAGATTCATGAGAGAAGCGGAAGACTGATCAATACTTAAAAGTTTAACAGTGTCTTTAAGATCTTTGTTTTCCGTGACCACCTTTGCTAACTTAATTCTGCCAGCTCAAGCATAATTCTTAATCGTGTTCCACAACAGGACTATTCAGATTACAATAAAGAGAATTCTGCACTTAAATTCAGAAGTTTTTTTCTTTACATCTTCATTTTGTTATTAACATTTTCTTTCTCAACAGGGTTACAATTTGAGCCTGATTTTCTGTCTTATTAAATTCTGCTACTTGCAGTGGTGTCTTTCTGAGGCTGTTCACAGCAAGTAAACTTGCTTTTTCCCCTTGTGACCAGTTGAGGAGGGCACTCACAGCACTGAGGTGTCCGGCCCTGCAGGCGCAGTGCAGGGGAGTGTCCCTGAAGCTGTCTGAGGCGTTGATGGCAGCCCCGTGGCTCAGGAGGAGATTTATCAACTCTCCGTGTCCATACTCCGCTGCAATATGCAGGGCTGTCTTCCTCCAAATGTTTCTGTCATCGATATTTTTATTTTTTCCCGAGGCCAGGAGAATTTTTACGATGTCTGTGTTTCCTTTCGTGGTGGCGTAGTGCAGCGGGGTGCATCCATCCATGTCCTTAGCTCCAGCTCTCCCTTTGTTAGCCAACAGCACTTCCACAGTGCTGAGATGTCCTCTTGTGGCTGCAGCATGCAGGGGAGTCTTCTTCTCCTTGTCCTGTGCGTTGGGATCAGCTCTGGCCTTCAGGAGCATCTCTGCCATTGTTTTGTCTCCTTGCTCAGCAGCCAAATGTAAAGGGGACTTTGCTTGCTTGTCTTGAGCGTTAACATGAGCTTTGTGGTGCAGCAGCTGTCGGGCAACATCGACGTGACCTCTCTGACTTGCAATGTGCAGGGGAGTAACAAAGTCTTTAGTGACAGCGTTAATTTTGGCCCCAGCATTGACTAAAAGGCCAACGAGTGCTCCATGATTCTGGAGCGCAGCAACGTGGAGCGGGGTTTCCTCAGCTTGGTTCCTGAGGTTTGCGTCCATCCCCTTGCGCAGGAGCAGATCTGCGATGGAAGCAGCCCCAGCCCGAACTGCCAAGTGCAAAGCTGTGTCTGCAGCAGGAGTCCTTATTCCCAAGTTTGCTCCTTTTTCCATTAGAACTTGTGCTGACTCTGCTTTGCCCGTTTCACAGGCCAGCAGCAAAGGAGTGTAACGTGTTTTGTTGTGGGCATTGATATCTGTTCCTCTGTCAACTAAAGCTGCCACAACACCATGCAGATTCTTCTGTACAGCTCTAAAAAGAGCTGACTTCATTATGTCAGAGGACAGATCTTTGGAATATTCCAGTAGTATTTTGAAGATTGATGGGTGGTCACTGTTGAAGGCCCTTTCAACCGTCTTGGAATCAACAGTGGCTCCGGCTTCTAGGAGTACTTTTGCAGTGTTTTCAGATCCCCGAGAAACAGCATAACCGAGAGCAGTCTGTCCTCTCTCATCCTTTCCTTCAGTGGAGGCACCAGCCTCTAGAAGCATTTTGGCCAGGCTGCTCTCGTCTCTGAGAGCTGCCATGTGCAAGAAGTTGTGCTGGTTCCTGCAGCTCCTTGCCTCTTCTTTCAGGAGCATCTTCAGTATGTGACTGTGGTTATTCTCTGCAGCCCAGTGAAGTGGTGTCTTGCCTGCCCTGTCCAGAGTGTGCATGGGAGCACCACCTTGGAGAAGCACCTTGACTGCACCTCCATGGCCTTTCTCAGCAGCCCTGTGCAGGGCTGTTCTGCCTTTCCTGTCCTTCACGCCTGTCCTTGCACCTTTGCTGAGCAAATATTCCATGATGGATAGATGGCCATGAGCAGCTGCAACATGCAGAAGTGTTTCACTGGAAGGGTTTAGCACATTGAGATAATTATCCTTCAGTGTTTTCTCTAACTCAGGAAGGGAGCCTTTAGCAACTGCAGCAAAGATATCAACAGCAGCATGATCTTTTCTAGGCTTTGTTGCCCTTGAAAGTGGAATTATTTTTCCTTTCTTCTTTGTAGCCCCTTTGTGCTTTTTTTCTGCACGTCTGTCTTTTTTCCTCTGGTGCTGTTCACTGCTATTTTCAACCCAAACCTTATCTTTTTCAAGTAAATACCCAACCAGTTGTCTTCTGGCATCTCCAATGCTTTCATTTACTTCACCGACGTATTTTCTTATCTTGCTGTAAAGTTTTGGCTCCACTTGCTTTAAACATGGATAAAAAAAGAGCCTGCAGGCTCGTTCACCTTGAGAAATGAGTATGTCTAAAACCCGAGAGTTCTTTTCTGTTCTTGTCCTGTAGAAACTCAGGACCAGCTTTTTTTCTGGAGTAAAAATACCATTTTCTATCAGCCAGTGCAGGAGCTGGTCTGGGTCATTTATGCCTTGTACGAGCTCTTCTTTTTTAGTCCTTAGAACTTCAATTGCATATGGATTTGTAAACAGGCTGCTTGAATGCATGTTCATGTTGCTAATCAAAAAGTGAATTGAGGTATTGTTTGAAGGTAAATAGGAAATAGCAAAGCAGGTTCACGTAATTTCAGTCTTTTCATAGAACTATGAACCGACAACCATTGTAGATCAGTGATAAATCTTTAAAGAAATCAAAACTCCCTCACCTTTGAGTTTCCAGTTGTTAGAAGTCCTTTGATCTTCTCTGTTCTTCCTTAGCAACGAGTACAGCTTAATAACAAAACAAAAGTCTCTGATATGTAAAGATATTTCACTTCGAAGGCTTCTTCCAGATTTTTAATGCGTAATTAGGGATTAAAAAAATGCTTTTGTGAATCGGATACTTGAATAGAAGATAGTTGTTAGTCGAGTTTCTCTGTTCCTCTGGCCGAGCTGGTTCCTAAATGACCAGTCAACTAAACATGACAAAAGAAAATTGACGGCATAGTTACTGTTGCCATCACACACCTTGTATGATCTGAAATGAAAGAGTGCACACTGCCAGCTCTGCAGGTGAAAACCCTATAATGCAATGAAATAAAAACATAAAGACCTAGATAAAAATAAACTGTATAAGCAGCTGGTTATAAAAAGTGATCCAGCCTTTCTAATATGAGCTACAGCTCCAGTCAGGGGTATATTTAAGGCCATTTAGCTTGTCATTCCTGCTCTAACTCAGAGTCTGTCTGGAAGTTAATTCTTTTACATGAGGTGGATCAAGGCGTGTGATTCAGTGTGCAATATTTAAAGTATAATAAGATCTTCGAATGTGTGTACTCTTCCATATGGATGTAGGACCTTGGGATCTAGCTGTAATTAATTTAACTTATTGGTGTTTAAATTCCCTATGGAAGAGAAGGAAATAAAATAGTAATTATCCACACATTTTGAAACCAGTTGAGAGAGAAATTGAGATTACAGAGTTTGGGAAAAGCTGGAGGTAAAATGAGCTGAAAAGCTGAAAGCTTGACCTTATTTAAGCAAGTGGGAAATTTTGCCATCAGTTTCATAGTTCAGTGCCCTTTTTGCTGGGTCCTGCTCCCTTTGCGTGTATTTTCTTTAATAGTATGTACAAGGTGACTGATAAGATTTTTAATTTTTTGCTGTTGACTTTAACTTTATAAGTAAGATCGCAAAATTTATTCTATTAAAAAAAAGTTTTATTGAAGAAATAGCTGGGAAAGACAAGACTTTTAATATATATTTTGAAAGTGAGCCAGTTACCAAGTCAGTGAATTTGACAGCCAATTTAAGAGCCCAGTAATTCCTCTGAAATGCAAAGAAGGGCACTACACCAAGAATAGCAAAACCTTTGTCATTTAGTTGATGATTATTAACTCATAGCATGGAAAACCATGGTTTAATGTAGGGAGTCAGGAGCACTGGATGGCGTTCCCAAATCTGCCACTGACTCAGTCTGTGAGCTGCTAATTATTTAGTCTTCAGATTTGACTTAACAAAGTCCTGAAGATCTGTGTGCCTTGAGTAAACCAGTCCGTCCTTAATTTGGGGAAGTGGGATCTTTATGTTGTCATTATTGTTCTTCCCATGCACAATAGAGATAACAATCCTTGATCACCTTCACAGCAAAGTTGTGAGTTCTGGCAGTGGAAAATGTTACGTGGGTGCTGAGCAGAGTTGTTATTATGGATGGAACGGGAATTTTTAGAACTCCTGAAAAATTTAAAAAAAGAAAAGGTGATATTCTGTGAGATTCCATTAGTATGGCAGTAATTTCCCAGTGTTCTGAATACAGGAATTTCCCTAGTAAGCAGGTCCTAGTAGAGATGGAAGGGTGCAGTTCTCCTCCCTGGCCTTGAGGAGGAACATTTGAACAATATTTGCAGGCAGCATCTCTTTCAGAGCCACTTCACTTTATTTTGGAAAGTAATAAGGAGCAAATGACATGTTATGAGATGCAAATCACAGTCGTCAAAATATAATTATGCATTTTTTAAAAAAAAGTGTCTCATTATATGACTTACAGGGAAATTCTGTCTTAAAACAAGAATCACATTTGGCAAGAAAATGCTGGAAGCTTGTTGTATAGATTTGTTTTTAGAAATTATATTTTAAAAGCTCTTATTTTTTAATTATTATTTTAAATACTTTTAGAATTAAGCCTTTGTTCCAACAATGACTTCACAAAGAGATTCAGAATTGGCTATTTGAAGTGTGCTTTTTTGTTCATATCTTTTTCACTTATTAACTCACCTTATTTGACATGTAAATGTTTTAGAGAAGGGAAAAATATTAAGGCTCAACACCTCTTCTCTTTTAATTAAATGCATGAGACCACAAATGTGTCAGATCAGCAGGAAACTGAATTAAAAACAAAAATGGCAGTATTTAGTATTAATAAGGTCAGATCTAAGAAAATAAGTCAGTTGGAGAGAAGAAGAGGCAAGTCTTTGGTCTTTGTTATCTTTTATATTTATTTGTTGTCAGAGGGGCATAAGGTACTTCACAGATTGCTTTTATTTCTGCTGGCTTCTTCAGCTCCATGTGTCCAAGGACTGGATTATTAGGTTATTTTAAAAGGCTATTTATTAAGTTATTTTAAAAAGAAAATTGTAGGCTTTACTGAATTTGTAGATTTGAAGGGCAAGTGATGCCCTTGATAGGAAAGATATCAACTTTTGCCTCTTCTAAATGTCTGTGCAGGGAACTGTTTAAATCCAGCTGTAGCTGGGACACTTGAGTCAGTTATTTCTGACATGCAATCTCAGTTTTGCTCCTAACTCATGTCCTTGGGCAAATCTCTTAATCCCTGTTCCCTGTTTACACAAGCATTAAAAAAGGAAATTTTTTTTTCTACCTCACAGACACGTCCTAAGTGTTTATTACTGTTGGTGCAGTGCTTTGAAGTTATAGAGTGCTTTGAAGTTTTTGTCCTTTGAAGTATTGTTTTCTGACTTCTCAGCGATGAACATTTATTTCTTAAATTAACGCATGCCCGTGTTCTCTAGCTGATTTTATGTTGCCATGTCATCATCAAATATAGATTTAATTTTCTCTATTTTAATTTCTCGAAGATGAAAGCAACCCAAAGTACACCTTGAGCGTGGTGAAAGGAGCCTGTGAGGGGATGTGGCTGCGGGAGTGAGGCACCTGCAGAGGTCACCATTCCTCCACCGAGGCTCTTGCCGAGCTGGTGGTTGGGAACTTACCTCGCTGTGGAATAACCAGCCTGTAAGAGATAATACAGCCAACATCATTATCTAAACATCGTGAGGGATGCAGAAATATCTCTGGGTAATCAAGGCATTTTCCTTAATAAACGTGGCTCACCAATAGAGCTTTGTCTTGGATAACCAGAAATCTGAGTGTGGCCGAGCTGGTTGAGGTGGAACTATATTTAGGTAGAGCTGGATTGAGAAACAGCAGTGCTAGAAGTGTTCATGGTGATGATTACAGTGAGCTTCTCTTGTTAGAACACTGGGACAGCTGAGCAGTCAGGACGTCTGCGAGAGGCAAAATGCAGTGCTTGGTTTTGCCTAAAGATGAACTGCAGTAAATGAGGGAAGTCCAAAGGGGAGCTTTGGTGCTGAGGGATGAGTTTGTGTCAGCTGTATTTCTGTGGAGAGCAGGCTCGGGGCCTTCCTGGCTGGTGTTTAGATGGAAGGTGTTCCCTAGGGAAGTGCCATCCCCAGTGGCACATGCAGAACAGGGGTCAGGGGCCTGAGCAGGGCCCTCTGAGGGCGGGGAAAACTGATCTGGGCAGTCTCGTGTTCTGTNNNNGTCCCCCTGCACTCCTTGGTAGCACAGAGCCACCCCTGCGGAGCCTGTGGCAGGCACGGTGCTTGAAAGAGGGACCTGCAGAAGGCACAGCTTCCCAGATTTCCCACTATTCATGGATGGTTTCAAAATACCAATAGTGCAACAGCTGGTATAGTACCCCAGGTATTTTATTCTATTTCCAAAACAAGCCACAGTCTTATCTCAGCCCTGTAGGGCCGTTTCCTCAGGCACAAACAAATGAAGGTCACGGTAAGCACTGCACCCGTGCAATGCAAACTGTTTTTTCCAGAAGATTAACGAGTACTTTTATGAAGTTCCCAAGCCAGGGTAACTGTGAGTGGACAATGCACATCTGCAAAGTGCCACTGATGGCTGTAAACGCCGACAGAGCAGGCTGGCTGCATCTGACTGTAGGAATGAGGCTTGACATCAATAACTCAGCCAAAGGGAGGATTAGGATTGTTTTCCAGTTTATCATGCATTTATAATTGAGTGTAAGAAGAGTGACCAGACTACTTAGGAACCATTTTTTTTTGCCATTCAGATTTTGAATAATTAGATTTAAGTATTCTTCCAAAGTTCTTTGTGGAATTACTTGCCAGGTTGCTTTCTAAAAAGCTACATGGTGGACGTTGGAGGAAAAAAATGTTGCTAGTTTAGCTTCAGAGAGGTAAAGAAAAGAAATGTTCTTGTTTCAGAACATAATAAATAAAATAAAAGTTGTTTCGAAAGAAACAGAAAAAATGCTAGTTGTGACGTGATGGATGATGTAGCTACTGCAACTTTCATAATGCAAAGTTAAAAAAAAATTACAGTTTTTGTGTCTGAGGAGTATTACTCGTTATGTGTTTCTATACATATTTATTCTGCAGACATATTTACTGTCACAAGCTTAATTTAAATTTAAGAACCAATTTGCCTATCAATCTATTGACTAAACCTGGGCACTAATCCTGATTTTACTAATGAGAAGTTACCACTTTCCAATTCATTGTCTGAAAGCTGTATCAGTGTTATCATTTTATCTAATAATTTTAGAGCTTTAAATGTCCTTTCAGACCAAGGCTAACAGAAAACAGCTATGGCAAAACACAAGCCCTCCTATCATTAGGATAAAACATAAATGATATAGAAGTATTGAGTTACTAAATGCTGAGGCAGTTTCAAAGATCAGCAAAACCAAACGGAGAGAGGGACGGGGTTTTTCTCCAAAATGGGCAGATTTTTTTGCAGTGTAAACCCAACAAGCCCTTGTGGTTTTGAGTCAGGAACATGGGCTTTGTCAGTGAAATCTTACATGAGAAAATACCTTATAGAAGTTCTGTAACTGTTGAAGACAGTGAGGATCCTCCTCACACCCCCTGTACCCAGCATTGCTGCCAGCAGGGTGTGGTGCTGTCGCTGCATCTCCCTCAGAAGCCTTTTGGCCAAATTTGCTTTGTAGAGGTAGAGTACTTAGTGAAAACTATTCTGAATTTACACCAGTACCAAGCAGCATTTTGTTCTTAGTGATTATAAAAATCTATCACCAGTACATCTTCACTGTTCTACCTAAATCTCTCCATCTATAGCACTTTCCTAGTCTTTAGACAATTCAAATTGTTCAAGGGGCTTGCTTGTAACCACATTTTTTTCAAAAATGGTATTCTTTTCTTTCCTTCTTCTGAAAAAATGTATGGAAGCAGTTGCTTGTTTGTTTATTCATTGATTTATTCTGTTTGTCTTTATTATCATTTAGTGGTACTCCAACCTGATCAACTGGTTAAAATCATCTTGGATTCTTAGTTGCATTCAGTTTATGTTTGTTATACATCAAAATGAAGTTTAACTTTCCTGCTGCAGCAGAAAATCACAGGCATGTAATTGTTTCTTTCTTATAAGAGTTTTAGTCTGTTCTCAGTTCTGTAATTTGGTACCTTTTGCTCAGTCTCACAGTATTTCTCATTCAGAGGGTTTTCTGAGGCAAATAGTGTTGATTCTTTCATGTTATCTCCTCTTCCCAGTTCTGGCAGCTTCCCCTGTCTTCTGTTTGAATCCTCTGCCTTTAACTGACTGTTTTGGTTCCCCCAGAAAGTGTCTTCTTGTACGTCAGGGTCTGGATTCCTGGAGCTCACCTCAGCTCCAGTTCAGCAAAGGATATGGTTACATGTCCAACTCCAGAGAGGTGCCTCAGAGGAGTGCAAGTTTGACTCCCAGAAACATCAGTAGGACATGAGCAACTCCTATCTTTTTCTGAATTCTGAATAAAGTTCTAGCACTGAGGACCCGATTAATCGGAGCACTGGCTCAGGACCTCAGCTGTCCTGTTTGACTCTATGAGAAACACCCTTGATGATTTGGAGAGCTCCCTAAATCACAAAGTCCTGACAACTCCTCCACATTCATGGTGTTTGCTTTCCTTGGCATGTCCCAAAACATCCTTCTATGTTGGGCTGCACCTGTGATATTCCAGCAGCTCTCTTTGTTCCCAAGCCATTATGTCTTCCTACTCCAATTTCCATTCAAAGAGTGATTCATGCAGCAGGGGAAAGGCATGACCTGGCTGCCCCCTCAGTTTCCATCGCTGTGCAGATCATGTGCAGTCCCATCTGAACTGGAGCTTTCATTTCAGACTTCTCTATTCCCATGCCTGGAACTAAGTCTTTTATTCCTTGCTCCTCTAGTCTGCACTGGGAGCAGAGAATTATTTGCTGCATAAAAGAGGCTTTTTGAAAAAAAGATAGTTTTGGTCACAGGAGTAATGCAAACACAGCAGCATGGATTTTCTTTTCCCTAGGAATGCCTTTTGTCACAGCACACAGGGTTGGTACTTGTGCCACAGCTGCTCTGTGGACAAAGCACACG
The DNA here is from genome assembly GCA_013397725.1 of Rhagologus leucostigma. Taxonomy (NCBI): domain Eukaryota; kingdom Metazoa; phylum Chordata; class Aves; order Passeriformes; genus Rhagologus; species Rhagologus leucostigma. The sequence continues at coordinate 967,439 of VZTD01003312.1, read as the reverse complement.
TTTGACTCATTATTTCAGCATCCTTTTTATTTAGTAAATAATAGCTTCCATAACTTGAATGTTTGGTTCTCATGTCCAGCTGGAGAGAGCTGCACACCTTCACCAACAGCCTTACAAGAGCTGCATCTCTTCAGGCATCCTTCCTAACGCTTTTGATGTCTTCCATTGTCCCTGCACTACTTTCCTCTTCATCCTTTGAACATTGCTACCTTGAGCCTTTTGGGGTCTCTTCCACACTGTCCATCTAACCTCAACTCACTCATTTATAAATTCAGTTTCCTTTTCTGTGCAGTTGAAGCATTCCCTGTTTGAAAAAGTCTTTAAAGTTTTTTTTGGTTTGTGCTTTTCTTTTTTTTTTTTTTTTAATTTTTGTTTTATTTTATTTTTGGTTGGTTTTTTTTTCCTCTCCTTGCCTAAATAGGAGTTCTGGGTTTACAAGACTCTGAAATTTAAATTGAGTTCTCTGAGACTTGTGGGACTCCTGTCAGGTGACGTGGTAGATGCTGAACAGGCATCTAGACCCACTGTAATTTACCTGTAAATGTATTTTTATATCATATGGTTCCCAATGAAGCAAAATCCCTGGCTCAATAATAGAACACTAATATGCCCACAAGGGATTTTAGAAGACCCAGATTAAGGGAAGAATAGTCATTTTTAATAGCTGGAATCAACCTTCTTTTTCCCTTGTGTCACAAGACATAGGGAAATCTCAGTTTCAATTTAAAGTTAATATTACATCATGAAAATGGGATAAATGTGACATTAAAAAGTGATTAGAAGGGATATTGTAATGACAGCTCAAGTGCTATTAGTGACTTCATGTTTAATTCAATAAAATATCTCTATTTAAACATTATCTGAAGCAGCCAGAGCTTGCAATAGAATTCAGAGCAAACCTGCTGGAGAGTGTACATGGACATGGCAGGTTTGCTAGAAATATTGGAAAATTTAGCGTAATTGTAGCAAATTAGATCTCAAATTTGTATTTTCCAGTTTAGTTTGGTTTCTGTATTACTTTGTTTTTGAATGTTTTAAATCAAAACCATCTTTTGTGCTCCCTGGGCTTGGTTTTGTTAGTTTATTGTACAACAGGTTGCATCAATGTCATCTAGATATGACTTCCAGTTTTGCTTGAATTGACACCAAAACCACCAGGATGGTGGTTTGTTCCCCCTTCCCCTCTTTTACTCACTGGCATAATTTCCATCCAGCAAAGCTTTTGAAAAATAAGGAAGGAAAAGGCCTTCCTGTACAAGCTTCCTGTGAATCCCATCCAAATATAAAAGACTTGTGTAGAAGCTTGGCAGGCAATCCCAGCATATGCCACTTAGTGACTTCCTCATTTTATGCTATCATTCCACGTACAGTAAATGAATCTGAAAATCAGAGTAATTTCCATTCATTTTCAAATAAGAAATTGTAAATGGTAAATTTCCTATCTGTGTATAACGCCCACATTTTAAATCAAAAGTCTTGAATGCTGACAGCATTAGTCATAGGAAATCCTGTATGAACATCCAGCACTTGAGTTGGACCTTCCCCTGGATCACACCATAGAAGGAGTTTGCAGGAAAACGTTCTGGTACTCTCAAATCCTGCGCTGATTTTAACCCTTCATCTGCCATTGCCTCTGCCATGACAGTGCTTTTTATTTTCTAGAGGCCATTTGCCGTTTTCTTGTGATCAAAATTGTATTGAAAAACAATATATTTCAGTGCTAAAACTGTCTGTATTTTAATAATACACCAGTAGCATTTTATAGTGCGATGTGCACTTACACACCCTCCCTTATGAGCACAAATAGTCTTCAGTGTATGCTGTTGAGATGAAAATTAATTTGAATAGAAAATACTGATTTAGGACATTATATTGTTATATTAGTATTCATGTATTAATTATCAGCGTGAAACAAAGTGCACAGGTCAGTAAAAATGGAAAGCTAAAAAAGCCAACGTAACTTTGTACATTAACCCATAACGTGGCCAAGGCAATACCAGTAACAAACCCAGCTGTGTTGCACGGGATCATTTTCACATTACATGGCTGAACCAACTGTGACAATTTCTTTGCCTTTATTTAAAAGGAGCCATCGCTCAGTGGGCATAATATATCTTTAAAAATAAAAAAAATCCTACTTATCATTTTCACCTAGTGGGAAAATCCCACACATGTTGAGTTATTGTGGAACAGCTGGCTTAAATTAAAGCTTCAGACTGAAGGAAGGAATCTTAGAGCATAAAGTATCAAATAATAGCCAAATTCCAGATTAGGATGAGGCTTGTAACGTTAGGCATGGCAAGCATATATTAGGCAAATGGACTTGAAAAATCTTAGTTTTTTTGTAATGTGGTCAATCTTAATACTCCAGTTTTAGATCTAGAACCAGCAATGTTTAAACATAGTTTAATCTAGTTTGATAAATGAATCAAAATACATTTTAATATATTTTTGTTCATATGGGACAGGCTTTGGACTATGAAAATACTGATGGATGTCCACAAAAGAAATAGAAAGCCATTAAAAATTCTCAGTATTTGAGAGCTCTACTTTTATTCTGACTCTTCTCATGAGTTTGAAGAGACTTTCATAGATTTTTGGAGCATCATCATTTAATGATCATTTTTAGTTGTAAGGCAAAAGTGATAATTTTTACTACATGGAGAGTTTCTGTTGGTTTTCAACCTTTACTTATAAAACTTTTCTTTTTGAACTCATAGACTCATAGAGTCATTTAAATCAGAGAGCAGATCTCTGTGAAGTCAGTATCATTTTGAAGATCCAAACCGGAGGGAGGATTTAGACCAAGACATAGTTGTTTGGTTTGGGGCTTTTCAGCTTTGTTTTTTGAGCTGAGACCTGGACTGCCTGGAAAAAGGAGAATTAAGCTCGGTATTTCTACACTGAGGATCTCCATCAGCAGTTGTGGGAAACTGTGTGTGGAACTATGAAGGAGCGCCTCATGTAAAGCTGTAGCTGGAATTAGAACTCAAATTCATTACTGATTGTGCTCTTGGCTGGTGTGGTATCAGCTGAACCCCAGAAACACGGAGGAATCTGGGTTTATTTTTGTATGTTAATGGCGAGGTCTTGGTTTTTCCTGTTTCTGTACAGTTGTAAAGACAAGGAGTTCTATTTTTTCTCAATTTCCTTAGATCACGACAGCCAGCAGAGAAGTGAGACCCTCCTGGAGAGGCAAGGAGGGGTGAGATGGTTGGCAGTGCTTTCCTGGATTGATGGGGCTGTGCTCCTGTGCTGGGATGGGCAGTGTGTTGAAAAGGGGATAATGGGAGCTTTTCTTTCTTAGATTGGGCTGTGCAAGTGTCAAAACACTAGAACTAAATTCCAGGAGGGAGCACCATTAGAAAGGCTACAGAAAATCAGGTGTCACTGAGCTGCTGGTGTTCCTAATTTGCAACAGGTTTGAGAATTGGACTGTTGGTAACAGAAAAAAAAGAGTAACTTCACAAGATCTTTCCTTCGCTGAGCTCATTACTTTGTTACCTTTGTTGCTATGTTGTCATTGTTACCTTTAGAGTTTGATTGGAACTGTAACTGGCTTTGCCAGTAGCAAATAGGTGTTGTAGATCCTACATGTGAGAGCTTTTCATGGTTGCCGCATTCAAGCCGCACTAACAAACCTTAACATTTAGTTAAAATCCAAGCCTTTCTCAGGTTGCCAGCCTGGCACTTCCTGTGCAGTGAAAAACACAGGAGCAGTTTCTGCACGTAGGGATGATAATGCAGCAAACAGAGGGGGCCAAGGAAATAGCTTGAAATTAATTGTGGGTGTGGTAGTGTACTTTGTAAGTAAATTCAAAACAGACATGGAAGCCAATATCAGGAACATGTGCAAGAAATTCCATTTATAAGACTTAGAATAATAACCTCGCTGCCCTCTTAAATAATTTTAAACATATATGCATAAAGTTAGTCATCTAACGAAAACAGTTTCATAAGCAGGTAATGTCTCACAGTTCTCGTTCAAGTTAATGGCTGCATGAAAAATGTTCCCTGGGAAAGTCAAACCATGTTTTATAGGTTTGTCCATATGGGAAGCTGAGCTTGTTTAACCAAAAGTGTGAATTCAAATTAAGTTAGTAAAACTGGTGCAAAATCTGTCTGGGCATTTTTGTACTGTGAGTTCCATTGGGAAGAATGAATTCAGGAGTTCTGGCTCGATCTGTGGCAATCTGGATATTGCTGTGAGCATTTCTTTAGGGAGATGCCACATCCTCACTGCCTGTACCTGCATTTGTGTTCCACCTCTCCTGTTGCTCCGTGTCATTTCAGGGGTTTGTAGAGCTCTGTAGGTAACAGAATAAGGGGAGCAATGCAGGTTAAAATATTCCCAAAAGCATCATCAGCACAAAGGAGGGAATGGAAAAGAAAAGGTGAAGGGAAGGTGGCTGCTCAGGCTGAAAAAATGCTTATACACAGCAAAGCTGAGCTCTCCAAGGGTAGGAGGTGCATCTGACCGGTTTGCCTGCAGCAGTAGTGTCCAAGTGCTTTGCTACTGCAGTCCACAAACTGGCACAGAAACCTGAACTGCTTCCTTGGTATCTTCATCAAACACCAGCTAAACAAAGCTACCCGAGCTCGTTCAGCGAGGATCCAGGTTGCACAAAAAGACAGATGTGCACACTTGGACCAGTTTGAGACCATGCCTTTGAAAGAGCTGGAGCTGTGTAACTTTCTTACGAAAATAAAAGTTTAGTCTGAGACTAAGATGAGAAAAAACCCAACTCCTGGTACAAAGTGTTTTGTCCTTGCTCATTTTCTTTCCTTCCTTCCTTCCTTCCTTCCTTCCTTCCTTCCTTCCTTCCTTCCTTGACATCCCTATTTCCCAACATAAAAAAATACTATGATTTCAAATCATGTTTTCTTTCCGATATTTATCAGTGGCCTAATTTCCAAAACTGGGATATTCAGCATCTTCAGAACTTGTGCTACTTTTTTGGTAAGTGTCAGTATTTTGAGAAATGGCCAAATTGGTCAACTTTGTTGTTACTTCTCCAAAATTACACGGAGCCTAAACTGTCAGCAATTGTGGATTGTAGTGAGGGGCACTTCCCTAAATATACTAAGCTGAGGTGGTTTTTGGAGTGCAGAAGTGGGAATTAAAATCCAGAAGTCTTTAACCATGCTGATGTATTAGAAGCACAGATACATCTGCCTAGAGAAAAGCTGCCTGCTTTTCCATAGGTCATGCTCCTGAAAACTGGAAATTCTGCTGTACCAGAAAGATACTGGTTAGAACTATCTGCTTCAAGGAGAAGGAACCTGGGCAATGAACACTAAATTTTGCTTGCAATTCATCATTTAGAGAAGGAAATTTGATGTTAACTTTCCAGGGGTTGGCTTTGGTCAGTAACCTTTTTGGAGACTAACTGCAAACTCCTGTACTGTCAGTTCTGAAGTCAGCTGTACTTACGGTATATTTTTACATCGTTTTTTATGTAATTTTGCATATTAAAGCACTTTCTTAACCAGTTAAAATATATGTACTTATAAATACTTTATCTTGTTCAGTCAGGAAGCAGGGAGAACAGAAAATCTGTATGATTGAGAGCAGAGCCAAACAAGAAAATAGGGGATGGATTTTGCCTGGAGAATTCAGGTTCTTTTTTTCCCCTTCAGGTATTTGGGTCAGACACTTGGTGATTATTAACATGATAAAGATCATATCTTGACTGGGGCCCTGAGACAGCACTGGAGGGTTCGTTATAAGTCTTGTTTTTAATTACTTCTTGCAAGGAGTTTGCATAGTTAATATTTGGGGATAATATTTGGATAAGGAAAAAAAGGTGTACATTATGTATGGGCTGTAGCAGAGTGAAGCTTTGCGTATGGAAATTTGTTCATCACTAACACGTGGTGGATGTTTGCAGAAATCATCTGTGTAGTGAATGTCTCCTGATTCTAATCAGGTAATTGTTGCTCCCTGGTTTCGACCTATCTGACTGGAGGCTCCTAAGTTAAAAAAACCTGATTGCTGAGGCACAGGCAGTTTAGTTTATCCAGATCACTTCAACCAGCAATTTGGTTTATCCAGATCACGCTCTGAACGGGCCTGTGCTTTTCTGACAACCGTAAGGAGAACCTGTAGTGCCTCTTACCCCAGCTTTGTTAGGTGTCAGAAGTTAAACTGAATAAATCCTGAGCTCTATCTCCGAAGTGTTGTGGATTTTTGTGTCTGATTTCTCAAGGTGAAAATAAAATAACCACCAGAGCTTGCAAGGTATGTGCAGAAGCTCACAATTTTTACTGCTGTTAAAAGTTCCAGAACTACTTTTGGACACAAATGAAAAAGAACTTTTCATAGTTGCCAAGGTGCTTTGATTTGCAGTCACAGAAGGTCAGCAACTTTGAGAATCACATCACCTGAAATAGGTAGGCCCCAGTTTTGGTAGTGCTTGGCCATGCTTTTAAACCTACCAGTGATGCATTCAGTGGAGATTCAAAACTTCTTCAGTTTTCTCTTTCCAATACAGTGCTGTGTGAGAGAGAGGCTTTGTGAGTTTGGATAGCAGCGTGTATTGGATGGTCCCTGTGTCGTGTGTGTTTTCTTCACTTGTTATCTGAGACAGAAAGCTGTGGTAACAGCAGCCATCTAAAAGCCATGCCAGCTAAATCATCACTGGGGAGGAGAATTCAGAAAAACAGCCACGGACACTCAATTTGAACTCTTAGTGTCCTCTGAAATAACTGTGATTATTCTATGACTAAAATCAGGCAGGATCTCCCTCCTCACGGCAGTGATTATTTTAAGAATTCAGGAAAGCTGTTTAAATTATTCTGGTTTTAGTACACTTGTATGATAACAGGTTTCATCTGCAGTCTTTTTTGGCTACTACACCATCTAAGTAGAGGCTCCTGTTCAGGCATCTGTGCAGCTGGTTCCAGGACTGTTTGCTTTTGAGCTCCATCTGCTGGAATTCTATCCTGTGTCCCACATCTTTGGTGTTATTATGCTGCCAGGTCTCACAGGAATTGGTTTTAATTAAAAAGAGAATAAGGAATGAAATTCACAGTTCAGAGGAATTTTCAGCAAGTTGCTCATCCTTTTGTTTAAGGGTTCAACTTAAAGGTTGCTTGGAGAATACAAGACTCAAAACCAGAAAATAATTGTGAGACTGAGGAAAACAAATGCTAAGTTTTCCTCTGTTTTTGTTTACACTTTCTAAGTATTTTATAGAAATTTGGATTAATCAGGTCAGTCATGACCTATCAAGTTCTTCTTGAACTTGAACATTTTCTTTTGAAATCTTGAGATTTCAAAAACAGATTACTTGCCCATTTTTCTGAATTAGGTTTTTGTTTGGTTTTCCCCTGATGTCTGTTGTTACTCTATAACTAAGAAAATTAGCAGTGTTTTCAATATTTAATTAACTTTTTAAAAAGCCATTCTTCCCCATTGTAGCTGTGCTTCTAGTGTTTCAGATATTTAAGGACAGAAGGGACTGTGATGAAAATCTAATTTGATTTTTGTAGTTCCATTGTTTCTTAACAAAAAAGTACTGCAAAGAATAATGTGCAGAATTGGAAAAGAGGGCCCTGCTGTGCAAAACCACTCTAAAAGTGTTTCAGTAGTCAGAGGCTTTCACGGTAAATTATAAGATGACTTTCTACAAGTTTCCTTTGTAAGGAGCACATTCTCTGTTCAGAGGATACATTATCCTGTTCATGTCAGCGATAATGGATCCGTGTAGAATTAGGATGGCCACCAGCCCTTGGGTGCAGGCTCTGGTGTTGGCAGTGCATGTAATTCCAAGGAACAGGCACTTCTCTGGAAAAACTACCTTCCCAGAAAGCAAACCATCTGCATTTTGAAGTTTCCTTTTCTTTACTTGTAAGGCTAATACCACCTTCCTTCCCTGTCCCTCAGCTAATGCCTAAGGTATATTCTGTTTCGTAATGGGTTTGTGTACATGGTAATTTCAAATATTTCTTTGCTGTCCATCTGCCTGTTAGCAATAGTTGGTGTTCACTCATGATGTTTGCAACTTTTATTTTCTACACAGCCAACTTTGCCTGAACTGGTTTTAGTTCTTGATGTGGCTAACTCCACGTTGTTATACAGGAGTCTTGGGAATAAGGGGAGGGAAGAAGAGGTGGAGAACAGAGAAAGTGCTAGGCTTGATTTTAAAGATAAGTGGATTTTTTTCAGTTCTGCCTTGTGCTTCTCCTGGACATGGCACAGCCCACGCCATGGTGCTCTCCAGCGGTGCCTGAGCTTGTTCCAGCCTGAGCTGCTTTTCAGAAAGTAATTATTGTAATGGATTTCTTAGACTTCTGCATGGGACAGAACTGTCAGCCGTTTTTCACAGAGATTGGAGGGATATTGTCTGGATGTCCTGACAGCTTCCTATAAAATAGAGATAGCTAACGAATCTCTGGTTGTTAGACTTCATTGTTAAATGGGTATGTGCTGCCTTAGGCTGGTATTGAAAGTCCTCTGTTTTGAGGTCGGTATTTTTTAGACCTACAGATACATAGGGGTCTGTACAAACTTCCACTGTGTTCTGAGGTTGAAAGCGGCTGGTAACTCTAACTCTGTGCCACTGGAGAATAAGTTAAACTGTTACTGTTCTTCCTATAATGAAAAGTACTTTGGATTTAAAATTATTCAGTGAGTAATCATGGTCAAACCCCTCTTTGTAGCTCACTTCTGTTCATGGGATAGAAGTGTAAGGCTTCTATTGGTTTCAAGAGAGACCCAAATTCTAATTAATATTCCTGTGTCCCAAACATGTTGTTCTGATTAGAGGCTCTTTGCCCAGGCATTTCTGTGTAGCCTGCCCTGTTTGAAACCCTGCCTTTTTCTGACTTCACTTCCTGAATCCGTTGACAACACTCACAGCCAAACAAAATACACGTTCACAATGCTGTTATTTGCAAAATATTCCCTTGTGAGTACAGCTGGGGCAACAAAAAGAGTTTCTCTCTGAATCTCAGACAGAACTGACTATTCCTTGTAGAAGTAAGGCCCATAGTGCGTTAGGCAATTTTAGTCTTGGCAGTTAAGTAAGTGTTAAAACTTTGCATTTCACCACATACAAGTGCACGCATGTCTTTCATTACCCTTGTGTGTATTGATCACACAGTGATGTACTAAGAAATATACTGAGAGCGCTGAATTTTAATCTAGGCTGAGGTGGACCAGATAGCAACAGGCTCCCGGCCCACCACACTGTTTACAAAACAGATGGAGGTGAAAAGAATATAAACTTACTTTGCCCTCTTTTAGGCCTAATCCTCAAATGTGATGAGGGACCAATGAAAAGGTTCATTTTAAAGTGCTCTTCATCTCCTTGTGAAGCTGCCTAACTGACACTAAACCCCACCTTGCTTGGCAGATTCTGTGAGTGGACATCAATGAAATATTGGTGTGACAGGAACAACCCATCACATGGTGCCCGCTGACCCAGCAGTGCCATTGCTCAGGAACTCTTTCACCCATGCCACAGAATGTCACCCTGAGAGAAAACACACAACTGCACTGCTGAATGTCTGTGTGCACATGAGGCTAGGGTGGAGCAGACTGTCACTCAGCTGTGTTTAATTAACATAGTATTTTATATAATGTATTTATTTTTTACGTAATTAGGTGATTAAGCAAAATGCTTGCTAGTAACATCTCTTCCATAACCCAGCGCTGCTGAGAGTTAAACATGCACCTTTGCAGGTAATTAATCTCCTTGCCCTGCTTATTTTGCTAGTTGGCACTTGCTAAATCCCTGTAAAACCACACCCAGCAGTGCTGTGTATTATCCCTCTGCTGTCTATTCCTACATATGGTCAAAATCAACTTACCTTCCGGGTTGCTGACATCAGCAAAATGTACTCTTGGCAAACTTGGGAATCCTCCTAGTAACCCTTTGTTTGGTTGGTGTTGTTACAGTTGTATTCCTCTGACGGCGGCAAACACCCTCCAAACCGTGCCTACCTTGGCCTATGCTTGGGATGTGGAAGGACACTACCAAATTAATATATTTTAAACATTAAAACAAGCCCTTGTGTGAGAAAATGTGTATAATGGGGGGAAAAACAGTTAGAGGAAGATACTTCCCTGCTTCCTGTAAGGAACTGACCCACGCTAGTTGCAAGCTTCAGAGTATAATTTTGATAACAGTAAAGGTGTGTAAATATAAATATATATATAAAACTATCTAGTCATTTTGTGAAGTGACCTTAACCAACACTGTCACTTCAGTTAAAATTAGGCTTATTCCAATTTAAAGAAAAAAAATACTTTTTTAAAACTGCCTGCTTGAGAATAATGATTTTCTAATATTTTCTGGCAGTCTTCTGATATCATCTATTTTCCCTTAGCTGTTTGGCTCCAAACAGCAAACAGGAAAACATCTGGTCTCCTTCAAATAGGTTTATTAAACAGAAATAACTGGGTGCAGTGCTCAAAATCCTGGTAATAGAGCTGTGTCCCACCCCCTCAAGTAAAGTAGCATGTTTTTAAGATATACCTGTATCTTGTCATTGTACTAAAAATCAGGATTGTTTTGTAAAAAATACCTGGGAAGTGCCTGAGAAGTTGCTGTTTTCAGCAAATTGCTGGAAACAAGCAACAGGAGTTGCTGTTTTTCAACAAGTTGCTATTTTCATTTCCCACTAGGAAACCATTTCGGTTTTCCCAGCTTTTCTATTGCCAAGAAGGTTAGAACCCAGACCTAACACTCAAAAGGGAAAGGATTTAGACAGGGAAAGGGTTATAAACTTATTTACTGTTGACAGCAGCATTGTCATAAATATTAACAGACAAGAATCACCTCCTACCTGAGAAAACACAGGGATAAAGGTGAATATTTATATTTTTGAAGCCTACAGCATATTTTTTTCAAAACAACCACCTGCCTTATCTTCTTGAGGGCATTAATTTAATAAAAAGCATGTCAGATCAAGTAGCCAGTTGCTCCAGTTCTGGAACAATTTCATTCCCTGCCTTTCCACCCCTCCACAACCCTGCCTGAAGTCAGATGTCTAAACTGGGCCCCAAGAATGTGGCAGGCAAGGCAGGCAGGCTGCAGCTGGGAAATACAACTTCAGGACAACCCCAAAAGTTGTATGAGTTTAGTGAGCATGATCTGGCTTCTCCCTCCCCTCCTCACACCTTTATCCAGGACATGTCTGCAGTTACAGAGTAAGTTCAGCATAATCCCTGCCCTTCAGAGTGCAGCTCAAAGGGCGTTTTCCCAACTCAGGTACTAGCCAAAAAAAAAAGTGTGAGGGGAAAATACATTTTAATTATTTTATTTTTCTTAAATATAATAGAACCTTCTAGATTTTTTTCCAGAAACAGAAACATTAAAAAATTATACTTTATTACAAATGGTAAACTCAGAGTGCTAAAAAAAAGCCTCTTATTTACAAACAATACTGGGCAGTGCCCAAATAAACAACATAAAAATAACTTACAAAGTCATGAAGTAGTTTATTGACATTAATCAACTTTCATAAAATAAAATAAAAAAAGATATGTACATACACAATTTACTTGAAGGCAGGCAGAACAGTTCTTTTTTTGTTTATCAGCCTCCCACAAACCTCCCTCCCACTTTTTTTTTTCTTAAGGAATACTACATAAAGCAATCTACAGTTTCTATTGCAGTTTAACCTTTAATACTGAATGATCATCGAATGTTAGGTCCATGCAGGTCTTGGTCAATGTTAAACGAAGATCTGACATCTCATCCGAGCAGGAACAGCACTTCCCGGAGCAGCGCTGGCCGCTGCACTCCCGGCTCCAGCTGAAGGCTTTGCCAGTCTTTCCACACATGCGCTTTGCGGAGCACAGGCAGGACTCAGCCTCTCAGCTTTTGCCATTAGCTTTATGCCTCTGCCACTTTGGATTTTTCCTGTTTTAGTTGTACCACAACACACAGTTCTCGCTGAAGAGTCTCTTCAAAACGTCTGCAACTGCTGTGTGAGCATGAGCTGGCACCCGCTGTTGACGTGGTTCATGACCTTCTGCTTAAGCTGTGCAACCTGTTCTCTGAGCATGTTGGCAGTGGATGCCAGCTCTGAGTTCTGGGCTTTCAAAGTTTTCACTTTTTCTTCCAACCGGGCAATCCTTTCCAACTTCCTTTTCCGGCATTTGGACGCCGCGATTCTGTTCCTCATGCGCTTTCTCTCGGCTTTGATTCTCTCCTGTGACTCCATGTCAATGGGGGACAGGGGAGGAGTTTCCCCTGGCATTTCAGGTACAGTCTGCGGCTCCTCTTTCAGAGCCTGGAGCCGGGGATGCTGCACGGGCATCTGGGGGTTTATGTGATGCTGGGGCGCGTATCCCATGCTGTTGGTGTTGTAGTTGGGCGCAGAGCTGAGCGCGTTGGGGTTGAAGTTGCTGAGGTTGGCGTACACCGGGGGCTCGCTGTGCAAACTGGTGTTGAAGCTGGTGCTGCCGGCCATGGAGGACACAGGTGCCATCCCGCTGGTGACAGGCTGCGCGGCCGAGGTGACGCTGGGCAGCGTGTTCTGGTTGTGCAGCTCCGCCAAAGCTCTCACGAAGCCCTCCGCGAACCCCTCCTGCTCGTCGGTGACATTCTTGGGGCACAAGAACTGCGTCGGGGTCGGCGTGGTGGTGATCAGCCCGTTGCTGGACTGGATGATGAGCCGCTCCAGCTCGGGCGAGGCCAGTTTGAGGAGCCCCACGTCGGGCGAGGTGAGGATGTCGGCGTTCTTGTTCCTCAGGTGCGGCTTCAGGTTGCTGGAGGGGTCGGACAGGTTCAGCGTCATGTTCTGCTTCAGCACCTTGGCATTATTGTATCCGTACCCGCCGCTCTCCGGCGGCGCGAAGCCGGCGCTCAGCGCATCCTCGTAGAAAGTAGGCTCCATCTTTGCACTCATAGAACACAGTCCGGGGAGGGGAAGCTGCCCGGCCGCCGCTCAGCTCCCCGCGGGCACCCCGACCCTCCCGGGGAAGGGGAACGCGGAGCCGAGGAAGGAGAAACGCGGAGCCTTACTAGATCGCTGCTGCTGCTGCCGCCGCGCTGAGAGCCCGCCCGGCCTGGCGGGGCGCCTCGCTGCCCTCCTCCTCCTCCTTCTGCCGGTGGTGCCGGGACGCCGCTCCGCCGTCACAAGTACTTTCCCTGCCCGGCTCCGCGCTATTCCCGCTCCACCGTCCCAGCGCCCGCACTCAGTCGCGCTCGTTCGCTCTCTCCCGCCCGCCCCGCGCTCTGCGCCCGCTCCCGCCGTGCAGCCCTTCACTTATCAGCAGCCGCGAGCCCGCTAAAAATAGCGCATGATGTCACCCCGCGCGCTCCCCATTGGCCGCCGCCGCCCCGTCCCCGGGGGGGGCGGGGCCAGGATCCGGCGCGCGGACCCGGCCCGGGTCGCCATGGCCACCCCCCCCCTCAGAAGCTTCTTGAGCGCGCGGGGCCTTGTGGGATGACGTAATGCCGGGGGGGCGCGCGCGGGGCAGTGTGGGCTGACGTCTTTGTTTTTGAAATATCTGGTTACCGCGTCCCGCGCGCGCGGGGTTGGCTGGCGGGGCCGCCCGGGCGCCTCCTCAGCGGGCGCCGAACCAACCGCGGGGGGCCCGCGCTCGGCCC
>VZTD01003312.1:824128-953835 GCA_013397725.1 Rhagologus leucostigma | reverse complement strand
CACCGGGGGCACCCCGCGCTCCCCGCCCCGGGCTGAGCCCCCGCGGGGCCTGCGGAGTCCCCGCTCGCCCGCCCAGCCCTGCGGGAGCCGCGGGTTTCGGCGGCGGGTGTTCGCCTACGCCTCCGCACCTCCGCCCCCCGGCACGGCTTTGCCTTTACAGAGACCCGGGACGTCGGTTCCCGGCCTCAGGAATAACCGGGAGAATACAGAGGGGAAATAAAACCCGACAGGCAAAAGCCAGGTTGCGGATGGGTTTCTCTGAACTCGTCCTCCAAGGGGAGGGGATAGCGACGGCCTAATTTTAGACAGTGCCCTAGTATTGCTGTGGAAGCGCAGGTTAGTCGGGAGGGAAAATAAGGGCTGGAGCCGAAGGATCGTAGTGGAGGAGAAAAGTCTGTGCTGGCATGTTCCTCTCGGAGCAACAGATGGGAGCTGTCTGGTTCACTGGAGCTGCTCTCTGCGAGCGGCGTTCCAGGGCAGAGCTCTGATAAAAGGGATTCGATTTTCTTACCTTGCCCCACACACACCCTTCCCTCGGGGTGGTGGGGATTTGGGAATGCTGACAGGCAGCTACCTCTGGAATAAAGTGCAGCAGGTATTTGAGGACAGACGGTGACAATACGAGGTGGCACAGGGACTGCAGGGCTGTACTGCTGTGTTTGATTGCCGGCAGTGCAACAAGTGCTCCGTATGCTTCCAACACGAAGCTGTTACCTGCTGTTCAGCTTTTCGTCAGTGCAGAACTCGGTCTGTCAGGTTCAATCCCTTCTCACGATATGTGAAGCTGACAAACTTAGGTCAAGTTTTGAAAACACACTTTCAAATCCTCCAGTGCTATTTTTTCCTGGATATAATGACATAATTACCAGTTACCGTATAGGAAGGAGCAATGAAGCAAACAGAAACATCAGCAGCTGTGAAAGAAAAGTGAAGGTCCAGCTCCCCTCTTTGAAGTAGTTGGGTTTTTTTTCTTCTGCGTTTTTCCCTGGTGCTCCCACCTGACCTTGTTTGGCCACACGGTGGGCGCTGGTGTTTAACTGGAATGATGGAAATGATACATGCAGTGTTCGCGGTAACAGTTTGTGGCACAAAATACAAAGTTTGGACTGGATGTAGGGCTCGCTGTGTGCTGCTGGTGTCTGCACAGCCTCCACGAAGGCGGCATCTCTCTGGGTTGCAGGTAGCTCAAACTTCAGCTGCATAAACAGTTCAGCCAAACAGCACTAAGTTAGAATTATGCGTTAGATCTCTGAAATTCATTAGTGCAGTGAGCGCTCAAAGCAGTTGTTTAATTCCTTTCTAATCTTTACATACAAGATAAATAGAGACCAGTGGCTGACTCTTCTGGCACCAGAGCCAAGGGGCATCAAATGAAACTGACAGGTTCGGAATAAACCAGAGCAAAGTCTTCACAGAACTGTAGTTCAGCGGTGGAACTCCCTGGCAAGGGTGGACTGAGGGATTTTAAGGTGACTGGATGAATTCACAGAAGAGAAATCGCTTAAGGTCTGTGAAGCACAGAACGTTTACACTGGCTCTGGAAATCCCAGAGCTGCAAACGACTTGTGCCTGGGGGGACATCCCTGGTTTCGTGTGCCTCCCTAGGGATCCACTCCTGGCTCTTGTCAGAGATGGGTATCTCCTCGGACCTGATGTGGCGGTCCTTGATGTGTTACAGTTCCCGGAGATAGCCCATAAATGATCTCTGTGTCACCCTGCAGTTTTTTTGTTTATAAAGGGCAACGAAGAAATTCTGGAGAAATGCAAGACTTGAATTCTAAGTCGTTTATTGTGTGGAGGTTTTTATTTTGAAATAAAGTATTTAAAATATTTCCAAATAAAGCTAAAAATGGGGGGTGGTTTGTGGTACGTAGGAAGCCATGCAATTTATTTGCTGTATAGACAAATACTACTAATAAAATTTATTCTGATTAACTTTATGTGTTTAACTGGTTAAGAGTTTTGTTGTTTTGTTTTATCTTTCGGGATTTTCTTCTGCATGTTTCTTTTGTCCTAGAAAGCAAAGTTCAGGCTATGAGGAACATGCTCAGTGTAGTTTAAACCACTCTATTTAAATAATTACAGATTTTATAACCTGAAAAACTGCCTTTAGAGCCCACTGATATCAATGCAAGGTTTTGATTAACTTCAGTGAGGGTTAGATCGGGCTGGACGGATTAATTTAATTTAATTTTTTTTTCCCCTCCACCCATTTCAGTTCTGTACTTCCTTCCTCCTGCAGAGGCGGAGTTTCAGGAGTAGACATTCCAGTTTGCTGGAGACGTGTTGGAGCTGAGGCCCTGTAGCTGTGGGGGACACTCATTACGTTAATTGCTGCTCACTGAGGGTTATTTGGTCCAGGCTGCAATAGAGTCAAGGTGCTCATGAAGGTTGTGGGGAGCAGGAGAGCTCTGAAATCAAAGACAAGAGCTCTTGGCTGCTCCCAGGGGATTTTCTGCCTAATATGGGACCTTAGGGAGGCCTTGGCTGAGATTTCAGTCCCAAGTTCAGCACCTGAGACCCTCAGAGTGGAGCAGATCCAGAAGTGAGACCCATGGATAGTGATCCTTCGTGGCCATTAGCCAAGGAGCTGGGAATTCTGGTGGCTATGCCCTGATTTATTAAGCACCTATTAATTCAGGGCTTTTATTCCCCCTTTCCTGATGTCCTTAAGAAAATATTCCTTTAGCAGGATGAAGGAACACTTCCTGACCCAGGTACAAACCATAGCCATTTACATGGCTCAATAAACAAACTTGTGGGTAGGAATTGCCAATCCCTGCCCTGTATTTCTGAGAGGCCGATGCGTTGAGTGGCAGTAATGCAGATTTTGATTTATAAACTTCTCTAATCAATCAATAGAAGCCTGAGTGAGGCAATCAGATAATCTGAATAATTAAATGGCTTTTCAGGGACAAATTAAAATTTCTTATACGCACCACATCCGTCTAAATTATACTTGGTGTCCAGGAATAAATGGGTTTTGTTTCACTCCTGCATCTCAAATGCTTTTGGCTTATTTCAAAATCATTTGGGGGAAAAAAAAAAAAGGAAAGAAAAAAGGATAAATATCGGTTCCTGATTTTTTATATTGGAAACAGTGCTCACCGAAAAAGATTTCTTTTTTCCATTTAGTTTTTCTTATATTAGATATATATTACATGTTTATTAAATATTTAAACATATAATTTTCTTTAGATATGTTAGACTATTTTGCTTTTTCTCCTCCTCAGAGAAGTTTCCATAACATTTTTATTGTATAGAAAATTATTATATAGATCATTTGCCTTTTTTTTTTTTAAAAAAAAGCACTTCGTGCTTTCAAGATGTGATATCCTTCTTTACCTCTTAAAGTGAATTAAACTGGGAATTACTGGATCTTCTCACACTGCTTTCCGCTTGCCTAAGGAATTACTGTAGAGCAGATTTCTCCAACTGGGGGAGACAAGAGTTTGAAGAGTCAGAAGGAACAAGTATTTTTCTCTTATTTACTCCATCAAAGCATGGTAAAAGAAGGTGAGAGTGAGAGGGTACAAGGAACAGAGCTTCCTTAGGCCAAGTGGAAGAAAAATAATTCCCGGGTTCTGCTGGTCCCAGTTCCTCAGGGTGTGTTTGCGTCGTCGGTTCAAGCGGGTCCAAGTCTGCAGCACAGCACAGGTGTGGCAGAGCTGCCACCTCATCCACCCCCGGCTTCCGTGGCCTCTCCTCCTGCTCTTTGCTCCCAGTAGGACTCCTGTGGCCGGGTGGAGATCCAGGAACTGAGTCTGGAATAAAAAAAGATCACTACATTTGGGGACACGAGGGAAAGGTGGGAATGCATAGGCTGGGGGAAGAGTGGGACTCACGACTTGACGTGGAGGACTCTGGAACCAAAACTCTAAAAAAACCCAGCCAGTCTTGAGCGAGTCTTCATTTTGCACATGAAAAATGCTCCTCAGAACCACAGGCACTTGTAAATGAATATCGTGTCCATCTCCTCCACCCTCCATTAGTCATCGCATAACCAAGCCATACGCACTTAGTCCTTTTCATCTTTCTTCTTGTCAAGCCCTTTAGCCTGTCCCCCTCACCTACTCATCCCACCAATCATTTTAATTAATCTCTGAATTTCTTTGAAACTAATGGTTTGTGGAATGGGGGAAAATGAGTAGGTTAGAGAGACAAGATTGTGAATGATGGAGGTGGGGCAAAGTTAGGAGGCTTTGCAAGACCTGTTGGGTTACCTCTGGGGCAGGACAGCAGTGCTGTAAACACACAGAAAGGCTGCAGAAGTGAGGGAGGAACCACTGAAAACATTTTCCATTTTCCTAAGAATGCTGCCTGAGCAATTCAAACCCTGGATGTTTATGTGCAGCAACATCTGAATGAAAGATGTGATATGATTGTCTCTAAAGTGGGTGGGATGACCTCTTCATTCAATAGTTATACTAAATTTCTCACTGTTGTGATTCCTATGCCCAGCTGGCTTTATAGAGGATTTCAGTGCTCACTGCAAGTTCTCAGAAATATATTTTCAAATAAGTAATGAACTCTGTAATTTTTTATTCAAACACTTGTATGTATTTTAAAATTTTTGATCAAAACTCTGAGCAAGTAGAAGTTGTCTAGAGATGAGTCTGAAAAGAACCCTGGGGCCTTGCTTCCTGTGCTTTTTAGAATCCTGGAATAGCTGGAGTTGGAAGGGAACTTAAAGATCATCTTGTCCCAACCCCCTTGCCCTGGGCAGGGACACCTTGCTCTAGGAGGATGTTTGGGATGTTACAAATCTAGATGTCACACCAATAATGTCTCTGTGCTCATTATTTCTATACCACAGCTTAGCTAGTGCTCCGGGAAATAGAGAATCGGGCAGAGTTCCCATCCTGTGGAGCTTGCAGTCGGAAAAATCCTCTACACACCAAGAAGGCTGGCAGAGTAGCAGTTGATCCACTGTGGGAGCCCAGAGAGGGAAGGTAAGCAGGAGAGGAGGCACTGGAGGACGGGTGGCATATGGGAAGCAGACGGCTCTGCTTGGCATTGGGAGCTGGCAGCAGGGAAAATGTACCATACAAATAGAAGCATATTGATGCTGAGTGCTGGGGAGGCAGGTGAACGTCTTTGAAAAGCTATTTATTATGTTCAGGGGGAAAGATCCTGCTGGAAGCGTGCGTTTGTTCCCATATTACCAAGGTGGGATTTCACTGTGGAGAACTGAAGTTAGTTTTGTGGTCTTTGGGTATTTCAACAAACAGACAGTAGTGTGAACAAAATGGATTTATTTATGGTTGCTAGTTGTAACTGAAAGCCTCAGAATAACTGGATTTAACCATTCAGAGCCCATGGTAAAATAGCTCAGTTTTGATTGGGGTCTCAGGACAGATACAGAGTGCTTAAATTTTTAATTAATGAACAATCTGGCATCCTGTCAAAGTTGACACCTTGCTCTGTCTTAGCAGCTGTTGGCACAGTAGGCTCCTGGCAACCTGGGATAAAGCAGTGCTTGCAACAGGAGAAGGGGAGGAAGCGAGTCTGCGTGAGACCAAAACTGCCCAGTGAAAAGCAGCACAGAGCTCAGGGATTTCCAGGGAGCAATCAAGCTTTCCTGCTCTGTGCCGTGGGTCGGGCTTGGACACGGATAGCGAGTTCCTGTTCCTGAATGTCAGCAGTGGCTGGTGGGTGACAGATGTAAGGACACCTGTCTGAATTCGAGTAATGGCTCTGACAGGAGGAGCAACAAACAGAGAAAGCATTCAGCAGTGAAAGTAGGTCCTGCAGGTTGCTCCTTCCCAGGGATTAGTGTGGTGGAGCCTGTGGGGAAGTTTACGGAGTGCCTGCTCACGTAATTCAAATGGAAACATTCACTGTGGATGACAGTCATTTGTGTTGGAGTCATGGTGTGGGAGCAGTTAGGGTTGCCAAAGAGCCAAGGAAGGCAATGTAGGGAGGAAAGGGCATGGCCTGGGAAGGACAGTGCCTGAAAGCACAAGCAGAGTTCAAGGCTTCTGTTTTAGAGAAGGTGCTGCTGAACTGCTTCTCTTCCTCAGTCCCACCTGATTAATAAACAACAACCTGGTCTCTGATCCCAGCTGAGCCATCACACAGTGACGTAGATGCTCCTCCCTGTCTGGGCAGCCCTGTCCCCTCACGGGCTGGGAACGTCCCAGTCTTACCCACAGCAGACCCTCAGGACTTCACAGGAGAAGAACCAGGATACTCAACCCCTCAAAATTGCTGTTGTTTCCTCTTTTCTGTGGTAAAAATTGTATGCAGCTGCCAACACTACAGCATCTATATGTTCCCTTGTTTCAGAAGGAAGAGATGGAAAATTTAGCCCAGAATCGTAAGGATCACTACCTGAGATACTGTGTTTTTACAGTGGTGTAAAATGGTGCAATGCCTTTGGCACATGTGTTGTTCAGCTCACAGGACTGTTCACAGTCTGTTGAGAACCTATGAAACATGTAAAAAGCCATAACATTTGAATATGTTAGAAACAAGTTCATAAGATCAAGGAGAATTTTCAGAATAAAAGGACAACACTAAAGCAAAGGCCTAAAGGCTGTGATGGCTAGGAATTAAAATTCAGATTGGTTTAAATTTTACTTTTTTTTTTATAGGGAACAACTAGAAAGCCATTCCAGAAGTGGCTGTGTGGTATTTAGAGGAGCTGGGTACCAGCTGCAGCGTGCACAGATTTCCAGAGGTTTCTGTTCAGTGAGGAGAGGGCTGTGGGCTCAGGTAAGTCATGTGAAGGAGGTGAAGCACGTGTGTTGTAAGAGTTAATGGTACAACGTAGCCTTGCTCTACATAAGCACGTTTTGTGCTGATGTTTTCCAGTTCCTTGCAGCCTGTGTAGGAAAAGGTGTGTGGCTGGCAGAGCTGCAAGCCCAGACAAAGCACTTCTGGGTGTGGATGCTCCCAGCCCATTGCCAGGTGCTTCAAATAGGCATTTATGTCAGATCTGAGGTCAGTTCAATGATAGCCAATTTCAGCCCTGGATTATTAAATAAATATTAATAAGAACACGGGTATATTTCACATTTATGTTATTGGTCAGCAGAGTATTTACCTAACCCTTAGGCAGTACTGGTGGGGAATATATTTCCCTTCAAGACAACTAAGAAAACTTTAAAAGTCTGGGGTAAAAAATTTGTTCACCTCTTTAATATAACTTTGTGAGTTTAATGAGAAGTAATCTTATTTTCTGTATACCTGAAGAGGAAAAACAGGAGAACAGAGTCAACTCAAATGGGAACGGCACTCTTCCCTGCTTTTGCCTCCCTGCTGAATGACCCTTAATCACCTTTAGCATCTTTGTAGCTTGATTTCCCTGCTTGTAAAATGGACATAATGAGACTGAAGCCCTAGTAAAGCAGGCAGATCTGGAGGGAATAAATGCTGGACAAGTGGTATGAACTATTTTTATTTTAAAAAATGCATTAAGGAATAGGTATGGAGAAGCAATGGATTTTCATCTGGAAGATCTAGGATTAACTTGTTGGTATAAAATATTTGTTACTGCCGCCATGTGCTTTTAGGATATCAATCACTGACGTTTTTATTGGTTCATGAGCCTTGTAATGCATTTTGAATCTGACCTGGGACTGTGTGGAGCATATACTGGCACTTAAGATTTATGCCAGTTTAACTCTCTGGTCACTCTTTGACATTTTTGACCAAATATCTTCCAGTTGCTACGGGCTTGCTTTTTGGGGAGGTTGTTTTATTTTCTTTACATTAAGAGCCTCTGCTTTGAGGGGCTCTGACAGTGATTCGGAGTTGTTCATGTAGGAGGAATTATCACATGGCAGCTTCCCAGAAGGGGGATGCTGAGGCACAGCCACCAGCACCTCTCCAGCTTCCCACTGGTCGTTTCTTAAAGAATAAACCCTGTTTCTCAGTCCAAACCTTCGGCAAGAAGATGACCACGTGAAACACGGGAATTCTCCTGCCTTATACCCCCCTCGGGGAAGAGGGTGGGTGCCGCAGCCGCTGCCCCTCGCAGGAGTGGGGAGGTGAAGCTCGTGGCCCCTGTGGACACCTCCACCCCATAAACCTGCCCCTGAGCTTCCGTGCCTGTTGTTACACCTATGTCACGTTGTACAACGCTCTCCATACAGCAACGCTTTTTAAGGAAAACCGAGGAGCGCTCCTGAGCAGATGTAAATCAGCAGCGCCTGGAATGACGTCGGGAGCGCCGTGTGCTCGGCCGGCCCTGCTGACACAAGAGCCAGTCCTGCCTTCTTCCGGCTCCCACGCTGTCCCCTCCCTGGAGCTGACACAGCCGTGAGGTGAAGGGAGTTGGGAAATACATCCCAACTCCAGCCCAGCAAAAACCTGAATGGCTGGGCAGAGAGGAATTTGCTTCTTTTCAGGGTGTCACCACATATCCCGGATTAAAGTCCTCGCGGAACCAGCGTGTGAGTGCCAGCCACCGCTCTCCGTGAAAGCCGGGAGCTTCCCCGGTTTGTCCCAACAGCTCCTGGCTGAAAGGGAATTGTGCTGCAGCTGGAAACTCGATCAAGCGAGTCTCAAAGCATTTCATTCATCCTCAGTTGATGCTTAATACACCTTTACTCCGGCGGGTAGTGCTTCCTAAGCCTTGTCAACATTGCAGCCGAACAAAGGCTCGTCTCAAGAGTGGTGTTGTGTAAATAAATCCTGTGCCTTGCAGGGTGTCACGGAGTTAATGGGAAGCCTGGAGAGGGGAGGGCGTGGGAGCAGCATGCCGGTGTTAACGTTCTGTTTTCTGCACAGGATTGCAACAGGATTGCAACAGCCCGGCCTATCTGAGCTGCTGCACGTCCCGACAGCGCGTCTCTGCTCTTGAATTTGATAGGGGTGCTGATAGAACAATGCACCTTTCTGGGAAATGGTAATGCACAGCAGGACTTCGGTTTAAGGAAATTCTGAATAAACCATAGCAGCTTTCTTCTCAGAGTGCTGATGATTTTCAGGTGGCCCACCAGGCAGCCAAACAAAAAATATATACGGCAGTGGTCACTCAAAGGTTAAAGTTTTGGGGTAAGGAGGGGGAATGTTGAAAACCCCATGAACTTCAATAATTGTACTTACATCTTTGTGGTAGCTCTGAGTCCTTCACTTGCTTCTCACAGATCAGTAATCAGGGGACAATTTACAGGAATAACCCCCCCAGGTAAAAATATACAGCTGCCTCTGAAACAAACAGCATTTCGTATGCAAAGCTGTGTGATAAAGGGCATGCTCAGGGTGCTTTTTCAGGCCCCATGGGAAGTTTTACAGAGAGCAAAGTACCTTTTAGCAAGTCCTTTTCTGTTAGTTTCAAAATCCTCTCTTGCTTTTCTTTAGAATGATTTTCCCACAAAAGGTGATAGAAACCGTAAGAAAAGTCTTAGCAGAGCTCACTGCTCCCCTGCCGCCTTCTTTCCCTGCCTCCTCCCCCGAACACTGGGAGCTCTCAAAAAATATTTTAGTATCCTGGAGATTAAAAACAATGTCCTTAATTTGTATTTGTCTTGTAATAGCTCTGACTTTCACCGCCTTGTCCTCCCCTTTATTGGGAGTACATGTGTGAGCACTCCCTCTAATGTTGTTTATACGCCTGCTGTCAGGTTCAATAAGCAGTTTCATAGCAGGGCACCTTCCCACGTGAAGGAAATCTTTCCAGTTCTTGTCCCAGCTCCTGCTTCCTCCATGGGCAGCGTCCTGACATGGAACAACAGAAATGAGTATCAGTGATATCAGTAATTCTTAGCTGATAAATGGAAATTAGAACCTCATGAATCTGCTGGCAGCTTAGATGGGGGGCAGCTGTTTACAGGACATTTTACAGCTATTCCATTTATGTGAGTTTTACGTAGTTCCTGTTATAAATGGAGCCATTTTGTTGATCAGGAAAAATTTTAGAACTATAGGACACCAATGCACTTCTGAGGTAAAACCGAAAAGAATGTAGTAATCCATTGGAGGATTCTCCATGTAAATAGGAATGTTGCTAAAGAGAATCAAGATAAAATGTAAATGTGAATAGTTGCCCCTAAGACAAAGAAATATTGGCAAGCAACCACATGCAAATTGGAAATTTAACTAGTTTTATGCCAGTAAATCATACTGGCAGAGTCTCAGGGCTAGTCAAGTGAATGGCAAACCCACAGGTAACTTGCAGGACCAAGGATTTCCCCTTCTTGAATGGGTGTAGGTGAGTAAAATTTCCCAGAGCAGAAAAACACTTTGTAGAAGGGGCCGGATTTTCAGCTTTGAAGTAGAAGAGATACTTTCATTTTCAGTATCTCCATTAGAGCTTCTTTTTGCAAGACCAGGAGTGTGAACTCTTGTGTCTGAGCCAAAATTCCAACCTAAGCAGAATGTACTCATCTAAATTTCCCTTTTGGTTTCATTTGGCCAAGGTATTCCTTGGTGTAGAGTTGCTGTGTACTGTTACAGCAGTTGCTGTGTTGGGAGCTTGGGAAGGCGCCCGCCTGGAAGAGGTTACATAAAACCTAAACCATAATAAGCTCAGAGAAACCCCTGAGTGTGATGATTAAAAAGAGAAAACGATTAGGGAAAACACATCAAAGAGGCTCAGTGAGAGTCCTAAAAGGAAAAATACTGATTATATTTGTTTTGCTTTTGTCTTACATGAGGTAAAAGGCGTGTGGTGAGTCCTGGGTCGCCACCCTAAGGGGTGTGTGCTTAAAGACAACAGGAGCAGACTCCAAGGCTTCCATGGGGTTTATTTTGGTTGCAGGGCTGGGGAGATAAGATATAATTGTGCCATATACATAATGGTGCTATCAATCTGATGGATTACCCTTCCCATACACCCTGAGCACCTTGCCTACCCTCTGCCTGCTAATCTGTGTCTACCAGGAGAACTTGCTTTCTGACCTTTCAAGAAACTTTCAACTGTGATTTTTAAAACAATCACAGAAATGTTTTTCTTTCTCCAAACGTGCAGTTCCTCTCTCTGGTGAAAGCATTCAGAGGCATCAGATGGGTGACATTGATTGCTAAAGCTGGTGTGCAAGTTCAGTTCGATAAATTGTGACTCTTAGGGGCTAAAAATTGTTTAGAATTCTACTCTGGGCCTGGGAATAAGAGTAGATATTTATTGATAGTCCTGTTGTTCACACTCCACTGGATTCTGTTATTTTAGAACAGTGTTAGATTCACTTTTTAAAGTTTTTTTAGACTTGGTCTGACCTGGGAACCAGGTTAGAAAAGGTTCGAACTAATAAAATATGCAAAATGTGGTTTTAAGCCTCTCCTTTGTGGAAAGAGGAAGAAAGGTTTTAGTCAGTTATAGCAAATCCAGTAAGGGAACTGTTTGCTTAACTCTCACAGTTATTTATTTTAATTTAACTTCTTAGAAGTTTTCAGCTGGGTTTAGTTCATGTGGGCTGACATATTAAAGAATGGTTTTTACTGATATGTGTTTTTCAGTTGTTACTCTGACTTCAGTAGTTACAGCCATTTTCTTTTGGACATTCTAATGCAGTAGATCCCCAAAGTGGAAGGAAAATAACTGAAGAGGACTTTGGAAATGGGGAAATATGAAATAGAATCCTTATAGACTTAGAATTTAGGTAGGAAGATAGCATTTGAGTTTATTTTCCCATGAATGTAAATTTCTGAGGCAATAGTGCATATTATTTTCCTATATCAACAAAAATAGTGGTAAAAAAAGCAAGGAATAGGAACACACTGTTGGTGCCAGTTGGGTGATGCACAGACATTGCTGGTTATGCATATTTGGCTTTGGCCTTGTTAGAGCTTTCTAAAATTTGGGTCCAAGCTGCTGGACAAATTGTCATGTACTTTATGCTTTGCACATAAAAAAGAGGCTGCTTGGAACGAAACATGCCAGGTGAAAGGTCCTTGCATTGTCCTTATATCTTCCTGCTGTCTTGGTTTGCTGACACACTGGAAAATCCACCCGTTCTCCTGGCTCGTCTGGGACTCCGGAGAGCAGGAGGTGAATGGGCCAAAGGAGGGACAGAACAGAGAAGGGGCATTGGAGCAACACTCCTCTCACACCTTACAGGCCCAGAGAACTTTCCTCTGTCTGGGATGTCCTGTCCTGCTGCATTGGGTACACTGACTTTTATCAGCCCAGGAGTCTAACCTTTTTCCCTTCTTGAAAGAACTAATACAAAACCACTCTGTTTGTATTACCAGTGGACCTGGATTAATTTAGTTTTGATCTGATCCTCACAAAACATCAGAGCTGTTTGTGAAGCTAATGGCAGTGTAATGACAAAAGCAGCAGTGCCAAATATCTTTGGGTTTGCCCTCTTTCTTCTCCTTAATACCAAAGCTAAAAACATGGTCTTGATTTATATGCAGGATTACTGATGTTAAAGCTATATAATAATACATCTAAAGCCTAGCACAGTTTATAAATACACAAAACATGTAACTTAATAGTTGTTTGTGCTGGATCTTTTATTTTCCTGCATACCCTGTCCTACCTTTGTTACTGAGGGCACTAATGCTGCATTAATGTAAGCAGAAACAGCTGCATTTATCTTCATTTTATTCTCCCAAGTCACAGCAACGTGCTGGAATGAGAGCCATTGTCTGGAGCAAACCTTCTGAAAGTCTTTTAAGGGCATCCATCTGGGCAGACTTTGTGGTTATAGAAGGGCTGATGCTGTAAGTATTCATCCCACTAATGGTCTCATTGATTTTTATTTACGCTCTTTGTAGGTTGCCCAGAGTCTCAGTCTGAGTAAGAACTGCAGAAGATGTGCTGAATTCAAGAACTGCAGGCGTGTGTTCAACTAAACCCAGGTTTCTGTATCTGTTTTTAGGGCGCTTGATCGAAGTGGTGCCTCCAAAACAGCCTGTTCTGTCAGCAGAGAAGCAGAGGAGAAGTGCAGTTGGTGAGCAGTGTTAAAAACCAGGTGCATAAGTTTGAAAATGTTGATCCAAATCACATTATTATAAGTAGTAGGGAAATGTCATGACTTACTGAGATTAAACAAAGACCTGCTTAGAATCTTGTGACTTCAGCTCATAAATGGATTTCATCACTCATTACAGCTGCATAAACAAATGCATGTGGTACATATGCATGTTTTGTTTTGGGAAGTTGTTGTTTTTAAAATCCCCTCAGAATTTTTTTTTTAATTGCTCCTAATGAGCCAACGCTCCCTGGTTCTGGAGCGATGCCTTGGGTACCTGAGCAGCACAGCCTGCTCATTGCTTTTAAAAGGGAATAAAGTTTCCCAGCCTCTCTCCCCTTCTGGCAGCTGAACTGCTTTGGCAAGCAGGTTATTTTAAAGGAGAAATTTACAATATGAAACCTGGTGTCAAAACTTTTATTCCTTTTATGAAAGTAGCCTTGCCCTGCTGCTCCTTTGGAGCTGTGGAAATGTAATCCCAGCCCAGTCAACAACTGGAGAAAGTCCTACACGTCTGAACTTAGGCTAAGTTTGTCACATATTTAATGTATTTAATTCATGTAATTTTTCCTGTTGTCCATGGCCTTGTTTCTGTGGATGGGCCTCTCACAAGGAATCCTAGAAATGGATGCCCTATGATTACCCAGGGGGAATTAGTACTTCCCCCATGTTTTCTTGCCAATGTGTTGCAAGTGGGATGTGGCAAGAGGAATCCAAGCTTTGGTCTTCCTGCTGTGATTGTTACCTGAAGGCACAAATGGTGAGGTAGTTTGGGACGCAGAGCAGACACTCATCTATAGACTTAAAAAGTTGTACAGATCAAAACTGTCAAGCCATTCTCACATTTTTAAGTTTAAAGTAGCTGCTTTCAGCTAAACCCACACTTTTCAGCATCTCCAGGCAGGCAGTTATCAAAATTTAATTTCAAAAAACTTAAGATGGCAAAATATCTTGGTAATTCTTTGAATTTCAATGTGCCATTTCATATTCACAACTGAGAAGCTGGATTAGTCCTGGGTGGGTAGTGTCTCATTTTAACTTTACACTGCAAGTTATTTTTTTAACCATATTTGAAGGGAAATTACTTTTTTTATTTCCCCAAAGAAAAATGGCCAAACTTCTAGAGTGGAGTATCCACTCAAGGATACTCCATTTCTGTGGTCATTTTTCTGATAAAGATTCAAAAATCAAATTTAAAAATGGATATTGCTGAGGGAAAGTGGTGCTTTTTTCTGTTTCAGTCACAGCCTCCTCTTTTTACTTACAAAACTCAGAGTCAGGAAAGTAAAAAGAGCAACAGTATGGGAGAGTTCATGGTCAGGGCTGCTTACATGTATATCCTGTATAAGTGGATTTATCCTGAAGTTTGTTTCGCTCCCTGGAAAAACAAAATAGGTAATAACAAGAAATCTCACTTAAACTGAATGAAACTAAAACCTTTGGGCTTTTCTGTCTAGCAGCCTTAATTTTTAGGCAGATGGGGAGGAGTCCTAATTGTGTGTGTTCCTAAAGATTGCTTAAACAAATTGCTGCGTGTCTGAGGCTTTGGGTGTCCTGTCCTTTCAGTTAAAGCCCTTGGAGAATCCAGTTGCTCCTCACCTCTGGAAACCTTCCCTCTTACGTAGGTAGCTAAAAAGATGCCTGACATTAGATACTTGCGCTCCAAAATGTTGCTGTGAATGCCTTAAAATGTCACATTAATATCAAGAACGGTTCACCCACAAACCATCTGGCTTTGCAGATCTCAAAACGATCTTTCAATTAGTTAATTAAGCTTCCCTATTTCCTAATAAGGCCTATTTGAAATGCTCCGAGGCTGGGGACAGCGGGGCTGTAGGTCTGCACCGAGCAGGTGTGGCAGTGGCCAAGGGTCTCCCCGGGCAGTGGGAGATCCCGGGAAGTCCTGCCTGGCCTTACCTGGATGTGCTGGCTGGGAAAATACCTGGCTTTGTCCTTATAAGGCCAAGGAACTGCTGCCGGAGCCCCGATCCTGCCCCAGCGCTTCCCGGCCCTGCTCAGCCGCAGTCCTAAAAAGGCAGTTCCTTGCTCCTGCTTCCCACAGCTGAGCTCCCCAGGGAGGACAGCTCTGCCGAGCCAGGCATTGCACGCCCAGGGAGAGCCGTCCTTACGGACCGTGCTGCTGCTTCTCAAGGAAGAGGTTGTGTTTAGGGGCACTGCTGGGCTTCTCCTTCCTCTTGTTTAGTGACTAATGAAAATATTAAGAGAGAGCGGTGTCCGACGCGCCGGCGCATTTCGGGAACGGGATAGATCCCTGTAGGATCCGTGCGGGGAAGGAGACGCACGGTGGGAAGCAGCTCAGAGCCGGAGTCTTGAAAGCATATTAGGTTATGGTTTTATAATAGAAAGTGCTCAGCAGCAATATGAGCTCAAAGCAATCCGTGTCCTTTTTCCTCCCTCCCCTGGCTGCCAGTCCTGCTCTTTGCTTGTGCTCTCTCAGTCCTTTGTGGGGCCATGCTGGGCTCTTGGTTTCATTTGTGCTGAAAGCCAGGAAAGGGTTTTCTGCTCAGATTAACAGTGTGGCATCACAAAACATTGTACTCGTGTAACTGAGTGAGTGGTGAGTAGGAAAAAGGGGGGGAAAAGTTATTAATGCCCCGTGCTCTTCCTAATGTGAAACCTTTAGATCCTGTACTCTCCTTCTGAATAAAAACTCTTCAGATGCTGGGTATTTTATGAGACAGTTTTACAGGTTTAATTGAAAATTTCTGAAGGATCTGATTATTGGCTTATTTATTTCACATGCCAAGTGACAGGCTTAGTTACAGTCTGATAGATTTTTAAGGACAAGTTCTTTACTGGAGCCGGATTTTGGACAGGCTTGAATATGCTAATTCAGAAGGGGTCTTGCGCAGGCTTTTTTTCTTTCATTAAATCAACAAATCATCCTGCCTTAGTTTGAAATAATAAAGAGGAGTGTTTTTTAAATTTAAGATTTGTGACATTCTGGCACTGAGCAGTCACATGCTCATTTCAGAAAGGGGCTTAAAAGAATTCTTTTTCAAGGGGGCTGTTTGGGAAGAGTCCCTGGATAGTGTGTGCTCTGTGGAGCGTGGGAGGCGTTGGGGTGCAGCTCCAGCCTCTGAACACGTTGTACTCGGGCGCAGCAGTTTGTCTGCTCAGAGCCACATGCTTCCTTCCTTTATCAGGCTGCTCCTGGCAATCCTGCTCAACCTTTGGACTTTATGGCCTCTCTCAGGATGTAGCATTGGTTCCCTAATTTCTCTTCTCTTGTCTTTTGCCAAGGTTCCAGCAGGCAATGAGGCCACGACAAGCAGGGTCACAGGTGTTGAAGGAAGTCAGCAGCACAAACAATTATTATTATAAAACTGTGTTCTGCAGTTGCAGGGATTAAATGCTGCTCTTTACAAATCTGGCACACCATCCCCATCTTTTTTTCTGAGTTTATAACATGTTTTCTAGCTCCTTTTGTACCACTGCTAGGTGTGTGCTGTGGATTTAGTAGGTGGGGTTAAGAGTACTGATGGTACAGATGAAAAAAGAAAAGGAAAAGGAGATTACCATGCGCTCATTTAATGCACGTTGTTAGCTGAGAGCTGGTCTGTGTTTCTATTGTTGTTTTTATACTGCTGGTTTCTGAAATATCTGTCATGTAAAACGGTAAAACAAGTTATTCCCATGTGTGAATGGTAGTAAAGGAAATATTTAGACAATAAGGAAGAGGGTGATTAGAGGGGATCGTCGATCGGGCAATAAGGAAGAGGATGATAGACACTCCGGTACCACGAGGCAGGAGGTGACACACACCTATGGAATTTGATAATTTAGCAGGACCATTTACAGCTGTACACTTTGGACACTAAACATAGCAAAGAAAAGTTTAAGAAAACCCTGGCAAAGGGGTGCTCCTGCCTCTGCCATACAAGGTAGGGGGTAGCCAGAAAAGGTTGTGTTGGAATTTAGGGAATACCACTCAATAAAGTTCTTCCCCTTGGCATTTATGATTGGCTGTTGGTTGTGGTCCCAGCATGACACCTTGTGTCATGTTTTGTGACCCAGAGCTTTGGAAGATGTGTGTTTTTGGGAAGACAAACACATGAAATGACAGTGGGAGGACTGCCAGAAGCACAGTATCTATTCTGAATTCAGAAAGTGCCCACATGAAGCTTTTACAGTGAAAAACGTTGCCTGTCTTCCATACTCTGTCATTAAAGCAGAGCACCTTTAGTGATGTTGGTATGTTTTATAGACTATTCCATCTGCAATCCTTTGTCTGAATGCAGTTACAGTGAAATCAAGGACAGTCTCCTTCCAGTGTATGAGCTAAGTTCAGCTGTAGAATTCAGAAAATATAAACTTACCTCAAAAGGTTTCACTGCTTTAACCACACTGATAAAACAGTGAAAGGTTGCGATTTGAAGGTGAAATTTAGAAAACTCGGGGCCCCTTCCACCACAGAGGTGGTCTGAAGTCCCAGGGTGTAATGGTAACTCTACATTAGCCCTATGTGCAGGCTCGGCCCTTTGTCCATTGTCTGATCATCAATCTTCAGTTAATTCAGTGGAACTCGTGGTGGAAAAAGGTGAGTAAAGGTATCTGAATTTGCCCTTTTGCCATAGGAGGAATTCAGCTACTGTTCTGATAACCCAGGGTAAAGCACATTTTAGAACAAGGCAATGCTGTTAAACCCATGTGTAGGAACTGTAATCTGTGTTTATAAATGGGACCATTATCGAGAAACGTCACTAGGAATCTAAGGAATCTTTAACCAATAGCTTATTGCTTCCAGGGATGGGCTCTGCAGGCAGTTTATAGAAAGCCAACATTTTACTGTTAATATGTTTGGCCAGGAAGCAAATACACTTTGCTGGTAAGGGTGTTTCTATGTAAACCCACGTGCTCGAGGCTGGCAATGGCATTGCCACTTGTGGAGAGCAAACTTACAGAATTTAGAGAATCAACCACTAGAGCTTAGTTTATTCATTGCTTTAGCAGAGTAGATTGGAAATCAGAACAGAGGAATTAGTACTGGGGAGTCTGTTACTGTTGATTCACTCCTGGTAGTCTGTGGATCATAGGCATTGGTATTTCGAAGGCTGTTATAATTTCTTTTTCACTAAGTGGAAATTCTTCTGCTTTAATGCAAAACCCAAACTCATCAATGCTTGCAACAGGCATCCTAAAGGCAAATGGACCAGTCAGAGCCCTGAGTGACCTGGTCTGACCTCATAGCTGACTCTGCTTTGAGCAGGAGGTTGAACTACATGTCCTTCTGGGGTTCCTTTAAACATGAATTATCTTATGATCTGGTGATTTGCAAAAATGGTGACTGTATCTCCTAATTGTATCTCCTTTTGGAGTATCTTACTGTGAACCTTTTTTGAGATGGTTGCTTTCCAGAAAAGACTTCAGCACTGAGCACTGTCACCTGCCTAACTCTAATCACACAGTCAGGCCCGCTGCTGTGAAATGCTGTGTTCTCCTTTGAACATGGTTACTCAAGCCCTTCGTAGAGAACACAGTGCCAGCCACAGGTCCCAGTGTTCAGTGTGTCGCGGGAGCCAGACCATGGGTGTGTTATCCACTTGTAAAACGGGGGCTTAATAAAACCCACAGGGCCTGAGTTTTCTCATGAGCCCCAAGAGCAATGCATGGTGATCCTGAAGGAGTTTACCAAAAGGAAGGTGGCATTTCCCAGGGCTCTCTTCACAAGCAGGTGCATCCCAGCTTTAAAGGTACCAACCAGAAACACCTTGAATTGCTGGACCATAAACTACATCAGCCCAGCCGCTGTTGTGCAAGCTGTGTGATGCTTGTGGTGAGGATGGGAACCTTAAAAATTGGGTAGGTAAAGAGCAGGAAATGGGAGCCATTACCTCTGTCCCAAGGGAAGTGGTTCCCCCTGTGAATCACAGCCCTGGTTTCGCTGTGCTGCGTGGGAGTGGCGTCCTGTCCCAGGCGGCTATTCCCAGCTCCTGGGGCCTGCCAGGTCTGACTGCTGCAGGGGAAAGGAGCAGGAGACTCCTGGTCCCTCCAGCATCACTCCTGTGCAGCCTTCCCCTATCGTTTGGGGAGCAGGGAGGATGAGGATGTGTCAAGCCTGTATGCTGATTGAACTGAGGTGGTCCTTTGCTGTTAGGAAGGTGGCCAGAGAGGGACAAGAACTGCAGTCCTTTACTCAAGAGTTTGGCCGTGTGCCACATAGTCCTCGGGTTATCCCGTGGAGAACAAAACCTGCTGCTGTGTGAGACAGCCCAGGTTGCCAAGTCTTGCCTTCCCCCCCCGCCATGAGTCACCCGGCTCTGGCAGAGGCTGGAGCCCAGCTCACAGTGGCACAGGAACCTCCTGCCCTGGCTCGCACTCCAGCCCATCCTGGAGGAAACCCTCCGTCGGTTCCCGCGCCCGCTCTGCCTGTGCCCAAGAGCTGCCACACCCCAGTTCTTGAGGCCTTCTTACTCATAACGGAGACAGACACCGAAACCAAGCAGTCCCTCCTCTGCTCCCTGTGCTCTGTGGCTCCCAGAGCCTCTTCCAGTGCCCCTTCCTTTTGTTCTGTCTAGTCCAAAGCCTCTGCACAGGGGCTGTTTCCATCCATTCTCAGGAAGAGAAGGCAGAAATGAGACAGATCCTGGCCGTTGAATGTTGGTGGCATTTATCCTTCCTCAGCCCAGTAATGAGATAAATCCCTAGACCTCTGTTTATCCAAGGCTGTGTGTATTTCCTGGAGCAGAACAATTAATGACACAAGCCATGAGTGTGCACAGTGTGAAGGGACAGAGCTGCGTCTTCCTCTTCCCTTTCTGCTCTGATTAAGTGCACCTTCTTCCACCTCTGATGCTGAGGTGCACAGAGCTGCCCCACAGCTCACTCATGATGAGCAGATCATTTAGAGGTTTCTATTGTTTTTAAATCGTGGTGGAGAGAAAGCGACCCCAAGTCTTCTGGAAACATTGTGGCTCACCAAAGATCTTTCATCTCAGCCCTTGTTTCTTACTAAGAACTTATCCTCATCACAGAGCTAAAGGTGCAGCAGAACCGATAGTTTTGGGACTTTAGGTCTTTGATATAAATTTAATTTAATTCTATGATATTAGCAAGCTGATGCAATGGAAATTTTGTGTCATGAGATGTCTTTGCAGCAACAAAGTCTGTCGTCATTAAATCTTAATGGCAAACCATGAAAGTGCTTGCAGTTTTGGACAAAAGGTGGCACTTATCTAGTAAAGTTAAAAAAGGGAGTGAAAGCCTCTAGGCCTGATAAGAGTGACCCAGGGCAGGTCTGTTGGTTGTTTGTGGATGGACTTCAGCTTTATCTGCTCATATGCCAAGATAGCCAGGTGTAAACTATTTATATTAGAGAAGTTAAGTGTTCCTGGTAAAGTAGCTTGTGGCCTGAAACAGGAACCCTTGCTACGGGCCTGAATTTATTAAGTCAATAATTAACTTATTAGGCATATAGCTGTGCTTGTGTAGGTGTCTGAAGCTTATGTTCCATCTGGCTTACATCCAGTGAGTTCAGGTGATTTGGAAAAGATAGTCCATGTGTACAGTGAGGAGCTGTAAAAAAGATTTGTTGAAGAAACAAAGGGGGAAACCACACACAGAAAGTCTCAGGCCATGTGGGAGGAGAGAAGAACTGAATGTATCTTTTCCACAGAAGTCAGGTTTAGCCAAAGGGCCAGTCATGAGGGTCAACAAAAGGCCCCTGGATGAAACAATTTCACTCTTATTCTCAGGAAGGAGCACTGGAAAGAGGATCCACATGTGTGCTGAGAAAAGCCAAACGAGGTTATGCTTGGACTCACACATTGTAACATGTGGGTTCGGACGTCGATGACATGTTCGAATAGGGAAGGATGGTTGGATCTGTTGTCAGAGCCAGTGAGCATCTCTGGTTTCACTGGCACCTCAAGAAAGGTGCTGGCAGGTGAATTTCCCTCCTGCTTGTAAGCTTAGGTAGGAAAAAAACAAGCACATGGTAGGGTCTTAATGACAGAAAGGTTCTTACAGGGAACTGGAAAGCATGGAAGGGATTGCAGGGGTGGGAGTGCAATACTTTCTGAAAGGCAGAAAAATGCTTGTAAATATTGCATCTATTCAGATGGAAACAAGTTTTTTTAGGAACATCTGATAATAATTTTTACAGTCAAATATAATTTTTACTTTTAAAGTGTGAAGAGGTACTTCTGCTTTAGATAGACTGAAAACAGCCTGAATTTAACCCCCTGATAGCCTTCAGAAAATGCCATTTCCTTAGGTAACTGTAGCATCTTGGAAGTTTGGGAGTTTGTTCTTCATGATAAAAGGGGAACACCTTTTATTTCTGTATAATAAAAATTTCCCATGATTATGGTAAGGTTGTACAGGAAGTTGAAGCAAACTGTGTACTGAACACAAACCCCACCAATCTTACAAAGTGTTTTGTATTTGTTATTTTATGGTTTTGATAAAGACAAAATAGTCGGCAAAGTCAGGAGGGGAAGTGAAATTGCTGGCTACCAAGTTTTAGTTGTTATTTTTAATGTAACAGTACCCCATTCCTGGATGGGGAATAGGCATGAGGTGACAGGTGGATGCAGATGGAACACCAGGAAACTGGGAGGTCAGGTCAGGCCACCGACACCAGGAATTGAACAAGAGTTGGGTTGAGATTCCCAGTAAACCTACAATTAGGTATTCAAGTTAATGAAGGAGAGGCTTAGCCTTAAGGACATGTCCTTCCTGGTGGTTTCTTGTACTCCTGGGCGCCAAGGCTTGTGGTGTTGTGAGCACAGATCTGCAACAGTGACCTTAATGAAAGTACAGCTCTATCCATCCAGTATCACTGCAGCTTTAGAGGCTGAATTAGCAATTCTGATCAGCCTCTGCTTTTTGTGCAAATGTTCCCAGGTGTTAATCCTTGTCTTAGTCTAATGAGGTGGAAAAGCTTTCGGTTGAAATCCAAGCAGCATCTTAAAAAACAACTCATGTTTTTGTCATTGTTTTGACCGGTACGCTGAGCCAGCCTAGTCTGATTATTTTTCAAGTAACAAATATGCTCAGACTGACAGCTTGTACCTTGTGTTTTATCTTCCAGAAGAATTTTTACAGTCTCTAGTTATCAGCTTTAAAACCAGTGTAGGTTTATAGCTGAAAGACTGGCAGATGTTTAGCTGTTGTGGGGAAGTTTAAATACAGCTGTTAATTTCACATGCTGGTATCGTGAGAAGCAGTGCCCAAGATTGCTGTGTTATAGTTGGTTTTTAAGGATCCTGGTACCCTAAGAAATTATTTCTGTCTCTTTTGGCTGTTCTTTGTACCTCTTTGTAAATCTTCCAGTGACTACAATCCTATACTTAGATAGAAGAGCTGATCTACTGGAGCCTTACCCTGGGAATGAACTCCACTAATCAACTGCTCATGACTCCAACAGATGTTTCTGCTTATCGGACAATTGGAACCTCATGTTCTACTGTATTTTTTATTTTTTTTCCTTCTTTTGATACTGGCAGCAAATGCCCCATTACACATGTGAGCTTCAAAAACTTGTCACATGATAGCAGGAACAAATTGCTAAGCCAGTCAGCAAAGTTCAGGTTTGAAGTGGTGGTCCACTGAAGGCAACTGGGTCTTAGAAGCCAAAGGAATCATTTATGGAATTACCATGCTGTGGTTTTGTTGTAAATGCCAATATTTTATTTCAGCCTCTTGTATGAAATTTGGAAATGTAACAAGAACTCAGATCGCAACTCTTTTATTCAAAGACTGAATCACTTTAGGATGTGGAGATAAAGTTAAGTGATTCTTTTGAGGATATGAGTATTATCCTCTTGAAACCACAGAAAGGGGATGTGAATGGTTTATATGATTTTGTTATATACAGACTTATCTCCCAAGGCAGGTCAAAATCTGAATTTTCAGACATGGTGGAAATACAGATGCGAAGAATTTACTTTTTCCTTCAGTTTGTTTAGTCTATTGCATTTAACTGTCCTTTTCTAATTGATAAGTGACTGATGGATTCTTGATCAGTCAATATCTTTGTATGATTTGGGCTAAAGGGAAAATAATGTGTGTAGAAAGGATGATAGACTGTCACTCCACAAAGATGCAGCTTATTCCACTGCCAACAAACCCAGAACTGCTTCGTGGAAGTGAAACACCTGTTACAAGAGTACAATGGGACCATACAAATTGTAGGCACTGGAATCACTTCTTGGGGATTAAAGCAACTCATTTGCAAACCATTTCTCTGTTAGCAGTGAGCAGTTAATCATGAACCTTCCCCTACCCGCAGCTCACCCACGCTGCGCTGATTCAGGAGCTGTGGCAGGGCACGGCTAAAAGGCACAGCCAGGAGGCAGGAGGTTTATCAGTATTCACACTTCGGTAGCCAAGCAGGAGCCTCACCACATGTGGGATACCATAACCAGAACTTGTTCCTTTCACCCTTTCCCATAGTAAATATCTTAACTTGCTGCTGTTGCTGCGCTGGGTTGAGATGATAAACACAGTTACGAAGAGCAGTGGGAGTTGGAAGCCCTTCTGTTAATGGGAAAGGTGAGAGTGAGGGTAGAGAGGGTCAGTGGCTGCCTCTGCAGCCCCTCTCAGGATACTCAGTACCTCTGAAAATTTCTCAGCTGATAAATACCTGATCAGTTAAGAACATGGCCAATAATTCCCACTGGGCATGTTGGCAGTTGTTTTCAAGCTGGTGACACACTCTCTTCTTTAAACATCACATTTCTTCCTGTTGTTTTAAAGCCAAACTCCGACCGTTGCCATTTGCATGTATTTGGTGGAACCTGAACTTGGGTTGAAGGTCTGAGTGCAGAAGGATTTGTGTCTGCATAGAGACGCTGTAGTCTTTTCATGACTGTGGACGAGATTTCTTTGCTTCTTGTGCTTTGTGTGTAGAGTAGGAAACTGAGGAACCCACAAAATATGGGGAACAGGAAAATGGTGGATGATCCTCATTAGAACATGTGCAGGTGTGGTGGAAGTGGGAGAAGAGGAATCATTTGGGGAAAGAATCATCTAAGCCAAGGGATGACAGGACTTCCAGAAGAGCTTAATTAGTAGTGCTGAAGTTGGCTGACAAGCCATGGAGAGAAAAAACTGGGTATTGATTTGAAATTTTGCTAAGTGCCATTGGAAACTGAGAGAAGAATGATGTTGGTGGAATGACCTTTCAAAGAATCCAGAGAAGACAGCTTGATTCCATGTAACCTT
Organism: Rhagologus leucostigma; assembly: GCA_013397725.1. Classification (NCBI taxonomy): domain Eukaryota; kingdom Metazoa; phylum Chordata; class Aves; order Passeriformes; genus Rhagologus; species Rhagologus leucostigma. The sequence continues at coordinate 929,779 of VZTD01003312.1, read as the reverse complement.
AACTTTAAGAACAGACCTGGGATGTGTAGAGAGAGCAGAAATCTGATGGCCAGTGAGAGTAATTTCAAGTGGTCTACAGACTCAGGAGAGCTTGGTTCAAATAGTTCCCAGACACACAGAGATGAGAGTGAAGATACCTGGTCGGCCCAGTAGAAGCATTTCCCCTCCCCAATCTGGGAGAAGAGGAGTCAGCAAACCAAAGCCAGCTTTGCCTGTAACCCTAAGGAACTCTTGCAGACTTTTGGAGGGGTGTAAGAAAGCTTTGTACTCTCTGTCCAGCCTCCAGCTTCGTGGCCGGGGAGATGGAGACATTCCTCCTTCCGGGAAGGATTTCCAGCGGTCTGAAATCTGCTGTAGGGCTGACTCTGAATCCCGTGAGTGTATCCAAAGCACATGACCGGGATGAACGGGTGCCCTGGCAGGACGGCGGTGGGAGCTGTGCTCTGGTCAGAGCGGGGGTTCCGTGGGTTAACGGGGAGAGTTCAGCCCCGGGGGGTCCGGGCTGGCTCCTCTCCCTGCGGTTCATGTGCTCGCTCACACACACGGATCCATCGATGAGCTGTCATGTGCCGGCTGCACGCCCACAGCAGGAAGGAAACGGCTGGTCCCTCAAAGTCAGGAGGAGGGGACGAAAAAAAAAAAAAAAAAAAAGAGGAGGGAAAAAAAAAAAAAGGCAGCAAACAGCAGGCAGGCTGTGTATTGTCCCGATTCCTCCCGGACTGAAGGAATCCTTTGCCCCGTGATTCATGCTGAGCTGTCTGCTCCATCCGGCAGGCACGGAGCATCCGGCAGCCGTGTCAGGCAGCCTCCCACTGGAACTGGGTGCTGCTGGCACCGCAGCCTGCAGCGTTTCAGGATTCTTTTGTTAGTCAGGGCACTGGCACTTCCTTTGGCATTTGGCTCCAGGAAGGCTTGTGTTTGAGGAGGGGCGCTTTTATTTTCTTTTTTTTTTTTTTCCTCTGGTCCCTTTTTTATTTTATTTTCTTAATATTTCTGTTGGTATTTTGTTCAGTTTCACATTAGGAACGTGAAGTTTTGGTCCAGATGTCTCCCTTGCTCCCGGCTCTCTGTAGGTCGAAGTCTCTGTTTTCTGATGATTAGCCAATACCAGCTGTTCTGGCAATGAAGATGTCTCAAATCAATCCTATCCTGTCTGGCTTTCCAGGAAGAGCCAGCCCTCCCCTCGCTCTCCACAGCCCCTGTCATCCAGGATTGAAATTTATCAGAGCTGCTGTGAGCAGGAAATTAGCTCCTTTACAACTTGTTCTCCACTGCTTCTTATTCATTTTATTGTTTTAACATTTTCCAGAAAATAAGGCAGAAAACAAACCTGCTTCCTCTTTAGAAGAGTTGTGCTGTTAACCTGTGAAATGTTTATTTCCTTGGCAGGCTACAGTTTATCTTTATAGCAGAACCACAAGATTAAAATCAGTTAAAGCTGAACTCAGATAATGAATAAAACACTGGAAAACATTTAGTCATCTTTTAGGATCCTGAAGATAAGGATTTCTACATATAGGCATCAAAGCTGTGATGAACACCAAGGGAGGGATGGGCTCAGGAAAAATGGAGTCAAGAGTGCTGCCCACAGACTCAGGAATGTGCCTGTGAGGAACTTATTTGGGGACCTGGGTCTTCAACACCTATATTAAATTGACTTGACTTTCCTAAAGAGCTGAGCACCTGCTCCTTCCATGTATGCAAAACTCATCTTCAAATTGCATTCAGGTAAAGGAAAAGTGTTTTTCACTTACTTTATATCTGACTTCAGATGCAGATATATTAATATTTTAATGTTTTCTGTGTGTCTTTCCGACTGCCACATTGGAAGATTATTTTTCTTTGAGATTTGGAGAAGGAAGACACTCTCTTAATTAATATCAGATGGTTTTGGTGTTGTTCAGCATTAAAAATAAATCTCTGCCTTTGCCAGAAGTAAATTTGGCAATTGTGTGCTCCCTGCTGCAGGAAAACAATGTCTCTCTTTAGAGCTCCGAACCAAGCTTTGGCAATGAAGTGGGGCCCAATGTCCATTGATCTCAATGGAAAACCTATTATTAGAAGGATCACTGTGACCACATCCTGCCATCATTTTGTACCCAGAACCACCACTGAGGTCAGCAGGATTTTTGTGCAAATATTTATGGCAGGATACGGCCCACTTCAGGGCATTCTGAGGGCTGACAAGCCCTCAGCTGAATTGTTCCTTCTTCCAGTGTTGATCCTATCAGGCTGCTAAAATCTGAGCCATGGACAAGTCAAAAACCCCACCATCCAACCTGGTGTTGACTGAAACCCAGTAATGCAGTTTGGGCAATTTGAACTCAGACGTGAGGCAAGACTCTGGCATTGCACAATGTCCTGGTGGATTATGCCATGCCTTGGACACTGGATGGGTTTTATCCCTCTAACTCCTCAAGAAAGCAGCAAGGAACCACTTTGATAGGTCTGTGGCTTGGGCAAGTGAAAACTGTTGATAATTGAGTAATTTAAGATTTTCGTTTTCAGCAAATGCTTTGCGTGTGTGACTAGTGCAGCAAATTTCCTGCTTGCCAAATTCAGTTCTATCAACACTTATTGGAACCACGAGCTGGGCTAGAGGGAATGCTCTCTCCTTTATCCTTTTGATATGGGGAATAAATGAATTCTTTTCAGCTTACTGTACATCTGTGTTTTCACTGGACAGCAGAAAACTGTGTCACTGACTCACTGCTAGATCTTGGGTAAATCATCTAATCCTGTCTATCCCAGTACCCTCATGTGCATAAATAATGTAATGACTCTCATCTGTCTTTGCAAGCTGTAAGAATAACTTGGTTTATGTAGTTTTAGCTTTACTTTAGTCTTTTCCACAATGTTTTATTGGTGAAAGAAGGAGGCTCTTACCCAAGTCAGAAAGTTTCTTATCCCTGCTGGGTGCTGAAATATTCACTATTCTTGGGTTTAGATAGTTTGCATAAATGACAGCATTTTAGCTGAAGTGGTTTTCATACCTGTAGGGCCAGAGTTGAAGTTGATACGGATTTGACACTGCAGAAATGTCTCTGCTAAAATGACAGGCTGGCATTTTCAGCAATAGCTGCTGCAGCCCAGCTGGGGGGCTGGAAGGGCGGAACATCCTTCCAAACTCTGTACATGGATTCCCTGTAAAAGGTAAAAGAGGCACAACAACAAATTGATGCTCACCTGAAAGTGGAGTCACCCCTTGGTTCGTATGAAGAGTGTAATTTAGGTTGAAGCCTAAAACCTTAGAAAACAAATTCAAAGCTTGATCATTTCCCTGTGTATCAACAACTATAAAGAGAAACAAAAAACCAAACCAGACCCAACAAACACCCGAACCCAAAATGTGTTTGAAAACACAAATGGGCCATTCCACAATACCAAGCCTGCAGGACATTTTCAGCTCCAGACTGCACAAAATGATTCCTTGCATTATAATCTGCATCTTGAGACCCAGGACTAACATGGTCTATGGCCTCTTCCTCCTGCATTTTATGACTAAAGAAAATGTTACTCTCTGGGAAAGGATGACTTGCTAATATCAGAACTTTAGGCAGACATGTAATAGTTTCAAAAGGACTGATCTGTTGGAAACCTTCTTTACTCAGAGGTAAAACTTGTGGAAGGAAGAGACAGCAGGATATGAAGATCTGAGAATACAGGGGGTGGGTGATACTCTCACTAAGAGCACTTCCAAGGGACAGGAGGGAAAAAGGTTTGTGTCTCTGCTTTGACGAAAAAAAAAAGGTCTACTTTTCTATTAGCCCAGTGTGAGAATAAAAAGGGTTGCAAAACATAATTCTTGTTTTCCAGCCAGTTCTGGGCCAGAACGATTCCAGAGGAAGAAGTTGCCTCTGAAACAGGAAAGGTGTGATCCTGCTCCTGCCCCTTAGTCAGAGGTGTCTGGCTCCCCAGTGGAGCAGTTTCCATCGGCTCCCATGCAGCATCCCAAGCACAGGCAGTCAGTGCCTCATGGACACAGCTCTGTGGTTAAAGTGCTGAATCAGGACTCAGACTGGCTTCAGTTCTGGCTTGCCCTGAGATTTCTTACTTAATCTTGAGCAATGCACTTAATGTCTGTGCTTTAGTTTCCTGTCCATGAGGGTTTGCCTGCATGAGGCATCAGGGACCTGCTGTAAGTACAGATACTTTCATTTAGTACAACCTGTGACTGTTTTAAGGTTAGTTTAAACTTTTTTGGATACATTTAAGCTAAATGGAAGTAGCAGATTTTCAACGCAGAGTACCTGTTTTGCAGAGGTGCATCTAAAAATCTGGTTTAATCAAGGTAGTGAAACTTAAAAGTCCATTAAAACTTTTTTAGGCAATCCTGGAGGTGTGAGTCTACCAACACCTGTATTAGTTGGGGTCCCATGGGCTTCCCCACCTGAAATGGCCCTATATTCATATAGGTTTTGGAGGGACACTCAGACTTCAGGAAGGGCACAAAACCTTAAGATTGAGGTTTCTTACAGAGGTCTAATAAAAAATTACATCTTTACATTGGTCTCCACCACTGCAGAGGCTAAAACAGTAGGAAACACCAAATGCAGTTATTTTATGGCTGCAATTTGAATTAAAATGTGCAGGTTTAGGCTCCATGGAGAAGTTGCATCACTGAAACAAAAGGGAATCTTAACTGCTTCCTTGTATTGTCTTCTCTTACTATCTGCTTTGCCACCCGTGTTCTTTTTCTCTTGGAATTAAAGCCATGGTTTTTCTGTTTCCCAGGAATAATAATAGCAATAACAGAAAATTACTGCTTTGCAAATAACTGTGGAAAATACACACGGAAATCTTTAGGAGTGAAAATAGCTGCAATGAATGACAGTTGCTACTAGCAATTGAAATGTTTGGCTTAAGATATAAAATCAAAAGTCATGAAAAAGCACGTCAGAGCTGCTGAAATCTCATCTGGAGGACTAAGTGCATGATCTTCTCAGGCACAGGAAGAATAGAGGGGAGATTGTGAATACCCCAAAGTCCTGACCCGCCCTTGTAAAGTTCTCCTTACCACAGGCACTAAGTGTTCTTTAATGCAAGTCAAGCACTGCAAATGAGGAAAGAGAGAGAAATTAGTCTGAACAGGAAGCTTCAAATATTCTAAGACTAATTGAGTTTAGATAATTAAGGGGTTTTAGAGCAGTAATTCAGAGGAGAATGGGAGGGGAGGACAGTTTAATTGAGATTGCCTGTCCATCTGTGAATTCTCCATGCATCCTTCTGTGGCACGTCCCCCTTGTCATTCCTTCTGACCTAAAGGGGCTGATGTCGTTTGTATTGACCTTATTAGCCGGCAGCACTGCCGGCTTCCCCTTGCATTTCAGAGCTGTTTGTGCCCTGCCTCTGGTGCAGGGCGTGTGTGACAGCTGCCTGTGCTGTCCTGCACTTGGAAATGTCCTGCCCTGGCGCCTTTTGGGTGTTCCTGGGGTCACGCTGGGAGCTGGGGGATGAGGAGCAGGGTTTGAGAGCTGCTTTGTGCGTCAGTAGAGGCCGTTCCATGTGTGCTGGAGCTAAGTCTTCATCTCTGTGCAGCAAGGCAGCCAAAATTGGAACTAAGACCCAAACCTTTGCTGCTAGGAGCGGGTTGGCAGCGGTGATGAGCCTGGCTGGTTCAGGGAGAAGGTTCCCAACAGCTTTGCACTGACTACTACTAAGAAAGCAGCTTTTTTTATGGATGTCAAAGTGTGTTCTGCGCCTTGGGAGTGCCTGTGCCTATGGCAGCTGCATGTGCACCGTGGATTTCTCCTGCTCTGCGACTCCTTGTGTTGATATCTCACAGACCCACTGCCTTTAAATGCAGAGAGTGTGACAGAGGCAGATCCATGTGGCACTGTGGGCACCAGAGATTTGGACACAGTGAGCAGGAAGCAGGTGAGTGAGACCGACCTGTGGTGCAGGAGATTCCCTGGTTGTTGAGGATGGTGCCAAGGACTCCCAGCCATTGACTCAACCCCTCTCTGACAGCGTGGGCAAACCTGGAGAGCTGCAAGCATGATGGTGACATCTCAATTTTGATTTAGTGTCCAGTAAATGAGAAACATGATGCTAGAGCTGTGCCCTGCTCCACCATCCCTCTCTGAGGCCGTGTCCACCCCGCAGGCGAGTGGCGTGAATTCCGATTTTACACCAACTGGTGCCCGTGGAAACTCCAGTGATTTAAATAAGGCTGGCCCAGCACCATGCCAAATGTAATCGAGATCAAAATGCTGTTAAAGCTGCAGCAGGACACGTTTCTTAATTTAGAAAGCTGCTAGCAGATAGTGAGAGGAAAGGCCTTGGAGCCTCTATGAGCCCTGACAAACTGTAAGGCACTTCTTGGGCTGTGATTGTTACAAGCAACTCGACTCAGTGCTGCAAGAACCTCTAAGAAAATGATAAAGGTACCTGGAAGTGGATTGTCTGTGGTTTTCTTCTTGTCTCCTCCTCTGTTACAAGCGTTGCAATGGAGGAGTTGCAGCAAAGCATGAGGGGCCCTTTCCTGAAGCCCATCCTGCTTGCACCAGGAATCTGCTCGTCAAAAATGAGGAAACAAACTCCAGGATGTTTTCATGGGGAGAGCCAGGCAAATGCTCTGTACTAACCTGCCATCAGCAGGTGTTTTCCTAGTGATTGTCACTGTTACTGCCCCTCTGGGGCCCTTCGGATACGGAAAGTGGAATAAATAATCAAAGAGGATGTTCCTAGCTGCTAATTTTCAGTCAGATTTGATACTGGTCCAAGATTTAACACTTCCTTTCTCTGCCAGCCTCATACTAAAAATAACATATTTTCAGGATATTGGAGACCACTGGAAACCTGTAGTATTTGGCACTTGAATGTTGCCTTTCCTCTAGAGATCTTGAAGCAAAAAGTTAGAGCCTCATTGCGGCTCCTTGGAATTGGGAGAATTTGAGACATTTTTGGAGCTACTTGAGATGTATGTAAACAGGAGACAAATCTCAGAAAGGCTCAAAAGGTCTGAATTTCCTTTTTGAGTGACATCTATTTAAAAAATGAAAAAGCACATTTACTTTGGCTTGTCTCACAGGCCTTCTGGCTGTGCCCCAGAGCAGGGCTGGCCCTTGCTGGGGTCAGGGGAGATGCCCTTGGTGGATGTGATGGGGTGACACTAGCTGGGAAGATGGTTCCCTGTGCACAGATTACTGCCCTCAATAAAATATGGAGAGTAGTTAAGTCATATATTCTTATTAAGGGTTTTTGTTTTCTTTTTGTGGGTTTTTTTTTTCCTAGTTAATCAGGGCTTTAGACTGCCTTCCAGTAATCAGACTCATTAACTAATACTTCTGGCATAGGGAATGTTTTTTTGACAGAGGGTTTTTTTGGTTTTTTGCTTTCTTTCTCTGTACTTTATTCTTCTCTTTGGTCTTAGTCATTGGTTAACATAGAGATGGTGGAAGCAACTAAAAAAATATAAGCTCTGGCTGGCTGGCAGGGATGCAGCAGATTGGGTCTGTTTGTGTGCATGGGTTGCAACGTCCCAGAGTCAGGAGGGTTCCCTGCCTGCTCTGCCCTGAGCATGACATGTCAGACGGGTCTTCCCAGGCCTTGGGAAAGCAGCTGCTTTTGCACTGTTGGGAAAACAACACATAGGTGGGCTTCAGCCAAAAGTCCAGTGAGAGAGCTGAAATAGAGACTGATCGGACAGGCAGGCTGAGAGCAAGGCAGAAGTTCCTCAAGGAAACAGGATTTATTTGGATTCTCTCCTCAAGTAATTGAGCACTTTTCCTCCCAAGACTCAAAGCAGCTGCCCAGACTCTTCCCTCTGAAGGACAACCAGTGATTTCTTGTGTGTGATAGTTTTGGTTGCTCTGCTCATTTTGATAATTCACTTAAGTCTCTCAAAGCAGCTGTAATTTAATCAAACTGCCTGAAAAACAGCAGGACCGTTCATGCCACGGCAGGGTGTGCACAGCTGCTCATGGAGACCCCGTGAAGCCACGTGATTTTCTTCTTGTGGTGATTTTCATCTTGTGCCACCTCTCACAAAAGAGAAGTGGGTCAGGCCTTGAATTCCTATGGGTACTGGGGTGTTTTCCTTACTGGAAAGGAGCTGGTCTTACTCTTTGATGCTGGTGATGTGATGACTTGGAGATAACTACCAGAGTCTCCTTATGGTGAGCAAGCGCTTGGATTGTTTATTTGGCAGAGAGAATGAAGTCACCTGCCTGATGAGAGATCTAAATGTTAGTGAAATGTCAAAACTGCCCACATCTGTTTGATCTGCCAAATCTCAGGGAAGTTATCATTTCCACCCTGCTTGGGGAAGCTGTTTTTGTTGTGTTAAGCAGGGTGGCTGTGCTGCACTGTGTACCTGCCTACGCTGAACCAATCTGTTGTTTTCTCCTTGCCTTTTCTCGCCGCGTCCTGACAGATGTGAAGGAGTACAGGTGCATCATAGATTTTTTTTCCCCCAGTGTTGATGATAAAGTACCAGGTCTGGTGAGAGATATTTCATGCCTGACTGTTGCATCATGCTTAGTGACCTTCAGACTCTTGCTTGTGTGGAGACTGTGGGGACCTTTTGATTTACAGCACTACTGAAGCACCTGCACACCTTGGCAAGGGCCAAATGACTATTTCAGTTTGAGCCTGTGGGTGACGAGTGAAGAGACACATTTTGCACTCTTCTCACACTGCTGAGAGATTTATTTATTTTTGAATGTTACAGATTTCATTTGAAGTAAAAAAAAAAAAAGGACTTTTTTTTTACCTGAAGAAGAAAACGCCTTAATGGAACATTTCTGTGTCTCTTCTCACTACTCAGTGGTTGCTTCCTCAAGCAATCTCTGTCCCAGCTTTTCCTCCAACTCCTGATTGTTCAGGGCTTTTTCCTCCATGGTAGTAATTTCTGGCTCCTGCTTGGGTTTCTTCCAGTACCCTTCGCTTCATCTCCACTTGAAAAAAAAAATCTTTCCTTTGCATCTTGCCTCTCTTTTCCCTTGGCAGGAGACAAAAGGGAGGCACTGCTTGTGGAAAAGTAACCCCTTTTAGACCTGTGAACATAAAGTGAGGCTGAGAGAATCCATTGCTCTGGAGACCTGGAGATGCTGTGCCTGATGCAGAAATGAAAAGATGGTGGATGTTTGGGGGATTCCTGGGCTGGGGCTGGAGAAGCAGAAGTGAAAGACAAGACAGCTGTGGTGGGAGCAGGATTCATTCCCCGGCTCCCTGTCTGCACTCTGTGGCCTTCTTGGGCGCCGCCAAGCAGGTGCCTGTGGGCTGAATTGCAGTGGGTATTGCACAAGGAGCTGCAGGCTGGTGGAGAGGCTCCAGGGAGCCAGCTCCAGCCTACGGACTGGAGGTTTGACTCCCTTAGTCTAGACACTCTCACGGGGATTACGTCAGCAATAATTTGTCAGTCTATTTATTTTCCAGTGGCATGGTTAGTATTTACTGGTGCTGAGATTCTCCTCACACTCTTCCATGGTTTATCATACAAGAGGTGCTTTGGGCACAGCAGCTTCCCAGGCCACCATTTCTATGGGTTTTTGAATATTAGTGATACTCATGCTTAGGAGAAGGAAATGTACCTAAACGTCCACATCCCACTGAGGGGCGAGAACATTTCGTGTGTATTTTGATGCAGCTGGTTCCCCGAAAGCATCAGATATTTTAGTCAGAATTGTACATATTTGAATACGTTCATCAGGTTTGAGAATAAGGTCTGAGCACACACTGCTGTCACTTTAGGAAAAAATTCCTTCAGTCTCAAAACCTCTTATTTGTCACAATTCCAGTTTTTTACATGACAAACCTACCACTTTCAGGTACTGTAAATTTACACACGATCCATGGGGAATGTATCCATAGCCCAACTTTAAACACGGATGTTGGTGCCTAACATGAGAGGCCACTGTCTCGGGTTCTCTGGGTAGTTAATGAACAGATGCCTCTGAGCTGCCTTTTGCAGAAGCTTTTCAAGTAAACTTCTGCTCTGACACACCGTCTGGAAGAGTTTTCCTATGGACTGGAGAGGAGGACTATATTAAAATACAATTTAAAAATAAAGCTGTGTGAATAACCACCTTTGAACTTCCTCTCTTGTTTTCACAACTGGGATGAAAGTTCAAGTCCTCACAACATTTTACGCCCCAACTTCTGGACTCTGCTCCTTCCATGACGTTTTGTCAAGACTCCGTAATTCAGAGAGGGTAATTGAAGATTGTGACTATTAAAGATCTGATATGAAATATTCCAAGTCTACAAAATGTGAACTTCCTTGAATGTGTTTAGTGGAGAGCTTGGCTTATGCAGCAGGACAATACAAATTTTGCAAGACTTGTCTTTCATGTTTCGGATTTCCCCGCAAAGTACTGAAAGGGCATTAAACCACAGTTTAATGAATAAAAAATAAAACAGTTTAACTCGTTGGTTGTTGAGGAAAGGGGAAACCCACAGAAAAGTGAATCTTTAACTCAAAGCTAAAATCAAGGAACTTTCTCAAACTCCGAGGATCGATGTTGTTTTATTATTAAACCACTGTGCTGTTATTCCCATGGAAACAAAGAAACAAATACTTGAAGCTGTGTCACACCTTCCACCAAAACTCCAGTTCAGAATGTTTTGGAAAGTGTTTGTGTCAATGACAGAGCTCCTGTGCTCTGAATGACGGCTTTGTGCAGCCTCCTGGGCTCCCGCGCAGGCGACAAGGTGAACTCCCCACTCGGCCTCCTGAACGTTCCTCATCTTTACAACTCTCTACAAGGAATTAATTGCACCAGGAGCTCTGTACCCGGTACAAACAATAAGTTTGAGGCTGCAGCAATGGCCCAGATGACATGTGTGACAGCGGCAGCATTTGGTCCTTCGCTGTTGGTTTGGGTGGGGTTTTTTTAGTCCATAATTTTCTACAGATCAATCCTATTAACATGCCGGATGATTTCACCTTGAACCCAGCAGGATCTGTTCAGAAATGGAAGGAAAAAATCCCATGAAATATAACTGAGATTTTGGCTTAAAATAATATTTACTCTAGTGAGATAATATGATCCGTCTCCTCATTACCAGTGGGAAGAGATCTTTTCTTGCTGCCAGATATCTTTTACCTGAGGCACCCCATCTGTTTATATTTGCAGGCTGGAGGGAGTGGTGGAAATCTGATCAAAGTTAGCAGGTGCTCCTTTTTTTTTAACTTTTTTTTAAATTAAAATGCTGCTCTTGTCTTCTCTTTGCCCATTTCTTTCACCTCCAGATCAACCATCACATTTTAAGTATTTTAGCTAGAAAGTTCTCTTGTTACCCTGTTTTCCAAACAAGGAATTTAATCCAAAGAAAGAGAAGTAAAATACATTGACTCTGGTATTCTGTGTTGGGTTTTTTTAGTGAATATAAGGTCAAAACTGTAATTAAATATCTCGCCACTGGGAAAAGCATCATATTTCTCATTTCCACCATGGAAAATAGCTGATGATGGCTCATTAAGGACAAGCCCATTTTGCAACCTTTCGCTTGCTGGAAGCACTAATCACCTTTTTCTTGCCTCCCCACATACCTGTTTTCACACAGTTCGTAGAAGTTTCGTATCTTACAAATCTCTTCTGTGCTGTTAAATGCCTTTGAAATCTTCTAGTTGCTTCGAAAGCTATTAAGGCTGGAAAGGGGGAAGGACATTTGCATTATGTTTTTGCACATTAGGCTGAAATGTACTTTTCTGATGTGTGAGGAGACATCACAATGAATTCAACTCTATAATACTGAGCTCGTCTTCTGAACCGGAAGGGCAGGCTGGATGGAGCTCTGAGCAACCTGGTCTAGTGGAAAGTGTCCCTGCACATGGCAGGGGGTGGAATGAGATGATCTTTAAGGTCCCTTCCAACCCAAACCATTCTGTGATTCTATGAACTAGAGTTCCTTATGCTGCATTTACTTTGTGTATTACCGTGTGTACAAGGATGCTGGAGCACTCTGAATGTGAAATAAAACAAAAAGTTGCCTAAAATTTTCTAAATTTTAATGGAATTTTTCTCTTATTTCCTTCCCTAATGAACGTTGGCATCACAGTCCAAAACCTGCTCAATGTTAGAAGGTTTGAATTGTAACCAGCTCTAAAAATCATCCTTTTCAAATTACAGGCCAGCTAAAAGATACCACCGTGGGAAACCTTCCTTCACTGTGGGGTGAGTGAGCAGCTCAGATGCCTTTGATGGACCACACACTGCAATACCTTCCAGTATTATCAAATAATAACTTGGAAACCCTGGGCCATGTGTGGTTTGAACTGAAGTTAGATGCCATGTTTGGTTTGTGATCCCTGGGACATATCGTGACAGGTGGAATATACTGAATTGAGGGGCTGGGGAGTAGTGCTTTTATTTGTAAACCCTGCTTAAGATAATTACAGTGGTGTAGAGCAGAAGGAAGCCTTGTGCCTGGGCTAGTGGTTATCTGTGTGTCATGGCCCAGCACGTCTCCTGTGTCAAGGAACATGTAATTCAAGAAGTGTCCCCAGGAAAGGGAGAAGCAGCTTTTGTTCTCAAACCCAGCGTTGTCATGATTGAGGCCACATGTTCCCTTACAGCCCCTAATCAGTGTGGGGCTGATTCCTATTTAGTTCCTTTCAACCACTGTTATTCAAGCTTTATGCTGTTGGAAATCTGCTCGTTCTCATCAACTTGTACTGCAGGGATTCTCTGTGCCAGGTCTGGAGATCCTGAAATTCTTTCTAATGCTCTTTCACTGCCTTATGCACGGGGATATTTTTCTACATAATGATTCACAGTAGCTATGCCTCAGGCAGGGGCTTGAGGTAGGAGGTTATGCAGCAAAGCTGCTTTAAAACACTAATTTTGGTTTTTAAAAGATGCGTGAAAAGGGAGGAGGTCTTGGGCTGAGGATGGATGACACAATTTGAACATGTTGGAAAGAATGAAAGAGAACCCATCATCTTTGAGAGACGTTGTGAAACCTCCTATCTTCTGTCCACTCAATGAATCGAGGTGGCTGTGCATTCATATTTTATGATGATAGCTTATTTTTGTAATTTTGCTAGAAAATGCAGTTATCACCATTCCCAGTTAGTTTTATCTTTAGTTTATCTGATATCCATAGTATTTTCTTTGTTGTTAATGCATTGCTGTTTTATCGAGCACTCATCATTAGATTTAGAATAAATAGAATTAAAAAACTCAAGTCTAATGAAGGGAATTCTTACCCAGGCTGTAGGAAAGCTGAATTCTAGTCCCTTTTCTCCAGAGGGCCTTGAACCTCTATCTCCAACTTTCAGGAATGGGCTTAACTACAATTACACACTCCACAACAGCTGCTCTTGAACCCGGCGCGACCGTATTTCAGCCAACACAGTTGTGTTTAAACCAGTCAGCTAATGACCAAATTCACAGCTTCTAATTGCAGCCAGTACATGGTGTAAACACCATGCAGATGGCCTTGCTACCCTGTTAGCTTCAAATGGAAAAAAAAAATAAAATAAAATTTACTGGTCACTTAATTCTCTATATGTGAGTCTCAGCCTGACATCATTAAAGGGCATTTGTTGACTGGGGAAAGGCACTAAAGTTTGCTTCCCTTCTTGCACTTTTACTTTTTCTTCTGTTAATGTGATCAGTTTGAATTTAATGTTGGCTGCAGAATTTGCAGAACTTAAACACGTAATTTTTAGAAAAAAACAGAGTTGCTATGCAGTAGTAAAAATGATTATTCCTCCTCTAGCCCAAGTTACTCACTTAGCAACAGTCCTAAACTAGATCTGCTGAGCCTGAATGGATGTTTCTGTGTAGCTGTTTGCCTGTAAAAACATGAGAAAATCTTTTTTTTTTTCATGGATGCCAGTAGCATCTTCATTTCTTGATTTTGTTGGAGGCAAAATTTGTCCCAGCTAAAACCTTTCCTTGATCAACCCACTTGAGTAATGAAGCACATACCCAGCTACAGCAGCCTGAGCAATGTGACTAACTGGGGTGTGATTCCTCTTGTGTTTAAGATACTGTGAATATTTGGGTGGGCTGGTTCATGATTTATTGTGGTTTTTGTAAGAGTGGTCAACTACATAATTTTTTGTGTGTATTTTTGACAAATTATCAGGACTCTGATAAGTTCTGTAAAAGAGGAAGGGAACACTTTTCAGGGGCAGGCTAAGAATCAAGCTTTTTCTTCTGAAAGAAAGCGTTTTGAACCCTGTGACCAGTCTGCAGTGAGCTTTGGGAGACAACAGATTTCTTGGCTGAACATGTTCCCACCTATGGTACATCTTTTCCCACATACAGTCCAGTAGTCCTGCTCTCTCTCCCAAAGCAGATTTTGGAACAGAAGAAGCAAGCAGTGGCACGTAGGAGGAAAAGTGATGTTCAGAGAGAGCACTGGGGTCTCCGGCCACCTACAGAGGGGTCACAACTGCTGTGGGAGTGTGAGAAAGATGATGCAACATCAGCTGTAATTATTGGAGTGAAATATCTCCCCATCAAATGTAAAGAGCTTTGAGACCTTGAAAGTCTGGTTTAGTTCTTTGTTTAGGCAGCACCTCAAACACCAGAGCCTCTGACTCAGTGCTGCTGCGATATAAAAAGTGAAAAATACTGCGAAAAATGCTACTGGGACAAAACATGAGATTCTCTATGTTCCTGACGTTGCAAGACACAGGAATCTAAGAATGTGTTTGACAGTCTGTCATTGTAACCACCGAAACCTTAGAGGTCCAATTAAAACCTCATAAAGAGTAATTCGGTGATGTTTGCATATGTAAAATAAAATGCTTTCATAGCTCAGCTTTATGAGCGTGTATGGACTCTAAGAATTCTGAAAACATTCATGTATTTTTATGAATGTCATGAACTCAAAATTATTTAGCTAATTTTGATGCTTTTCTTTTTTTTCTCCCCAGGCTTTCACCATTTCTTACAGCCCAAACCACAAATAAAGCATTAAAATTATTGATGTGAGCTAAACAGGAGGGCTATTGCCAAAAATAGCAGTATTCACTCAGGCTCATTCTGTGAAGCTCTGGAAAAATTATTCCCATGCTACAGTAAAGATCACATTTTTTCCTTTCTTCACTAATAGCAAAAATATTACCTTTCAAGTGGTCTGTTATTCCTGCAGCTGGGGGATAAGCAGGTTGGATGAAATTTAAGGTAGCTAAATGAGCAAGGCTCGCCGACCCAGCCTCCTGCTAATACAGTGAATGATTTATGATGCTTTTCTCTCCTGGTGCCTTCCCACCCCCTATTTTTCCCTTCAGGATGACAGCAAAATGAGGCAAACGGGCAAATGAAACCTCGTATTTGACCTAACTGAGCTGCAGGAGCTGCGCTCTTTTTTCTTTCCACTTTAATGGAGAGCACGGGAGCAGTTTCAGGGCATGGTTGGGCTCCCAGGAAGGATGTTCAGAAGGGGTGTTCACAGTCCTGCCTTGCTCTGACCAAAGAGCCGCTTTAACACCGGAAAAAACGTGGGCACTCTGGAGTTTGAACAGAGCACAGGTGTGTCCGTGCACAGGCCTGTGTAGTGTGTCCACATCCTCGGAGAGGTTTGGCAGCGATGGAAAGACGCTTTATCCTCAGATAAGAATCCCATGTGTGGTGCTCCCTTAAAGCCACGATCCTCAGTCTGGGCAACCTCCTCCCCCATAGCAGCAGCAGCTGCTGGTTGGTCTCTAAATGACCTCCACAGTCCTTCAAGGCTCCAGAAGGGAAGGAGCTGTTTTATGGGGTTCAAACTGCAGCCCTGGGAGCTGGAGCACTTTGTGCCAGTCAGTACCAGTGGCAGGGGGAGCCCACCAGTGCCGTGGCAGGGGCAGGCAGCAGACTTTGGGAGGCAGGTGGAATTTACAGAGAAGTATAAGCAATCCAGTAAAGTGCTTAGAAAGAAGGTGAGGCATGTAAAGGAAAATTGTCTAAAAAGAAACTGATAATCCTGAGGTTTGTTAGAGTTTTGAAGGGAATGAGAGGCAAAGAATTGTCCTTTGCAGAAAGTTGCCTTTGATAGGCACGACTCTAATTACTAAGAAAATGCACTTTTATACTTCCTTCAGTCAGTGAGAGTTTGGCTTTGTGCTAAGCAGTGCTGTTTTCTTCTGAGATTAACCAGAGCACAGAAACATGGACTTGTTAGCTGGTGCTCCAGGGGATTTAGAAAACGATTTGGGGAGCACATTTTGGAGCTGGCTTCTCTTTACCACCAACACACAGGTTTGTAAGAGCCTCACTGCCTGTAGTAACATGAGTACAACCATTCCTTCTCTTCCCCAGATGATTTAAAGGCTGCATTTATTTGTGCGAGATTATAATTTTATGAGATCTTAGAACAGTATCAGTACAATGATCATTGCCAGTTTGAAAATCCATCCTGGAATCCATGATTCAGAAAGAAAATGATCATGAGCAAAAATGAGAAAGAAACCTGATATCCCTGTAAAATAAAGCTCAACCACAAAGAGCTCATCAGAGCTGGGATAGCAGAGAAAATGGAGCAGTGCTGGTGGTGTTTTAGCAGTGACCCTGGAGTCCATCCTGCCTGACTGAAAGCCAGGCTTTTGTGTCTGAAATCAGAAACCCTGTGTTGTGCTCCAGCCGTGGACAAACACACGATGATTAAGAACTTAGTAAGCATCTGTGGAGTGAGCCTGAGATCGTTGCTGCCCTCGCTGTGTGTGAAAGGTTTTCCCTTGGAGAACAGCAGCAGCAGGAGACAGGGAGGGCAGGGAGAGTGTGGGGGCTCTCAGGGCTGCACAGGGAGAAGCAGCAGGAATGATGCAGATGTAGGGCTGGGAGAGAAAAGCTTGTTAAGCTGAGAGAGCAGCGGCAGCAAAGGTGGGACCCACAGAAAAAGGAGGATCTTGGGAGAGATGTGTATATCCAAGTCCCCTTGCTAAATAATGAGGGAAGAAGCACATGCACATCATTGCTGTAGGAGTTTCTCTCATTAGATCGAAAGGACAACATCTCAGCAATCTGTTGCTTCTGTAGAAAATACAGCGTCCAAGAGGAGGAGGGGACACATGTGGGCAGCAAGAAAGCTCTTGGAAAACAACTAAGGAGGCAGCAGGGAAGAAACAGCTCACGGGTGGGGTCAGAGCAGTCCCAGAGCAGTCGGAGAGGAATGAGCAGGCAGATGAGTGGGTGAGGACAGACACCCCACTGAATGTTGATTGTGGCACTGCTTCCATCTGTCCTGCCTTGGTGCACCCACTCCTAGTGCTAGGAATAAGCTGTCATACCGTGGAATCAGATTGCTATTTGTCGTGGTAAAACTGCTGCTGAGAAACACAACCTTTGTTTCCTAGCGAGAGATAAAGGAACAATAATAAATGGTGTTAACAGGCCCGAGTCGTGTAGCCCACTTTGCAGAAGTGCTCCTTTTTTCTCCAGACACTGCCTGTGCCATCACAGCCTGGAGACTCTGTGCCCTACATCCATGGGTGGTTTAAGCTTCACTGCATCCATGGGTGACTTGCCTTTCACTACATCCATTGGTGACTTGCCTTTCTTAAGCTCCAGTAATTCATGGCTGTGAGTCCAAGGCACTTCGATACCAAACAACCTCCACGTTAAATAACCACCACGGGCATTGATGCTAATACAAAGCTACATCCAAGAATTCGATAACTTTCACTGTTGACAACCCAGTAAAGTTTCAGGGCAGAAACAGAAATTTCTGCCTTACTATCAGAGTAAGGAAAGAACAGAAAAGTCAGACCAACTTCCAGACCTCGGGTTGCTGTTGGATTAGTTCTTTCTGGACTTGTGTAGTTCTCTCTTGACTCCTCTTATGACGGCCTTGAGACTGAGGATGGCTCTACAGCTCCAGATGGCTGAATTTTGTGCTGCTGCTGGAATCCTGTTTCAAAGAACAATCCTGTTCAAAAACCTCAGGAGTGGCTGTGCAAAGGCACAATGAGATGTCAGAAGTAAAGAAGCGTATTTTTATTTCAGCACTGAATTTCCTTTGGAAGTGTCAGCCATCACTCTTGGAATGGAATGACTTGCAGCTCGACATGACGGTGTTATCATGTCCTGAACCTGATTTTAACGTTGGCCACATCAGAACCAGGAGAGGTCACCAGCAAAGGTGGGCTGTGGTACCTTCCTGAGGTAACAGTATGTGACCCTGGGGGCTTCTTTTGGCCTGTTTAAAGTGAGAGAAAAAGAAATCCAGAGGAAAGAAAGGTAGCTAAATCTTTATGCATGTTTTCTTTTTGGAGGGAACACCTGTCTGGGGCAATCCTTCATTGTTTGCATTCACGAGAAGCAGGAAAGCAGCTCTATTTGCTCGGACTTCATTAGTGGCAGCCCAACTTCTCAAATGAGCACAAAGTTTCTTTTTTTTGCCAGCTCCAAAGAAATAAAATTACTACTTGGTCAATTCCACATAACCTTTAAGGCTTTCAATCACAGCAGTAAATGCTACTGTGCCCCAGCTCCTGCTTTTACTAAACCGTATTATAAGCACCTTAATTATAGTCTGTGCTGTCTGATGGGCCACGGAAAAGGTCGTCTACCAAAAAACACATGATAACAGGGGTGGAGCGATCCTGGGCTTTTTTCGTCTGTTGGGAAAGAAAGGGCTTTGCAGAGAAGAAGATTAATAGTAAACAATGTTAATCTAAATATATCTCAAGACACAAAATACCACATTCCTTCAGGCTTGCCTTCTCAGGGGGTACTGGCATTAACCATGTTACTGTGGGGATCACTGCACAAAGCCAGGCTCCTCCTCTCCCAAGCAGAGCTCAAACGAGGTCTGCTTTTGTTGTCATTCCGCTGCTGAGCTGCAGCAGTACAATGAGGTCCCTCACTTGTGCTGCTTTTAGCAGGCGAGCTCAGGGCTCCCAGGTTGAGATCTAGTTCAAGGGCAGAGGAGTGAACAGAAACACTCGCAGGGACTTCACGGTGGTTTGAGCAAATTCTCCACGCCGCTGCCAAAGAGAAGCGCCAGACCTGGGTCTTGCGGATGGATTAGTGCCCCTCTATAGTCCGTGTCTGCCTCTCTACTTATTTAATTATTTTTATAGGTCAGATCAAATATAAGTTGGAAGCAGCTTTTAAAGTCTGCTGCGCTCAGTAGAGCAGAGCATCTGGCCGGGCGATCGCGTTGCTGCCTCCCCCGTTAATGGCA
The DNA here is from genome assembly GCA_013397725.1 of Rhagologus leucostigma. Classification (NCBI taxonomy): domain Eukaryota; kingdom Metazoa; phylum Chordata; class Aves; order Passeriformes; genus Rhagologus; species Rhagologus leucostigma. The sequence goes on along the minus strand of VZTD01003312.1, from coordinate 910,708 downwards.
CGGCTCTGGGCCTTGGGGCAGGCAGGCTATCCTTATCACCTTGGCAGGCTGCCAGCCCCAAAGAATAATCCATTAACGTCTGCCCCGCTGGCATTCTTGCCAAATACAAGGGATATCTTTTAAATAAACATTGGCAGTTCCCAGTCGGAGGAAAGAGAAAGGGAGTAGAGGAAAAACAATCCTTGACATTTCAGTGACTTTGCAGGGCAAGCTGACACCTGGTACCACCCTTATCTGCGGGTGTTTGTGCAGAGCTGCAAAACAGCTTCTTCTCTTGGCCCTTTTGCTTTCTTTAAATAGAACTGGGAAGACTGATAATGGTAGGAATAACTTTCTTGGATAGGTATTCTTTGCCTTTTCTTTTTCCAGGCTAGGGAGACCCTGTGTTAACATCTGGGCTCCTGTTTTCCTCTGAAGTACAGCAGAATGGTGTGGCAGCTTTCCTGCCTCAGACTCTGCCAACAATATTTTTTTTCCCACAGTTTTCCTCCCTAGTGGATTAGATACAATGTGGATTTACTTTCAGGGGGGCACTTTCCCACCTGACTTCCTATCTCTTCATCCATCAAACCGAACAGCCACATGGATCTGCCAGGAATCAGAGCAACTGGGGCTCACCCCGTACTCAGCATTCCTTGGGAAGGGCTTTTTCTGTTTGTTTCAACCATTTCACGGTTTTTTGTCTCTGTAGCCAAACTCTCAATGACAGCTTGAGGTTTGTTTTTCCAGCTGTTATGTTTTCCTTCATAGCAATAAAATTACTTGTTTGGATATTTCACTGTATCAATAAATGAGCTGTCGAGGTTTTATTTTTGCAGTCCAGCTAAGATCTGGAGTAGGATTCATTTGTCCAGAATGTGATTGGGAGACAGTAAAATATTTGGTATTGAAAGAATAATATAGGGACAAACCTAGAGTTTGCTACCCAAGTCTGAAACTGGGTTTCATTTCTGCTGGTTTTGCCTTGGTTCACTGATTGCACTGATGCTACCTCGGTGTTCATCAGAGGTAAATGAGGGCATAAACTCTTTTATATCATCTTTCTAAGAAGTTAATTAAAAGATTGGACAGTAGTTTGAAGGATTTTAAATATTGACTGTAAGGATATTTTGGTACTAAAGTCTCTGCTGCTAAGGACTTGGGACTTTGCAACTACCACCTTGCCAAAATTTCCTCAGAATTTATATTTGTATTATACTGTATATTTATATTGAATTTGCAGCATTGTATTTTGCTTGCCCCTTTTCATCTGAGTGGTGAAGCTATTCCCTCGGTTTCGAAATCAACTCTATCCCCATCCATGATTAAACTTACAAGATTAGCACTATTATTGAATTTTCTGCTGCAGCTAAAAGTTTCCTCTAATGCTTTTACTTGTGTGTGGGATGGGGCAGAGGAAGCACTCTGCCTGCTGCAGGGCCTGGGGACAGGCTGACAAAGTGCAGAAAGCGTTTTTTGACCAGATCCTCATTTTAGGGCATTAAGCTTTTATGTCTCAACACTTCCCTTTTTGAAGCACGGTGACATTTGAATATGTCAATGTGTTTTCAATGAAGATAACTTAATCACCAGCACTGGGAGCTTGTATATCTCCTAATTAAATTGGAACCGATCTGAATCTCCCCAAACCAATCTTTGCTGTATTTTTAGTTCAATCTGTCGCTCCACCCCTGGCCAGCCTGTATATGGTAAACCTTCTGCTATTTCCTGCTCGGTTATTTAATGCTGGAGCCAAGCTACTTTCAGTTCCTGAAGCAGAACCAAGCAAATCGAATGTGGTTAGCATGGAGTTAACTGGAAACATTCCCAAAAGATAGCAGATTTTTTCCCAAACACGTACTGATCCACCTACAGTGGAAAAGAAACATCATTTTGCAAATCATAACCTCTTCACTCTGGGTAGCTTCTGTCTGGACACTTACAGACCTTGTTGATAGTCTGTACTTGAAAAGGATTATGAACAAGACACTGTAGGCTTTCACAAGCAGATTGTGATTGAAAATGCAGTGGAAGTCATTCAAATATTGCAACTAGTGTGTATAAAGGGGCAAGAGAAGAAGTGTATCATACTGAGGGACTGCTTCAAATGGGCAAATGCATATCAAGTAATTGTAGGTCCCTGCACTGGATTAAGGTGACACAACTATTGCTCTACTTTCGTTGTTTTGTTAGACTGTACCAACAGGGAGTGGTTTTTTTGCTGGCCAAGGAGATCCCTAAATCCAGGTGTGCTCCAGTAGGGAGGAAGGAGGCAGCTGCAGTTGCTGTGTGGGCTAATAAAGCCCTTCAGTGGGCATGCTTAGCAGGGAGGAGCATCTCATAGTCACATCCATCTGAGTTCAAATCTGGAGCTGTTAATTCAGTTTAGATCAGTCTGAGAGTCTTCTCCTCCAGGGGAAACAGCATGGTTGCCCCCTGAAGTGTGAGGGTGAAGGGTAAATAAATACAGAATTGCTGCATTCAGTAGAGGCCATTGATTAGTGCCAGGTGAGGCCTGTGTCCTCCTTTCCCAAAAGAAATCCTAACAAGTTCTTTGTAGAATACTCCAGTGAGTTCCTGCATGACTGTCACCAGCACCTGCTTCCCTAGATGATAAAACTTGCAGGGCAGAGAGGATAAAGGAATGTCTGGATTTCTCCTCCAGTAACTTTTCAACCTGTTCTTCCAATTAAGAGTAGAGGTCTTGAAAATAAAATCCCAAGTGTTTAGTGAAAATAAAAAGTTGAATACAGTGCAGAGGCCCAAGCTGTGTCTCCCTTTCTTGTGCTTCCCCCTCTCCCCCTCTATTGCAATAGAGAAAAGACACTTACTAGACACTGGGGAATCCATGTAGGAATTAGTCTTAAGGAACAAAATCAATAGCAAATCCAGCTTCAGTAGCTCTTCTGTTCACAGGGTTAATTGTTCAAATACAGGAATGCAGTAATAGAGATGTTCTGCTTCAGGCTTCTCTCTTTCAGAGACCCTGTAAGTCTTTTCTAACCCAGATTTCAAGAACAACAATGTGTAGCTGTGCTGGAACAAGTGCTATTTTTAAGTTTCCTGTGGTTTGAGGAATTGTCAGATTTCTCTGTCTGAAGGATCAAGGTATCCAGAAAGCCAGTTCTGATTTTCTGGGCTGAAGGCTGAAGGAATACAAAACTGAGCAGAGAGTGATTTTCTGCATTGTAGCAGATGAAAGAAAAGATGAAAGATCTCAGCCATGCTCGTGGTCAATCCAGAGCAGCTCCAGCAATTGCAGACTTTAGTTCAATAAATATTATTTAACCTAGTTCAGGAAAATCCCTCCATTACAACAAAACAAGTTTTTCCACTCTTAGGGGTCACGACCGTATCTACGGAAGCAGCCCACGCTGATAAACTCTTGCACAACTGATACTGAGCAAGTCTTCAAAGAGCAAAACTGCACCAGCTGAGCTGGGTCTGTCTGGCAGGCCAGGCCAGGTGAAGTGATCTCATCTGCCCTCCCTGTGCCATCGAATTCCAGCCAGTTGTGCACAAGAGATGCCTTTTTTTGGTGCAAGCAGAGCCAGTTCACACGCAGAGATCTGTACATCCCGGTAAATGTCCCATTGCCCATGGGAAGGTGCTGTCTGTCTTCCAGCTGCATCCGTGATGCTTTGTGGGTTTTTAGGCAGTAGTTGAAGCTCTCCTGACTCTCACTGGAGTGGCTGTTCCTGTGTCTGTGTGTTATCAGGCCTGGTATAACGTGTGCTAAGACCACACAATAAAAGTAAATCTATTTTTTGTTATTGTAACACCGTAGGTGCTGTTTAGGGGTTTGACTTGCTCCCTGTGCCTCTCCTGTTTCACAGCCAGCAGTGCCCAGGAACATCTCTCCCCTGTGTCTCTCCTGCCCATGCCCCACAGTCAATAGTTATGATTCAATATAAAAAGACACAGTGCCAGTAGCTGTGTAGGGGAAGAAGAGGACAGAGAAGAGGTAAGAGTTTGTTTTTATGCAGACTGAAATATCCCAGCAGCAGAAATGATAGCACTTACAGGAATGTCACGATCTCCTGAATGATACAATTCCCTCACTGCCTGGAAACGTAACACTTAGGCAGGGATGCATTTGATCCTTGAGTAATTGTATAGCATCTCAAATGGGTATGATTTTTGTTTGATAAACATCACATTTTTTGCCTTACAATGCACTGATCCTAGAAACAGACTTAAAAAATCTGATCTGGGAATGATACACAAATGAGCAGTTGCATGGCTTATAAATTGTAGTGTGGCTTTACAATACAAAATGACACATCTGGCATCTAGCTGAGAGAGCTTTTTCACTTTTTCTTTTTCCTACTCCAAAGTGCTTTCTCCAGGGAAAAAAAAATGTCAAATTGCCTGAAATAACACACTTTCAGTATTAGCAGTAAAGGCTATCTGTACCCCGTGCAAGTGGAGAGAATATCCCATATACAATCAGCACATTATGTTGTTGTCCAAAGCAAAACTGGAAAATTTTAAGAACAACCACTGTATAATGTCAGATTATCACGGTGTCTGGTTTTGGGAGCCTCGCTCTCTTCTTTGGTGGTTATTATGCCAACATATGAAAGAGAAAACTAAATGGAAACCAAGAAAGATATCATTTTCCTTTCCTCCTCCCCTCCTCCCATCTTTTCCTGTTGGGAGTGTTTCTGTTTGTCTGCATAAAACTTACCCATTCCAGTCCCTAACTACTATTTAAGGTTGCCTGCCAGCCTGGGAAGTTGTTACGCAGGTTGCACTTAAGTAGCTCACGTTTGACTGCAGAGCACCTGTTAGTTGACTTGGAGACAGTAAAACTCAGGGCAAAGGCTTCCCGAACACAAAGGGTTGCTTGTGGAAAAAGACCTTGTTGATCTTGGCTGGAGTTATAACCAGCACTCGATGCCTTTAGTGGGGCATTGTATGGTGCACTAAGTCTGTACATGTGTTTCTGTGTGTGAAAACAACACCTGAGCTAAACAGAGAGCGTGGAGCTAACGGGCTTTCTTCAGGTGTGTTTTATGGAGCACTTTTGAAAGAACTTTTTGTGTTGGGCCCTTGGAAACTCTTTTCAAAGCCCTGCTCAGAAGTGCCGGGGCCTTTGGGCCACCTTCCCGCTCAGGGCATGCATCGTGTGGCTCACGTCTTCCCAGTGCAGACTTGGGTCCATCAGGTCGAGTGTTCCAGACCCTGAGAGAGTCTTTTGTGTCGATGGGAGGTGGAGGAGCTTGAAATAAAAGTTTTACAGCAAAGTGTTGTCTCCTTCTGCCAGTCGCTGTTCCTTCAGCTGTTACCGCACACTGCTGCCCCCTTAGCTCTGCTCCACGCTCTCTGGAGGCATTGCTCCTGCTTGTAGAGTCAGCTCTGTGTCCTGACTCATTCACTGCTGTGTTTGTGGCTCGTTTTGTGGGGCAAAGCCACTGGGATAACCTTGGGAAGATCAAAACAGAGTGCTTTGAAGTGACACACAGGCGCAGTATTAATTTTCTAATACATTTTGGAATAATATTGACATTCATTTGTTCTTTACAGGAGCGTGCTTGTTTGGAAAGATAGACAAGCAAAACTTTTTATGACAACACAGTTCATCAATGAAATAACTTGTTCATTTTCAGAAATTTTGTTTTAAAAAGCTACCCTAAAGAGCCAAGATCCATGAAACTGTTCCCCAGAATGCATCAGTCCAGCCCAGAGCTCATGAGAGTCTTTGAACATCTTTTTGTTCTGCTGATTGGTTTTAGTTATTGGTACAATACGAAGAGCATTGCCCAAAATGTTTATGGTGAACCAAGCCACGCCACTGCGTTTTTGGCAAACAAGCATATTCTGAGTGTTTGCAGGTTCTTTCGATGACCAGTGTGTCCTTCCCCAGCAGCTCTCAGGTGAGGCTGTTTGTGCAAAGGGAGATTTCATAGGATCACACAATATCCTGAGTTGGAAGGGACCCACAAGGATCATCAAAGTCCAGCTCCTGGCCCTAATTTGCCTAATTTGCCGCATCCTTCTCCCTCCACAGTGCCTCAGGGAGCCATGTAGGAGCCATGTAGGAGCTGGTAGTTACTTCTTATCATTTGAGCTACTTCATACCTCTCTTTTAACATTTCAAACACTGTGCAAGGCAGCACCTCTGCAAGCTTGCAGAGTTTGGGATTTCCCACCTCACCACATGCACAGACAGTGCCTTTTACCCTACTCCAAATGCCAGAACGAAAGTGATCCGTGTGTTTGAACATCAGGCATCAAGGCTCAGCGTGAGGGAAAGCCAAGCATTGCGCTGATCACAGGCAACAAACCAATCTTCTGCTGCAGTTTTTGTTTAACCCTGATTATTTGTGCAGGCTGGATGCTGAAACATTTGCTTTGGAGCTGGACAAGCAGAACTGACAAACTGGATGGTTGCCCATAACGGAGGCAGAGAAAGGAGGAGCCTCTGGTATCGTTTAAATACTTGACTGGTCTTTTCAGCAGGTATTTTTCCAGTTCACAGCAGGCCACTGACAGCAGAAAGTGCAGCAGCAGCAGCCTCAGCAATGAAGCTGTTACAATAGGAGGGAGATAAAGTGAAGGATTTGTCGGAGGGGCAGTGCCAGGAAACGGCTGAGACATCACATGACAGAGGATGTGCCCTCTGCAGCTCAGGGACTATTTACTTACAGGCGAGACTTCACCAGACTCCACCAAGGGCAGTTCTGGCGAGTTATTTGAATTACCTGACCCACTTGCAGTAGGAAGTCATTAGAGAGATAGTAAATACCTACCCCACCCTTGGTAGGCAGACAGACTCTTTGCCAAAATGGTCTAGCTCAGCTTCTCAGAATATAAAATATTGTACTTTTCTAGTTGAAACTGGCATTGCAAAGACATCAGAAACTGCTGCTGTTCCAGTAAACTGCTCCATTTCTTGGCATTCGACCACTGTGGAGAGAGCTTCCAGGATTTATGTCTTACCACCACCTGGAGCACAAATAATACGTGAAGAGTAAGTTGGAAATTTTTCTTAAGTTGCAAATCTCTTGCTTCTCACATTGATGGGAAAAGCTCCCAGGCCTTCTGGCAGTCAGGGAAGTTGCCTGTGATGGAGGATTCCGAGAGGAGCTTTACACAACCATTCATTTGAAGTGTTAAATAGACTCCAACACAGTTTTTCCTAGACTTTTTTGTTTTACTTCCTTGTAGTGAAAGCTGCAACTAACTTAGCACACATATCATAGAATCATGGAGTCATTAAGGTTGGAAAAGACCTCTGAGATCATCAAATCCGACTGTCAGCCCAGCACCACCACTCTGTTCAACACTAAACCATGTCATCAAGTGCAGTATCCACACTTCTTTTGAATACTTAACATGCTTGGTGATTAATTACTGTTAATTGGCAGCTGGGTTTTAAAATTTCAAGGAGAAGCTTGAAACATTATCTAAAAGTTATCAAAAAGTTATCATTTTTTAAAAAAATCTCGTTATTATTATAGTAAATCCTAACTGTAAATTTTTTCTTCTTGAATAGATGAGATTTCACTGTGGCCTGCACAATGCCGACCTTTAGCATAACCCTGCAAATTATCACCAAAATAAGATTCTAATCTTGCTTAGACCAGGATATAGCTGGAGAAAGCCCATGAAAAGACAGAAGATTTATACTAATGCAGCAAAGAGCAGGTCTGGGCCAAAACAGATATTAATGTGAGAGGACTTGCTTCACATTAGAATGATGATGGCCTTTGCTTGGACTGTAGGAATAGGTGATGACAGGAAAGGAAGAAGAAAAGAACTGGCATGTCTTCTACAGTACACTGATCTCAGCTTAATTTTCCTTATAATCTGTGAGACTTGTGTGAGTCTCACCCAGGACTTCAGGCACTGAGATGCCGGGATAGGGCAGAACAGTCCATGTGAAGACAGAACAGAAACTTGAGTTGAGTGAGAATTTTAATTCCTTCCAAGGTCTCTGGTCAGAATTTAGGGGGTAATTCTCCATTTGAGGAACCCAGGAGATGAATTTGCTCATCCTCTGCAAAGCTGGTGAAGTCTTTGCTGAAGTCGACTTGATCTACCTGTACCCGGGGGCTCGGGTTGTGCCGTGACTTCTCAGAGCACCATGTGCTCGTGGCTTGGTTTGGGCTGGTTTAGGAGAGATCACAGCCAAGTTAAAAGGGATTTATTCTCCTGTTCTCCAGGGGGATTTGTCATCTCTGTACACTGTTGAGGACAATGCGTCATATTGGGCTCATCAGCGGGTTTAATGCACAAAGGCAAACATCCATAAGGGACATAGGCACCCAGCTCTGAGGCTGGGATTCAGAAGCCTTAATTAAGGGTCTCCTGCACAGTGATTTGGGAAAATTCAGTGCCTGCTAATGAGATTCACATGTACATGGACTCTGAGTGCAGGCATTGAGGTAGCAAGCTGGAAAAGTACAGAAGAAAAGGATTTGTGTGTCTGTGCTTTGGTTGGTACCTCAGGTCCTTTCTGGGATCTGACCCTGAATGCTGAAGCTTTATGTGTTTACAGTTGCACTGAGTTTCCTTAAGGAAATAAATCAAACCAAAATTTTTTTTGTTTGACACTGCCATGGAAGTAGAAAGCTGAACACCAAACTGCTCGGGAGGCCCAGAGCTAAAGTGGAGCCACACTTCCCTTGTTACTATTCTAGTTTTGAACGCCCTTCATCAACTAATCACTGCCTGGCACAGTATTAAATTTAATCACTGAACTCCAAAACATTGTGATGTGTCTACCTACTCCATGGTTCCATTTGGATGGAAATTTTCTATCTCGTTTAAAGACTATTAAAGCCCTGCCTTTCTTGCTCAGAACAAAAGGGTATTGTTGGATTTGTTTTTCGTTATGTTCGTATTCAACAAAAGATGATTATTCTGTCTGCTCAGTGCTGAGATCCCTGTGAACATGTAGACCTCCTCTCTACTTGCTTTTCTTTCTCCTGGCTGACTTCAAAATAGAAACATTTCCTTCTCACAGAAGTGTACAGTTGAAATGCACAAAAGCAAATGTTATTTATCAAAACTTTCAAGGTTTTCCTAACATAGGTATTAATTAAAAAGTTGATGCAGGGCATAACTGAATAAAGAAGCAGCGTCGCAAGGCAGAGCAGGAGCAGCAATGAGATTAACACACATTTATGATTAAGAATTCATCTTTCATGAAACAAAAACTGTTGTTTCAGTCAAAACCTTTTGACCTTTTAAGAGCAATGTGGCAAACTCACAAACATGCAGTTGTTTGTTTGGTCCCTGTTATTGCCATCACACTGTAACCTAGGGAGAAGAGGTTTTTTGATCCTCCTGTGGGCAGGAGAGCAGGATTCTTGCTTTTGGAGAGCTCACAGCCCATTCACAGTGGGTTGACTTTTAAAAGACCCATTTATTGAATGACGCAAGGTGCAAATTATGACTCACTCTGCATAGGTTAAGTTTGTGAAAAATCAACCTATATTCATCTCCCGAGCACCTACACAGCTGCTGAATCCATTTATTATCTCTGGGGTCCCATTAACCCTTTGAAAGGAGGAAAAATGATCTGCAACACAGCCCAGCCAAACTGATGTTCTTATCTAGGGAATTGCAGTTTTTCTCTTATCAGATCTAGCGAGGGGCAGATTTTCTTCTCCCTAGCCAGGATTAGATCACAGAGTGGCCCAGCAGTGTGAGTTTGAACATTCCCTCCTTCCAACAGCCCTCACAAAAAATCCATCAGTTGCTGGTGTTTGCTGATACGTGACACTGTTTTCCAGGCCTCACCCAGATGAACCAGATGCTCTTCAGTGTCTGAGTCCTCTAATGATCTCGCAGTGATACTCTAAGTAATTGTTGTTTGTGATAAACAGCTTTTTAAGCAGAAGTGTGGTGCTAGTCCAGCACGTTTTATTAGCTGAAACTTCTTGTATTTCCCACTTGTATCACAAGCTATTTTCCTGGTAGATTTGAGGGTTTGGGAGCAGTTTTGCTGTGTTTGCAGGGCCTTTCAAAGGACAGATCCACCTCTTCACCTTCTCCACCCATCTCCTCCCCCGTCTTCCCTCCTTTCAAAGCGAGAACACCAGGAAGTTTGGAGATTCAGATGTGGTTCCTAAACCTCTGTCAATGAGGAAGGTCTCCTGTGCTGCTGGAAATGGTGTGCAGCCACTGGTTCCTGTATTTCAGCTCTCCTTCCTCTCAGGAAACCCAGAGTCCAAGGGAAGGAAAACCCCGAATGACCCTTGTACAGGTCCTTGCAAAAAGTGGTGGTTGCTTAAAAAGGGTGTTACCTTGTGTGTGTGGCTTCATTTCTTCACCTATCCCTCTTCTGCATGTTTTACAAATAGTGGCAGCTGTTACAGGAGTGGCATTATGGGATGGACACTGAGAAACAAAGTGTCTCTTTCTTTGACCCCTTGTTTTTAGTCCTAACTCAGCACGATTTTCCTTTCCTGGTAATAGGTCCGGGCTAGAGGAGGGACTGTACCTCCTCTTGTTACTGCAGGTGATTAAATACTGCAAAAAGCTTTTGTCCAATGTTGAATCAAATACTGAAATTAATTTACTTCCTCTCTGTTCATAAATACTGTGTGTCAGCTTTCTGCAAGCCACAGTTTGCTAACCTACTCCCAGAGATTCCTGCAGAGAGGAAGTGGCAAAATTGCATGTAAGATTATTTACAGAAAACTAATGTGAAAAATGAACATTGGCCAGATACCTGCATGTGTCTTTACTCAGGGAACACGTATTACCCGCTGACTTTCATGGTCAATCACAACTAAACATAAAATGTGAGTTTCACAGCCCATGTAGGAGATTGGAATTGAGTATAAAGATGTATATGCTGTTGTTTTTAAGCCCATAATAAAACTTACTGAATACTCATGAATAATAGATGCATTTAAAGGAAATTACGATCTGCTCCTGTTTAATCCTTGAAAGGAAAAAACCCAACAAATTAGCTTATAAATTCTCTAATGGTTTATTCTTTAGGGCAGAACAATGGAGGCTTGATACGAAATTCACTGGAATCAATAAAAAGACCCTCATTTTATGCCCCAAATTTGTAACCCACACAGAAGTCTGTTATGGCAGCTGCCACCTTTACTAACACACCAGGCTTCAGCCCGGGTTCCTCCAGGGCTACAGCGGTAATGGCCCTAAAGTCTGGCTGAAACAGCCTGATATTCCCTGCGGATCAGGCACAGAGCTGGACCTGTAACGTGCACTCACCTGTGCCTTACGTCAGTAAGTCTACTATGTGCTGTTCCACTTGTGGCTCTTGTAAATTAAACTGAGAAATAAGCGGCTTTTTCGGCCCGTGCCACTGCTGAAACGTGATCCAAGGCTCAGGTAGGTTCCAGCTGTGATCTCGCTCCTTGCTTATGAACATGCATTTATGTTCTCAGGACGTTAGAGCTCCTTCTACACGGGCAAAAATTGTAAAAACAAAATGAACAACGTTTTCTGTATACAGTGGAGTTATTTAAAGCGCCTGAGGGTTTGAACATAAGCAGACACTGTGTTCACATACAATATAAGCAGGACTTCTGGGTTTTGGCATTTAAAATGACAATTAAAAATACAGCAGGCATGTTTCAGCAACTTTATGGGTTGCCATAAACATCCAGAAAAGGATTCCAACAAAAGTAAAGATTCACTGTAAGGACTGTTTTCTTTTTTTTGTGTTCTACCTCAGTTTTCAGTGTGATGTGTTGTAACACACCACAGAACTAAAGGGCAGAAGTTGTCTCCTGCACTGGAAGCTGTTGTACATCAAAAAATGCTTCTTTGGGAGAGTCAAAGCTTACAGACTGTTTGGCTCTGTTCAGGTAATTGTTTTAGCTTCCTGCTCAGGAGTTTTCTAAAAAACCTTGAGGAGAAAAAGCCCCAGAGAAGTCTGGGGGGTGAAAAACACTTTTCTTCCTCAACAAGGAAGCAAACACAATAGACTCAGAATCTCTCCCTGGCACAATTCTGGGTACCACGCCACTACCTGATTTTTCTTAGAAATATTTACCACAGTAATTACACTTCTGCATAGTCAGGCAGCTCTTCCCGCTGTAGGCTCCTGACAGCTTGCCAAGGACTGGGAACTGTACACTGCATCCTGTCCCTTTAAGGAGCACAGTGTTTACAAATATGGAAGTCACCTCTTGTGTTTTAGGCATTAAGGTGAGAAGAAGAACCTGAATCTCAAGTTAAGCATTTAATTACAAGGCCTTTCTTCCTTAGTAATTTTTTGCCTGCCACTTGTAAACCTTTGGCAAAAAGAATTCCCCAGCTTCTTTGGCTTGTGAACCTGAATGTCTCATTAATCAACACCTAAATCTCCAAAATGCTTTGAGATGTTGTTGTGACATGGAGTGGCATTTCCCCTAGGATGGTCAGCTCTTTCCAAGGCTTAAAATGGGAGATAAAGTGCAGTTTGTTTTTAATAGTTCTGAAATCCATCTTTTTCTCTTTAGGACACTTCAGCAATGAGTTTCCTTCTGTGCGTGTGCTGAAACCTCACAGCCATCCCCTGACCACCTAAGGATGCTCAGCCACAATAAATCCCCTGCAGCTTCCCTGGGTTTCTCTCAGTCCCCTCCTCACCATGGGAGTTGTGCAGCTCCTCTTTACTGAACTCCAGCACCGGGATTGTTTTTCAGAAGTCAGGGCTAAGTGAGAAGTAGGTTCCTGCCCTGAGTTAAGCAACACTCCATGTTAGTGATCCAGTGTCTCAGTCAAGGCAGGAAGAAGTAAAGAAACTGCTTTATCCTCCTGAGTGCACAAACCAATCCCCAGGGACTGGGAATGGGACATCTGTCAGAAAAGAGGGAGATAGAGGGTATCTTCGGGCTGCATTTGTTTCCCGTGGCTGTGCCTTTGGTTTGTTTTATCCCTTTCCTCTCCCCTTTACCACAATTCAGGGCTGTGTATGAGCTCTTTTCTCCCCTTTACCTTTATTTGTTTCCTTTAATGAGGCAATAATTTTGCGATCTGAGGGATTCAGAGCCAATCCCATTCTCCCTTTCTACCTTGCTGTCTCCTTTCCTGACCCTGCCACAGCTGCAATGCCACGCTGTGAACTAAAACTCAAAGGCCCTTTTTGTTTGTTCACGTTTTTCTTTGCATGCCTTCCCTTTCCCTTGCATTCCCGCTCAGTGTAGCCCTAGCAGCTCTCTTCCCTCACGTGGAGCATCAGGCACATCCCCCAGGCCTCCTGCTGAAATCTTTCCCTCCCTGGGACATAACCTTGGGCTGGATCTCACCCCTCATGCAGGTGCTCAGCACAGAACAAGCTTCAAGTCTAGTTAAGAGCTATTTCAGGGGCTGAAGTGAGCATGAGATAAGGTGCAGTTTTAGCACTCATCCTTTATCCAGGGCAAATTGGATGTTAATTGTAGTGACACTGCTGTGGTGGGCAGTCTTTCTAGCTCTGAGTGATGTTATGCAATAGCAGCTGTGTGACTTCTTCATCTGTACAATCGACCTGAAACTCTCTCGATTGAATCACATTTGTAATTGCTGCTACCACAAAAATCCTAAGGGGAAAAGCAGCTACAGGAGGGCTTCAAAATCCTGTCGCCAACTCCTGTACCTTGCTGAACAGTGCCAGTAGCTTCTCTGGTGATGGAGACCTGGAGCTCACCTGAACATGGGACAGAGTTGAATAATCCCTTTCACCTTCTGTACAACACAGATTTGTTCCTTGCCTTTCTCTTTGCTCGTTCTTTGCTCAAGCCGGTCACGACCAACAAAACTTCAGCTGTTTGGGCAAGTGTGTCACAAGCCACTGCACCTTAGCCTTGGGAAATTTATCTTGCTGTTCCAAAAATTCCTCACACTCCTTGACATTTACTCCTGTGGGTATTTGTAGACTGTTATGTCTGCCCTTACTTGTTGTTTAACCATTTAGTTCTGTCCTCATAAATCACCCCCCCTCAGCTCTTTAGCTGGGCTCCCTGCCTGTGCTCCTAAGTGTGAAAACTCCAGGCTGAGCCCACCCTTCCCATGTCTGCTCCCCACAGGATTCTATTGGTGGCACAAAGTCGTTGCTCAAGCCATGATTTCATTCCTGGCTTATTGCATGATCCCTTGCTGACCAAAGGATCTCTGGTTCTCTGCAGCAATTCTCTGGTTTTATTTCCCAGGTCCTCCCACATGCTCTTAAGACGTGTTCCACCTCTTCCCCTGACTTAAAACCACCAATTCAGGCTCCTTGCCCCTTCTCCCCAAGAGCACAACTTCTGGGAGTAGCAGAGGCAGGGAATATCCCTGCAGCTGTTCTGTTTCCACTTCCTTCATCCCTTAGGCTTTCCTGGAGGACGTCCCTGCAGCCGGAATCCAGTTCCAGGGGCAGCTGGAAGATGGGCATGCACAGCACATCTCCCAGGTGGGTGTCTGGTGGTGCAGCTGCCTGGAGCAGGGTGAGGAAGAGGAACTGGCTGGATTCAAACCTCCTCTTCCCAAATGTGTGGCAGGAGCTGGTGGGCAGGGAGCTGGGCCACGTGTTTACCACAGCTTGGGAAATTCTGGCGTTTTTGCCCCCTCCTGTGGGCACCTGTCTGCATTCTTGGAGTCTGGACTCAACACATACAAATTTCAGGAGCTTTGTGGTGATGACAGGATATGCTGTTGATTAAGGCATCTTGGAAGCTGTCTGGATCTTAAAACAAATTAATTGCCACAAAATCACCAGGGAGAACCCTGCAAAAGGTGCATTTATCCAGTTTCTGAGGACGCTTACAGTGACTACAGCAAGGATTGAAAATAATTAAGAGTTGTGTAAGGCGCAGGAACTACTTCAGAGTGCAGATGAGGCTTTGACTTTTAGGGAGAAGAAAGGAACTTCTTGTGGGCAGATTTGCCCAGAGCTGCCTATTGCAAACTTCCTTTTACTTTCTTGTTACATTTTTGTGCATGGTTGCAACCACGGATACAAGAAGGACCAGACAGATCCCTAATCTGGCACAGGGTATCATCCAATCAGTTTAGCATGTTATACCATCACGTGCAAAGTACAGTGTTGTTCTCTTTTCAGCTGATAAAAATTTGGAAGTTGCAAAATGATCACTAAAGCAAGAGACAGGATGTGATGGAAGACATTTATTTTTCTAAAAACTCAAAAAATCTAGACAAGCTCCCAGTCTATGCTGTGTTTCCTTCCTACTTGCACATTTATTTTATCTCCTCCAGTCTCATCTCGCTTGTTCCTGTGTTAACTGGGGCTGATCCCTGCAGTGCGTTCTCCTTCAGGGCTCTTCCATCTCCAGGTTGGAAGAATCATCCATTTGCCTTGTGGCAGAATTCAGTTCTGAATTTGGGATGTGTTGAAAAGCTACTTTTGTTTCACCTTTGAGCTCCAGAACCACCCTTTAAAACTCTGAACATGAGCAAGAGGGTCCAATATGACCATAAATTAAGTTGAATCGTACCTAGGACGTTTAGTCTTGTTTAATGGCTCTGTTCAATTATTCTACTTGTTCATTTATCTTTACATAAACATAGGAATTATGCAATCATCACATTTTCTCCCCTAAAATAAAGGAGATTTTTATAAGAAACTCAACTCTCTGCATGGTTTTTTTTTGTTTCTCTGAGTGTACACATGCACTTTTTTATTTTGTCGAATAACTCCCTTAGCCACATTTTCCTCCTCTGTTTAAATCTCTTCAGACATAAGGCAAGTACAGAGGAAGAACTCCAAGTGTAAAAAAGAAAAATCTTGTTCCTCCCTCAGATCTCCGTAATCACGGCTAAGTGTTGCACGTTTATTTAAACTGTTGTAGAAAAAGCCACTGGTGTTCAGCAAACTATATTAGATTTTCAAAACCATGGCAGTGGGTTTTGAAATTTGATTTTCTGGGTCCCAGATGAGAAAGAAGAACTGCAATAATCTACTTGGAAGTGAGGGTCTTTCAGTTCTGCCTGGTTAGTAGTTTAGTAAAGTTTAAATATTTATTCACCGGGAAAGGTTAGTCCCTGCCATGCCATCTCATGCTCTGCTACAGGGTTTTATGCTCTTTTTCTGGGCCTTTCTCACCAGGTCTGTGAAGTCTGACCTCTCTTATTGGCTTCTCATTCCTCCATTCTATATCGATCGTGCTGGAATGATGACCTCCACAGAAGGTCCTGGAAATCTGTGCTTTAAGTGTTGAGTCTGCCCTGGCATGGGCTACACGCTCATCAGACTAAGCCAGAAACAAAGCTGGAATGCCCTCTGAAACTGACATTGAATATTTAAAACGAACCAGAGGAGATCTCATTGGAAATGTCCACATCATCACTATCCTCTTCTTCAAAAAGCACGAAGATTGAATCACATTGTCTGATAGATACAGATTCTACCCTGGTGTTGCACAAACAAACGTGGGAACGCTGCAGTTTCAGAATGGATTGGGATCTGCAGAAATGGGCTGTAATCCCAGTGACCTCCTCATGAGCTGTGAGGGCCTTACAGGAAAAAATGTGGGACCAAGCTAAGAACCTTCGTGTTGGCTGTGTGAAACAGTTCCAGCTTTCTCTGCTGGGGAAACATGGAGTCCTTGGCTTAGGGTTGATCCCATGAAATGGCCTCATGCCCACTCACTCAGGGCACCGTGTATAAATTGGGTAAGCAGAAGCTAATTATCTCCTGTAAAGCATCTCTCCTCTTGAATCCTATGGGCCATTTTATCCCATGACTAATTGCATGTCTTCCCATTTGCATTTGATCCAGCCTCCACAGAAGGTAGTAGGAGTTAATTTTCTGATTTTCCTGGGAAAGGAATTGAACTCTGTCCTCAGCGAGTGAGTTTCTCTGAGCAGATGGATGTTGCTGAGCAGTGCAGTCAGAGCAGGAGCTCTGCAAGAGCCATGGGCTGATGGCAATTCTCTTGGTGCTGCTCAGGAGAAGGCCCTTGGCAGACTCATCCTCTCTAAGAAGCAGAAGCACACGTTTCTGTGGCTTGCTCTGCAAGCACCTTCCCCTCAGAGATGGTGCATTTAGAGCACCAAGAGTGGAGGGAAGTGTAAGAGGGTTTCTCTCTACTTTCCAGGCCATTTCTAAGCAATAAAAAAAGAGCAATTAAGAATTCAGCTGACTTGGCCATTAAATAGAATAGGTTTAAAAAGCCATGACTTTTTTTTTTGTGATCAAAGATGCACTTAGAAAACCTTTTTTCAAAACACAAGCTTACACTGTGAATTGTGGACACAAAATTATTACTACTTTGTACCTGCAGCTGAAAAAGGAACCGTGTACCTCTGGATGTCAAATGTGGCTTTAATCTGCTTCACAGCTTGTTTTGTTTTGTTTTTCTCTGTTTCATTTCCCTTTGCGGTGTTAAACTCTGACCCTGAAAGGTGAGGAAGTGAGGGAAATGGAAGAGTGAAATTTGGGGAGTCTGAGGCAAAAAAGCCAAGGGAACCACGGGGCAGCCTGTCTGGTTGGGAGATTGAAATGTAAGTGGACTCCTCAAATTAATTACTTTGGAACCCACTCACTTATGGATGTGGACTCCCTGAAGCATAAGTCTTATATTATGTCACCGGGATGGCATTTGGGGCTGATTTATGTTGGCACAGGAGTGGCCATAAAGTGCACATGTGTGCCCAGAGTAGCCCCTTTTCAAACAGAGCATGTTTATAGAAACAGGAAACGTGGCTGGAGCAGGAGCACCCTGAGCCGCTGCTGTGTCAACAGCATCACAAATACAGGATCTGCACCCTGCCTGCATTTTCCATGGATTTCCACTCTAGTTCGTAACCTGGAACACAGTTACCAGAGATTAGTGGTTGGTGGATGGAGGAAAAATGACTTATTAGGTGAAATTTGCTCCACTAAAGATGTATATCTGACCAAGAGCCACAATCCACATTTTAATCCTTTTCTTTCTTACTCTGTCTAATCCATGGCTGATATTTCACAGGGATAATCACTCTCTTTTTTTTCCCTCCTTGGACAATGAGGACACATTATATTAATTATATCTGATTCTGTAGTCCCATAATTTATCTTTAATAAAGTATGTGATTTCTGTCTGAATAAATCTGAAGCCTTCAGGTCATGTTCAGGGAAGTGTAAACTCTTCACAGTTCTTTATAATACATTAGAAACAGTTAAATATATACAAGCACTTTTAGGAGACAGAAAAGCAGATCTAAATGAAGACCAAAATTGCAGAGCAGTTTTGGTGACTGAGAGAACTGTACTGTCCGATTCCTCAGGTGCATTTATCTTCATGTTCAGTCTTCAACCTGTTCTGAGTTGTGAGGTGCTATAAATATATACAAACAACCATCTCCATGATCCATTTGGACCTGCTATGGCTATAGTGAACTGAGAGGGGTTTCATGCTCCCAGAGTGCCGTGTTTTGTACACAAAGCAGCCTCCTCTAAGCTTCTAAGGAGAACCAGTGATGCAGAGGGAATCCTTTTTCTCATGTGGTGTATGACCCTCTCTTTCTCTTCCTCAATCTGAAGAGTCCTTGTGTTGATACTGAAACAATTCAGGAGATTTTTTTAGGGCACATCTTATATTAGGAGTTGGAAGAAAGAAGATCTTCCTGTTGTCTCGGAGAGGAAATGCATGTGAATCCTAAAGCCCAAAATGCTGTTTGTCAATGAAGATTAAATTGAAATAGGAATCTATAATGAGTCTTTTCCATGGATATACTCTACTCTTACACCTTTAGAGCTGACAGGAGGTGCAAGCATTGCTCACAGGAGCACATCTGTAGCACAGCGAGTGACAGCATGAACCAGGTAACTCAGAGAGTCTGGTCTGTTCCAGGTTTTACTGAAAGGCAGCAGTAACTGTGTTGCAGTTCTTGCTCAGGGGATGTAGGTAATCTGCCTCTGACTGAGTACGCTATGGGAGTAGGACTGGTGTATTACTCACTGAAGGCTTACATTCCCTTTGGAGATGATAGGGGAAAGTATTTCTATGAGGAAAATAAAGTTCCTTCATCAAGTGTCTTAGGACTTGTTTATTTACTGATTGCAAGTCAGATAAATTTGTCAAAACATTTGTAACCTGCAAAATGAACCATGACACCAGACAACCTGCCCACCTGCCCTTGGTGTTTTACTGCATGAAATATTTCATGTCTGACTGGTGAGTGTAGCACTCAATGAATATCCCGGCATGGTCACCGCTGTGGAGCAGCACAGGAGCTGTGATGCTCTGTTGGGTTTGGACTGGGACATATTTTTATGCTTTTTTGGGGAAAACTTCATTGCAGGTAAATGCTTTATTTGAGTTCTCCTTTGCTGTTTCATTTCAGGGCATGCTGGTGTGCTTGGGACAAGATTAGAACAGAATAACAGGCACACTTATCAGAAGGATTGGGAAACAGATACTGTAGTGCTGAGTGGGTGTCATGGGGGAGGGTTTTTAACTTCCCTGGATTAGTGCCCAGCACAGGGCTAGATGTAGGAAAAATCATGTCGGCAGAGAATTGCGTGTTGAGTCTCTGTGGGTGTGAGCTGAGGACGCCCCACAGCAGCCTGGAATCCCATCTCTGCTGTCTGGAATTGCAGGAATAGGCAGCACAGGAGCTCTCTGATGGCAGAAAGGGCCGTGTTCCCTGTCAGAGCAGTGTCCATGCAGGCCTCGGGTGCAAAAACATCTGTTTGTTAGAAATCAAAACGTTTCTTTCCCAAAGGTAAGAAATACAAGATATTCAAAGTTCTCCAACACACTTCAGCTGTTTGAGAGAAATGTTTCTCTTCAAATTCGCTGAAGCCAACACTTGTATCTGTTACTGCTCCCTGTTCCCATCTCACAGAGATCACTGCCTCTGAAGGACTTGGAGCAATGCGCTTTACTGGGATGGGGAAGAGCTGCTGGCTTGTCACATTGGTAAGGATTCTGAAAATTAGGAATTCTCTGAAGGTGCACATTAGAAGGTTGCTGGGAACGAAATTTCTTATTTTTGTGCCTTAACTTTCCTCTCAAATACAAGCTGTGATGCAGTGTCCATGTGCATTTGTGGAGTGGGAATGTGATTTTAACACCAAGCTGGCCCCTAACAAATTCTCAGACTTTATAACCTTTATACAATTGTTTGTGTCTCCTGTGTGTACTTGAAATGAACGTACATGATACACACAGAGCCATCAGAACAGGATATGAAACAGGAACCTCTGGAGTGAGCGTGAGTCGGACGCAGATGAAGAAGCCTTCAGGAGCACACGCTGCTTGCTGACGTTTGTCAGAAAGGGGACGGCCCGGAATCCCAGCCCAAGCAGATGTGTTGCAATAGGCACAGGAAGAGATCAGTCTTAGTGTCCCCTGATGGCTTCTCCTGGAGATTTGAGGTTATGCCAGCTTTTGTCTGTGATCCAGCCTGGATCTGGAATGAAGCGTTTCTTCCCAAACGTGATGTGTTCATGTTTTGGTGTCTGTGAAGCAAAGCCTTGCCCTGAACCTGGATGGGGGAGCAGCAGCTTCTTATAACTTGTAACTTCCCTCTATTTGCATAAGAATTAGCCAGAGGAAGAAAAATATTTATGCTTTTTTTGTATGTGAAGTGTACAAGCTGAAGGGATATGCACTGAGATTTCCCAGCT
This sequence comes from Rhagologus leucostigma, assembly GCA_013397725.1. Classification (NCBI taxonomy): domain Eukaryota; kingdom Metazoa; phylum Chordata; class Aves; order Passeriformes; genus Rhagologus; species Rhagologus leucostigma. The sequence continues at coordinate 890,217 of VZTD01003312.1, read as the reverse complement.
GTGCTGTCACAGAGCCACACTGCAAATTCACCCCAGAGCATCTTCCACGGTGATCAGCTCCAGCCTCTGGTCCTGCATAACCTCTTCCCTTTCCCCCTGCCCTCCCCCAGATCCTGGCATCTTCCTTATCTCTGGTACCCCTCATCTGACCCCTCCATTCCTGGTCTCACAGTGTCTCCTGCAGAAGCTGGACAAACTGACAGGTCTGTCAGGAGAGGCAGGAAGGGAACCCGGGGTTATCTCGGTGTGCAGGTTATCGAAGGGTTGCTCTCAAGAAATGTATCTGGGAGCAGCACAAGTCATCCCAAGCTGGAGACAAGTGGAGGCTGGGCCAGTGAGTTCCTTGGGACCAGCTGTCTGTGGATATGGGGAAGGATGAGAACTCTGAAAATAGTGATGGAGGCACCCTGAAGGCAAAAAGAGGTGCCTGAGATTGGGAAATGTGGAAAGAAAGTTATTTTTTTGATATGCATTTGGGGACTTTGAATTAGCTTCCTCTGTAAGGAAGGGCTTCCTGGAATTCTTTGACGGATTTTATACCCAGAAGGGAATTCTCTGGCACTGGATTCAATGCACACATGGGATTTCACTTTGCAGTGAGGCCGCCCTGTGACAAACCACCTCCAAAATGTAATCAGCAAAGTTTTCCTCAGATGTAAACTCTGTGACTGCTTCCACATTGGACTCCTGCTTGCTCATTCCTCCGCTGGTTTGTCAAAACTTCACAACATTTAGGCTGCTTTTCCTTGCAGTGCTGAGTCATTCCCTGAATGGAGTGAGAATTAAAGTGTTTGTTACAGTAAATTTTGCTAGCCTCTGTCTGAAATCCAAGTGAGAAAAACTGCAATGTCAGTTTGCTCAAAAATGAGCTTTTAAAAGAACCTTTGTCCTCAGTGCTTTTATATGTAACACTTGCACATATTTTGTTTTCTCTGTCACTTGTGGTCTCTTTAATTACACCACGGGAATCTGAACTGTGGCAGGATCAGACACAGAAAAAGCATGACCAAAGGAAAACAAAAGTTTTATTAGTTTTAAGTAGATTTTTCAGTCTAAGAGGTGACTTTCCTGAAAAAGCAACATGACTTCTATTTGCAAAAGTTCCTTTACAGCCCAGAGAAGCTGTGGCTGCCCCATGCCTGGAAGTGTCCAAGGCCAGGTTGGACAGGGCTTGGAGCAGCCTGGGATAGTGGAACGTGTCCCTACCCATGGCAGGGGGCTGGAACAAGATGAACTTTAAGTTCCCTTCCAACCCAAACCATTCTGGGATTCTGTGATTCGTGTCCAGGGCACACCAGTGCATTCAGGGACTGGTGGGGCACGTATGTGCTGCAGCCTCTTTGCTGGGTACGACCAAAGCCATAATTTTAAGGATTATCCTCATGCACACAGAGGAAAATTCAGTTTTCAGAATTCTTTACTGGTGATGAAACATAAGCCAGAACACTGCTGGGTTTTCTGATGTCAGTGTGAGCTGATGGAGTTGGCAATAAGAAAAATTATCCTTCAATTACAGGCTAAACATGTTTAAAAGAAGTCACTGAGACATAGATGGTATAGAGCCCCATATTACTATTATTATATTCAGTAAAAAAAGAGTCCATAGCTGTTCTCTCTCCTCCCTCCTCTGTTAAAAAATTAGTCTCTTTGTCACATGTAAGAGCTGTACAAGTAACAGGAACAAAACATGTAGGTGTTCTGAACAGAGTCATTAAACAACATTTGTTAAGCACACCAAGTTCTGGCCTAATTCATTCTGTAGCTTTTCTGTTTCATGTGCTCAGGTGATAAAGAATTATGCAGAACTTCCACCAGTGGCAATTTTATTTCTTGCCTTGAATCAAATGGTGACTCAGAATGAAAATGTCACTGAGACATGGGCTGTGGTGAGACTCTGTGGCTGCTGGTTCCAATCACCCTGTAACTAGAAGGGGCTCTGCTGGTGATGCAGGAGCCAAGACCACCTCTGCAGGGAGAAGGCAAGAATTAAACTCCACTTGCAGCAGAAAAGACAGTAGTTGATAAACCACAGGTTTAAAAATGCTGCATTCAGTTGTTCTTCATAGAAAGGGCACTATTGATGAAATAGAAGAATTTCATGGTAAGAAGTCTGTCCTCCCAGGTGTTAAAATGGAATGGAAACCTTTCCCCCATTTTTTTACAGTCTTTTCTTCTAGATAATATTTCCAACTTCTTTCCAAATCTCCTGTAATCTGTGATAATGGTATCATGGAATGATATGGGATAATAATGATACATAATACAAAGATTACATATTAAATGTTATATATTTATATACATAGCATGGCACTGGTTTTGGCTGTGGTAGTTGCCATCAACACAAATGTCCAGGAGGAAGAATCCAGCCCTTAGGCACTGTTTATACACTGGGAAAGTTTGGGAACTTCTGGTCTTGGGGTTGGATGCACCCACTATCACTGTACTTGATATGCACTCCCACTCGGGATTGAGTCTACCCACCCTCTCTGCAGAGTTTGAAATGCCACTGCTCTGAACGATTCCTCGCCCACAGAAGGAGGGAGGAATTCAAATCAGCTGGGGAGCAAAGCACTCTCTGCTGGGAATAGGAGGAAAGAGGGCTTCTGGTGGTGGGAGAAGTGGGGGAGGGAATGAAACCACTTTTGGGGAGAAGTGCATTCTGCAGTATGGGAGGATATGGAGGAAGTGGGACAGGATGTGAGAGCACCAGACGCTGGCAGTGGGGAAAGGAAAATGGATGTTCATCAAGCCCTAGCCAAAGGAAGAAAGTGAAGGATAACACAGTGATGGAAAAAACCCTAAAACTTGGTTTTTTTCCATGAGGATACCCAGCCTGATGATTTGGGGTGACCCTTGTCTTTCCAAAACTGTTCTCCCTGGCTGGAAGAGATGCTGCACTTCTGGCCAAATCCCTGCAGGCCCCAGCAATGGTTTTAGCAGTGCCATCACCTCCAGGAGTTGCCGGACACCCTTTCAGTTCCCTGCAGGAAGCAGGAGCCAGTTCTGGTGCCTGGCACATGTCACCCCTCTGTGCGCTCTGTGATTGCTCTGACTATAGAGCTGAGGAGCCCAAGCAGGAGGTGGGAGAGATCTGCAAAAAGAAAGGAAGGATCAGGGAAGAGTGGCTCTGCTTGCGTAGTTGGGTGAGGGTGTTTTTGTTGTAGAGCTCCCTATTTTTAGGTTTTATACTTTGCCATTGTCTCCTTTGCTGTGAGCTGAGCTGCTGCCTCCTATTGCTTCCCTTCACTACAGCATGATTATAAAAGATGCAATTTTGACCTCATCATGTTTTGGATTTGCTCCTGGCCTGCTTATCATGCCAAGTGAGGCTTCCTAGGGAAGGAGCACCAATCCTGATAGGATCCAAGGCTCCAGGGATAAAATGACCTATCTATCTTCTATCTCAGCATGTCAGCGTTACCACACTTGTCTGTGTCAGGTATCCACAAACCTGAGACAGGCTTTTACAAGGTGTTCCTCAGATGCTTTTTTACAAATTCATTTGGAGATCTCCCCATTTGCCTTCCTGTTTTTCAGTCTTGAGAACGCAGATGGGTCGGTTGCACTTTAAGGCTTCTTCATGCAATCAACTTGGAGAAAAATTTTTTAGACATAATTATATACCCCCAGGAACTGGAGCTCGTTCAACTTGCAGAATAAATCTCAACAGTTAGTAGGACTGTACTGGATTGAAAAGTCCAGAGAAGAAATATCACACATAAAACTCCTCACTTATACTAGTTTCTATTTATTTACATATTTAGAGGTTCGTTTAGTGCACAGGTAGTGCAGAAGTATGACCTGTTTTGTTTCAATAAAATCAAAACATGTTCATTCCTAAAAGGGAAAGAGTGAAATCAGATGGATTGTCATTGCTAAATTAGGCAGATTCACCATCTTTTAAATGCTGCTGGTTTAGGAAGGACAAGGTTAAAGTGGAAAATACCTGCTGTTCATTATGCAGTGCAACTGGAAGACAGCCAAAGTGTCGGACAATCTAGTCCAGCACTGATTGCTGGACAATCTAATCCAATCTAGTCTGGTCTGAAGGGTGTCTTGTCTGTCCCTGGAGCAGAGGCAGCACTGCCTGAGCTGTCCATACTCTTTGGATACTGAGGAACTTTCCACATCTGCCCTTCTCTTGATTTCCCTTCTTTCTGAGAAAGTTCTGAATGCTTCTTGAGTACGTTCTCTGTGTTTTGAGATAACACGTGAAAAGAAAGCTTCTTGATAATTATTTTTTCTGTTAGCTGCTAGGGAAGTCTTTTCTTTTTTCCCTTCCCAGATTCACATGACTCTCAGGAGTCGAGGAGCAGATAGGTAAGCACTAAAAACAAACGCAGAACCATCTGGTGTGTGGAGGAGGGACGACTCCCACACTGATCTCAGCACTAACGCGCGGCATCTGCGCGGGGCTGGGGCGGCGGGGACAGGGATGTGCAGCACAATCAGCCACAGGGAGATCTGGCAGCTAACCACCTTGGGGGATGAATGATGGTGCCCAGGCACCTTTCACAGCAGCCTAGGGGGCAGGAACAGCCCCAGTGGAGATGGGAGGGGTCAGGGGACACACATGGGCAAGTGGGGCTTTGCACTCTCACTGTGTTTTAAGTGTTGTTTTGTTTGTTCCCTGTAAAAAAGGGCAACAAAAAAATCAGGAGTGGTTGTTCAGCCCAGGAGAGTTTCAGCTTCTTCCCTCAACTTACATGATGGGCACAACATTCCCTAAGGGGCTGAGGAGAGGACAGAAATTCCTCATGGCTGCTCTCATGGAAGCTTCTTCAGGCTGTGTTGACACTATGAAAAATGGAGTCCCGGTAATCGTTTTCTTGCAAGCTGGAAGTCTTGTAGACAAACCAGCCCCAGACCGGGGCTGTTCCAAGCAGCAGCACTGCCAAACCTGAGATGAACTCGCCAACTCCTCACACATCCATTGGGCAAAACTGACTGAGCTTCCAAAAAATCCTACTGCCTATTTGGGGTCAGCCCTCACTCCAGAGCTACTGCTGAGAGAGACCTGTTCTTGCTGGGAGTGAAACTGATGCTTTCCGAGGCTGGGATAAGGTGAACTGTCACAGAGCCAGCAATAAAAGTGTGATGCACATCAAGCTGCTGAGCAGTGCCACCCTACTCTGTGTAAACTCTTTTACCTGCTCTTTTACCTCCTTTTCTCGGTGAGGCTAATGATGCTACCTAAGGATACTCTCAAAGGCATGAGTGGTTCATATTTACAGCAAGCTTTAAAGACATAAATGGCTACAGAGTGGTAAAGTATCATTGTCTCCCACTTTGGAGAGATGCTCCAGATTTGTAGAAAATTGGGCTGTTTATTCTACAATTCAGTGGAAAAATAAGTCTCTATAGAAACTACCACTTCAGAGGTATTTACATTTCTCTACTATGAAGCATCTTGAGGAAGAGCATTCCCATAAATAGCAAACTGAAGTTGTTACATTTAGTATAATAAGGTAATATTTACAAAAGACAGTGTATGTTCTAAGTATTATTATGGGGTTGCTGTGGATCCATGGAAGACATTGTTAGGAGACTCAAAGTTCCCAACAGGAAAAACAGTGACGTGTAAAAATAATGCATAAAAATTCCTTCGTGCCCTCCCTGGTGAGGAAGCTGCAGTGAAACTGAAGATTGAAGCTAATATCTCTGGCAAAGCTGATTCTTTAAAAGTTCATTTCTGAGTAAGATTGCAAGGAAAACACCCACATTTTTAGCTGTAGATGCCCTTATATGCATGTGCTTGCAGTTAGAATTTGGGTATTTGTTACTGGTACTGAGCTGGGCAGTTTCCTCCAGCTCTGCAGTTGTAAAGCAACACGAGCGTGCTGGTCTGTAGTTATCTAATAGTGAAAATTATACAAAGGGAATAAAGAAAATACAAGCAGCATTTTTTGTGTTTGCAGTGGTGGTGAGAGAAGTAGATTTGGAAAGGTTGGTGAGCAGTGGATTGTGAGCTGTGTCCCTACTTCCATCCTGTGTCCATCTTTTTCAAGGAATAGATCAAGCATTGCAGGAGCATTCCTTGAAAACACATCTGAAAGATTCGAGTGCCTGAACATCACTGATGTCTTCTTTGGTGCTTGAATGCTCTGAAAAATGTCAGCCAACACCTTTAATCAGGCCAGTAGCAGTGGAAGTTTATGCTCCAGATGTCAATTAATCACTCCAGTGATAAATAATGGCTGAAGTGGTTCTTGGTACCAAAACATCTCACGGTGGCTGCTGCAGGTGCAGAAGTAAGAAGCACGTAGGAACCAGTATTGTCTTTTCAAGGTAGTAGTTTAAGTCAATTAACTAACAAATGCAACCCCCAAATAACAGCCAATAAAAAAGGAGGGGCCCGGCTGCTGCTTCCTAAATCGGATTTGTTCTCTGACAAATGACTGAATTACAGGTCTTAATAACAACGAATTGTATCAGTGCTGTCTTGACCCATTTACTCGATCCTGGTGTCTCTCCCATGCCTTTGTTTTGTTGTTTTTCTTGCCCAAGATTCCCAGAAGCCTTGAATGCAAGACATAATGACACAGCTCAATGTGCCCTGGTAGCACATTGTGCAGTCTTTTGTTTCAAGCACACAGCAAGCACCCAGACTTGCTCATAAAATATCCATAGCAAAATCATGCGATGCCTGTCTCTCTTATACATTTTTAAGAGCTGTGCCCTAAATCCATTAAAAGACTGAGAGGCATGAATAGAAGAATAATCCTTCCTATCATGTGGGTGAGAAAGGAGTTGAGATCAAGTAACTGGACATATAAAATGAACCATATGAATTTGCTGACTACCAAACTTCTGCTGTGGGAACATAGGATCTCTTGAAGTCCAGCTCTTTTGTCTAAATGGATGAGAAGTGTTTTGCATAATAGAACAGGGGAACTTTGCACAATAAAAATGGAGCTGGTGTAAAGAGAGGTCAGAGAAACAACAGCTCAAGAGTCAGAAGATGGTGAGGATCATGTGTATCGATAAAAGGTACCTTCTGATTTCAGGACTACTAAGTTGAGGGAATTGTGTCTTTATGATAAAGTACTTTTGGAATGTCGAGTGGTTGCTCTTACTCCAGAAGTGAACCTTGGAAATGCAATTCTATATGTTGGAAAAAATGGCCTTCATTGTTTTATCCTTAGGAGAGAAGCAGGGAACCTAACACCAGCCCACATGGATGTTCAAAGGAGAAGGGAATGAGCCCGTAGGAATGAAAGAGAATTGGGTACCTACATCTCTAAGGCTCTTTATAAAATGATGTTCCACACCTCTTGTCAGGCGTCCTCCCATCTGATCTTTTCTGTAGAACTGTAAAGTCTTTAATTTGGAAAATTTACACTCCACCTAAGTCTTGGTGCCATACTTCCTTTCCCTATTCAGTGTCTTGCATCTTGGAATCATTTGCAGATGCCCTCAGAGGGACATTCCACTCTTTAGCCATGTCCATAGGATTTCAGATGTATAGATGGGGCTCGCAAGCAGCTGGTTTTCCTTCAACAGAAGGTGGCAGGGGACAAGGAGGGGACAGAGATGTGGCCCTTACCAGGAGCAGAGTGTTGTGTTCCTGCTCCTGTGTCACTGCCCGGTGATGCAGAGCCCCTTACACTTCCCAGGGCCCGTCCTCCTTAGGGAATGAGAACCTCTGTCCTGGGGCAAGGTACGGAAATAAATGGCATTGGAATTTACTGGCAAAGTTTACAGTTGTACAGTTAAATGCAGATTTCCGTAACCCAGGAGGGGTGTGCTGACTGAGTACAGCCCCACACAGCCACCTCCATGGGTGGATTCCTTGGTGGGTCAGAAACTCCCAAGAAAGCAGCACAGTGTTATCTGGGAAAAAGCTGGAGAGAACAAGTGGCTTTAACATTTAGGAATTAATTTCTCTAGAATCTACTCCCAAGTGCTTGGGTCTCTTGAGCATGAGGTGATGCACACCAGTCTTCCGGTGCTTTTGCACACTTGAACCCCAAAGCCATGGGCTCTGTAAGAAGAAAATAAGAAAGCTTCATAATGCATTCTTGGGAGCCTTGACTGTATGAACCGTGGGACTACACAGATTTCTGTTATTAATTCATCTTAGTTCAGAAACGGATCATGTATTGTCCTCACTTGCTGCTGGTGTCACTCCTCTGAGCTTGGTGGAATTCCTTGAGTGAGCAGAATCAGTCTTTGCTGGTTAGAAACGGGCCAGAGGACAAACCAGCCTCCATATACTCTAGGACTTCACTCTGAAGAAAATGCCTTTGACAGAATCTTCAGTAACTAACTTAGCACACAACTTCAAAAGCACAGTTTACTGTAACTATTAATTTGGGATTTTTCTATTTTGGTCATCTGCTTTTTAAAATGACTTGTTACTAGAACTGCCTTTGCAACTTGTTACTCTCTTTTCTACTTTCAGTTTCCCTCTGTACTGCCTTGGTTGTAAGTAGGCTGTGGTTTTCTGAAAATGGAACTGTGATGTTTGCTGTGTTTCCTTATACAAGACCTGTGTTAGAACAAACAAACAAACAAACAAAAAACCCAACAAGAAACCAAACCCAAAAAACCCCCAAAACAAATGACTACCATAAAACCCAACCTAGCCAAAATCTTTGTTCTTTCCCCCAAGCATTTAAGTTCCTACTATTAAGACAAGTTTAACACAGGCACTATGATTGCTTCACCAAGATACTGTATTCACATCTAAGGTGAGAGTTTTAATAACATTTTCTTTGTTTAGGGGTCCCATTGTGTGTGGGGAGTGTGTGCATAGATCAGCTTGAACACGTGAAATGTGGATATTTGACCAAACCTGCATGGGATGAAGTTTTCACGATTGTTGTTTGCCACCTTTCTTTGTTTGTTTTACAAATAGCATCCTCAATTTTGCATTTCTCTCCCTGGATCCCAAATAATGTCAGGAGGCTTCTGTATCAGATGGGAGCCCACCCTCCTGGTTTGAGAGTGAGGAATTAAAATTACCAAAATACTCCGATTTTCAGCACTCTTCTCAGGAAAAAAGATCTAATTATTAATATACCCTCTGTATTTCTGTTTTGATATCCCTCTGATTTTGATTTCATTTTCATATAGTAACTTTGATTCTTTTCTCTTTCCATTTTAAAATACCTCAGGTTACTTCAGGCACAGATTTTTTGGTCAGTAGGTGACCTCAGCTGTTGCTATCATCAGCTTGTACTAAAATGAGGAATACCTCCTTGGCTCACATTTCATCTGAGCTGTTGAATGTGGTTAGAGAAGTTGGGTTCCCAAATCAAGAGTGTGGGATACTCTCCCTGCCTCTCTTCCTCTGTTCTGTGGGAAGTTCCATCCTGGTGGGTTCCTGTTTTGGGTGAGTAAGTGTTTGGGAATGAGCACACACAAGCCATGTCCCCTGCACATTCTGCTCTGGCATTTGGCAGCCAACACTCCTTCCATTGCTTTCCTGCAGCGCTGTGCTTGCCACGTCGGGCCTGGCAGGGCCTGGAATGAGCCATTTCCTTCACCTCTCCTTTGCCTGTAACAATCTTGAACTTGTTGACCCGTGTGCCTATTAATTATTGATATAATGATGCATTATTTAGGCTTGTTTCAGCAGACGGATACGTTATTACTAGGCAGACATTTGCCAGACAGGCTGATAGATAGCATCCTAAAAAAAGTCTCCAGTTGCCTTTGTACAATAAAGGCCTGTAACTTCATTACTTTCCTCCCAACCCCCTCCTCTTGGTACCATGAAACCTTAATAGGAATCTAAGTGTAATAATGATCTCTTTAGACAATGGGCTTAATCTTGACTGTGCTGGAGTTGTGGTCCTGATGTTGGTCAGGCCTCAAAAATACAGAGGAAGTCGCCTTCACCAATCTGCTAAAGCTGGTTTTCCTATGGTACAATGAAATTATTTTGTTTTTCAACCCCTCGCCGTAGAAAGAACTGATTTCTCCCTGGTTGCTACGAGCTGTGTTGCAACACTGCAGAGCTGCAGGCAGAGCTTGATGTGCATCTCCCAGGGAAACCTGCCTTTGATTTCGTCTACGGATCCAAGGAAAAGGCGTATCAAAAGGAATTATCTGTAATTTAAAACATGCGTGCGGAGCGTTTCGGAGCCTTTGGAACTGCAGCACTGCCCCAGCTGAAGGATGAAGGAGGGAGCCCAGTCCTTGGTGGGAGCTGTGTCGGGATGAGGAGCGCAGTGCGCAGTCCCAGCTGAGAGCAGGGCCGGGGACGTGACAGCTGCTCACGTCTGCTGCTGCCCTCCTTCCTCCTCCTCTGCTGTCCTCCTTCCTCCTCTGCTGCCCTCCTTCCTCCTCCTCTGCTGTCCTCCTTCCTCCTCTGCTGCCCTCCTTCCTCCTCCTCTGCTGTCCTCCTTCCTCCTCTGCTGCCCTCCTTCCTCCTCCTCTCCTGTCCTCCTTCCTCCTCCTCTCCTCGTCAGCCTTCTCTGTGTCGCAACCGCCCCCAGCTCTGATGTCAGAGCCCCGCTGCTCCACACGCCGTCCCTACGAAAGCAGAAGAAGCACAAAAAGAGGAAGGAAAGCAGACGAAGGACAAGAAATGCAGTCTCGAGTGTTACAAGTCTGACGGCTCGTTTGATTTCCACGGGCTTCCTCGGAAGAAACAGTCAGTTCTGGGGAAGCAATTTCAGAAAGAATCAGCTGCTGTTTTCAAAAGTGATCTGGCACCAACTGCTTAATGCCATGTGGGCACATCCTGCTGCGGTCAGACCCACGGTGGGGTTCTCCTCCTGACACCTTGGGTGCCTGTGCTGAATGTTTTCATCCTTTGTGAGTCACTTCTGTCTCATTTCTGATTCCCTGCTACAGCAGAGCCAGGAAAAGCTCCCTTACTTCAACCCAACGTGACCAATGTGTTTGTCCCCATTGCTCAGGGTCATCTCCCTCTCGGACTCCCCTCACTATGTGGTCATACTGATATTTTCCCTGGCTTTCAGGAACACCAGCCACACTGCTCCCCTTCCACAAAACCAGGATCTCACGCTCAGAGTCTGTTAATCCCTTCATTTCCCCCTGTTCAGCCACACTCCCAGAAGTCCAGCCTTGTTCAGCAGGAGGGCAGCTCTTCCAAAGGGATCCTTTAGGTCTGTCCAAAACTATTAACAACAGACCTGGACAAAACAATAACTGAGGAAACCTGCATCGATTTCCTGACTGCTCCACAGTGTATTGTGTGTCTTGGTCAGCAGCTTTGAGATGTCCAGGTTTCCTCCACCTCATGGCTTCTCCCCTGATTTATAGAGTCTGTCTTATTCCTGCTGACATTTTGTTGTTCTTTTTCCAGACAGCTCAGTGAGGGACTGTCATCATCTCATTTGTCACCTGTCTCCTTCATCCAGTCTGTCCATCAGGCAACCATCATTATCAGGCAATCCCAGCTTTCCACAAGACAGTTCCCAGCTCTTTAAACTGGTAAAATGGTTTTCCTGAACCATCTTTTTTTTTTTTTTCCAGTGGTCCTGCATTTGAATAGATGAGCACCAGAGTTTAGCAGCCCTCTCTTGTAGTCCCAGATAGGATGGAAGAATTTATCCTGTCACCTGTTGTGGATTTTATCTCTATGTAGGGACAGGGAAGCTGCTAACTCCCACACTCAAATCGAATTTTAAGTCTGACATGAATAAATGTGTAAAATGCAAGTCCCTAACACTGAATACACAAACTCTCTGTAGACTGTCTAAATTATTTCAGGCTAGTTTACTGAAATTAAATTACATAAGAGGCATACAAAGCAGCACATTGTTATGTAAAACTCTACAAAGCAAGTGCTGTGATTTTAACTGAGTTGAACAAATAAAAAATTAAGTGTAATTTTTGTTCAGAGCCATGTGTTAGCTTTTGAAAACAAAAAGGAAATAAATGAACCAAGTCACACAAAACATATGTCTGCAGAATAATGATAAAATACATACTATAGCTGGACATCTTGGAAGTGTGGTTTTAATTCTTGCTGGTGTTGTGGCTGGAGGCTTTTGTTGTGCAAAAAGGCTACACTGTGTTTGTTTTACAATACAGAATGTTTTTTATTCCTACTACATCAGGAATAATGTAATCCTCTTGGAGTAACGTGGTGGGTTCTGAGTCCTTCAGCTGAGACACCTTCCTGGGAAGTGCTGGGAACGTGCAGAAGGCACCGCTCAGTGCTGCTGACTGTGGTCATCCCAGCCAGGGTATGGAGGACATTGACTTGGGCTATCAAACCATAAACTTTGAGGCCAAGAATTCCAAAGAAAGGCTTAGCTGTGACCAGCTGGATTTAAGCAGTTTGACACCGAATTTCTGTCACTGTGCCCTCAGGGTCGCTTTGTTAAAAAACCTGTGTGAGAAGTTTCTCTGCTCCCAATCAGGTGCACACTGATTTTGGGAAGAGAGGAGGTGGTGGTGGCTCTGGCCATGCCAAGAAGACTCTTGCAATGTATGGCTGGAAAGGCACTTGTCTCCCTTGGCACGTTCCCATTCCCGAGTCCCCGAGTGCTGCGTCACATCCCTGTCCCTCCCAGGGCAGTGCAGTCTTGGGGCGTTGCTGGCAGCGTTCAGGGCATGGGCCCACAGCGTAACAGCTTAATTAGCTCTTCCTTGTTGAGCAGGATTTCATAATGTAGGTACACGTGTTTAGCTGTCAGCTCCATTCTTGCAACAAAAGGAAAACCAAACGAGTAATAAATAGAGAATTGCACAAGCCAATCTCCAAATGATGGCATTGGGTGGAACACGAGAATTAGAAGCTGTGGCTACAAAGCAGATTGGTGCTTCCTATTCCTCTTAAAAACACAGCTCTTCAAACTGATGCAGCAACCAGGGGGGATATTGAAAGCGTGGAGATGCATTTGTATCCCTCCTGGTGCTCCTGATCCAGGTGGAAGTGAGGAACTCAGCCCCACACCTCATCCTCTGTCTCTGAGAGGAGTTTAGTTCCAGGGTACTGAGCAAAACACTGCAAATTCACCTCCTACTTCCTGCTGTGAGAGTCCCTGACACTGCACAGGCCTTTGAGCTCCCAGGTCATGAACAACTCAGTAACCAGGCACTGACTTTTCCATATTATTTTGAATGGTTGTAGAAAGAGATTTCTGAATGCAGAGATAAGCATTAAAAATAGAGGCAAAATTATTGCAAAAATATGGAAAAATTACTTTTAAAAATCACCCATAATTTAAATTTTTAAGGGTCTTAGCTTAGATTTAGAAGGTAGTGATTCATTTTTGTAGCATTTTGTGGTATCACATGAAATATTATTTCTTGGTGCAGGCAGGTTAACATGACCCGGAGATGCGTATTCATCTCTCAGTACATTTGTATTGAAATCAATGAGTAACTGAAATGATTAATACCATTCCAGATTTCTTCAAACAACATTAAGCTACAAATGTCTTATTTCTAAAACCCCGGAGTTTTCCTCAGACGTTTATTTTTGAAATTGTGGTAGCATTGCATACCTAAAATATGAATGCATTTAGAGTGGTGGAACGTCCTCATAATAGAGTATATTATACATAGGCTTCTGAAATATAAAGGCTTCCAAAAGCATATTGCAAAATTTAGATTTTGAAGCACCAAGTTCCTACAGCTCTGTCCAGATTAGATTAAAAAAAAAGAAAAATACTGAATTTGAGTCTTTTTTACAGAAGTCACTGAGACAGCTTCTTCTGACTTCATTATTTACATGCCAGCATCACAAAATTCTGGAAAAAACGAAGAGAAGGGGTTCTTCGGGACAGAGGTAAGAGATACCTGAAATACCACGTTCCAGAGTGATTCTCCTCACCCCCAGCTTTGCTGTGCTTTTTTCCTGGGAGCTGTTTGGCTTGGGCAGGGAGTTATCCTGATGGATAACTCATTGTTGTGCCCCACAGCTGACCCCAGGCTCTCCCGTTCCCTGTCCTGAGTCACACACTGTGGATGGCAGTGTGTTGGGACAGAGCAGAAAGGGACAAAATCACCCAGCACTGTGGGGGCGTGAGACAAACCCAGTTTCAAGGCCTTGGTACCTCCATTTTAGGGTATTTCAGCTGACAAGACACACTTGAAACTCTTGTCCCTGACATGGATTTTTGCAGACGTGCCCGACACTGAATGATGGCACAGCAGTAATCCCTAGGACTTTCTTCCTTCACAGATTAAAGTTATGACCCCATTTTGCTTGTAAATTAACTTGGATTATCACCTAAGTCAAATAATGCTCTTGATCAAAATGCTACTGACAAATTTGTTGTTTACTTGAATCTAGACATAAATGTGACCTTTGAACGCTGTGAGGAAGAAGCTCTTTTTTCACACACATTTTTCACCAGAAAAAACAAAAACTTGGATATGATTTTATCCACAATTGTTTGCTTGATTATTAACATACTTTTTAAATGAAATGGTAATGTTTTGTGGGGGGAGGGAGGGATAATTTTCTGGGCAGTTCTATTCTGAACTGAACCCGTCTGACATGGATATAATCAAGATTTTACAGCTACTTCAATGGATCAGTGCAGGAGGGAGTCATTTACACTTCCCTGGAAGTGGGAATTGCTGCACATGCACCATCCTTAGGGGTACTCAAATGAACCTTAAAAAGAATGCTATTAAGCTTCTTGCATTAATTATGCTTAAACCCATCCCTCTAGTGATACTGGGGCTAATTTTTAATTGATACCCTTAAATCTGGACAGGCAGCAGTTGATGATGAACTCGTTTTTACTCAGGGGCACTCTCGGGGAAGGGAAGCCAATATTGTCCTGTCAGCAGTCAGGTGCATTACAGCCATCGCTGTACGTCTCCTTCTGATGTGTTTTGATGGTGCTCATTTCTCCTGGCATGCTTTTAGCTCCCAGGGATTCAGATGTGTCAGCTACTATAGCTGTAAGAAAACATCGATGATGGATTTATAACACCCAGACTTGAACTTACTGCCCTGAAAAATGGCCACGGATTTGCTTTTGCAGCAAAATTGGTTTTACCCATACAAACCCCTTGCTTCCTAAGTTCCCTTATCTGTATTTTAATGAAACATTTTATCCTGGTTATAATTCATGACTCTTGTCAGAATAAGTTTTCTCAATGAGGCATAGTTGGGGTGGCTACTGAATTTATGGGAAGGAATCAACTTAATCTCTTTAAAAGCAAAGTCGTCTTCTGGAGTGTCAATTGAACTCTACAGAATAATAGTTCTGGAATATCTCCCTGTCTGTGGGAAGGAGGGGTTTCTCTGGCAGAGAGCTGCTGGAGCTCTGTCAGGGCAGTGGTTGGCCAAGGTTGTACTCCATGTGAGCCAGCCATTCCAGCAAAAACCCCAATACATTATTAAATAATGAATTAAATGTATCTAATATTTATTTTCCATCTACGTTCTCCCACTGGAGGGGGAGCTCCCAGGGACGGTGTCAGCTCTGGGCTGTTCATGCTAGATTTGTTGGAAGCTTTACTGAATCTCCTGAGAGAAAAAAGAATCTGCCCAACAGCAATCCCACTGGACGAAGTCAGGAGATCTTGGGTCACTTTTCAGCCTGATTATGGATTTTCCTGTTCCTTGGATTAGCTATTCAACCCGTTCTTTCTCAATTTCCCATCGGCAAAACGGGAATGACAGTATTTCCCTCACTGACAAGGAACAGGCCTGTGCTTAGGTACTATCCCAAACCCTAGGATAGATCTGGGATATGTTCTGGGACTTGTTGTTTTGTCTCAAGTCAAGAGGGTCTCCCATGTGCAAGTGAAATGGG
Source organism: Rhagologus leucostigma (assembly GCA_013397725.1). Taxonomy (NCBI): domain Eukaryota; kingdom Metazoa; phylum Chordata; class Aves; order Passeriformes; genus Rhagologus; species Rhagologus leucostigma. Next base: position 874,513 of record VZTD01003312.1, on the reverse strand, counting down.
ATCTCCCTCCTACAGCCATATTTTGAGGGTTAACTCGGTTAGGGAGGACAAGTAAAAGGAGCAGCATTTTAGAATTATTTCTGTGCTGCAAATCCGTTTTAAGTGTTTTGAAGTTGCATAAGATCATCCCCTGTGGATGTCAGACAGAAGGAGCCAGATTATTTGGCTTTGAAGTACATCAGAAAGTGGCTTCTTCCCCTCCCTTCTCCGGCAATTCCTCTAATATTTCTTCCACCCCACAGGGAGAATTTAGCTCCTAGAACAGGCTTCCCCCAGAGCACCTCAGAGTGCATCCCTAATAGAGTCACGGGGATGTTGTAGCATATAATTCATAACCAGAAACACTTCCCTTGTGGACAGGTTTCTTGACACACCCTAGGCTGAGGGCAGACAGCTGTGGTTTTCCTTCGGTTTTGGGAGGGATAACCTCCCTCCTGCAAGTCACTAATGGAGATGTTTGGCTCCTGGCACCCGCTGCTGCAGTGCTGAGTGGAGAACAGAAGTTACTGAGCAGTGAACAGGCAGAAATCAGGCGGAAGAAGAGCAGGATGCCCCAAATGTGCTACTTTCCTTGAACCTTTAGCATTTAATCTGAAAACTCACTCTGTCCTTGGCCTCTGGATTGAAGCACCACTTACCAGAGTGGGTTTAGTGCGATCAACCTCTCTGGAAGCACAGTGGGAGCAAAGGCCATCTGGCCATGGTCAGTCAATCAGTGGGTTTGGTCAGTACCACACTGGTCTGGATGTCCATCCAGTTCTGGTGGGCCAGGACGGTGAATAAAGGAGCTCTTCTCTCCTGGAAGAGACTGAAAGTGCAAATTTGGGGTCCTCACATGGGATGAACAGGCCAGCAGGGAGAGCAGAGCTGCTCTGAGGTGCTCAGCTTTATAAGTGGTGCTCAGCCCTGTTCTTTGGCCTGAGGAGACAGCAGAGTCCAGAAAAGGCTGCTGCTGTTTGGGGGGAGAAGGAAACTGAACCCAATTCCCTCCCCATCTCCACCCCATTGACCGAGCCCTTCCAGCCTCCTCGCAGGGGCCCCAGACGCTGCTCTGCTCCGAGAGCCTGCGCCGGGAGTTCCTACCTCTTGTTTACAGCTCCCTGCTCAGACCTGGTGTCTGCTCTCTCCTCTCAGCTAATTTGCAGACAGAGGCCTCGAGGGCTTTGGGTTGGTGCCACCAGACTCCTGCGAGCTCCAGCGGTCGTGTTCTCTCCCAGACAATGACTTCAGTAGCCTCCGGGCACCCCAGAACCTCCTAACAAACATCTCTCCTAACTGCCTTATTAACTGATTGCTCTAGTAAGATAATAATTAACACCCTTACTTGTGCCTTGGCTCAGCCAAAAATATTCTCAAGTGGACTTAGAAATGCATAAAATGAATAAATGATTTATGTTTACTATTTTTAATGGAGCTACTTATTAGCAACGCTCTCATACAGAGCACCGTAAAAACACTCCTGGTTTCGTTACAGATTTAGAAGGTGGTAATGAAAAGCTGTAGGGAATAAAATGGGGAAACACTCCCTGAGCCAAATTCTGCTCTCGGTTGTATTTAAAGGTCTCGCTGAGTTAAATTCTAGAGAGGATTTCGGCCAGGAAAGCATTAAAATGGAGAGAAATCTCTGTCATCTGCTCATTGCAGCTCAGCCATTCAGAACATGCCCCAGCCAGGAGGAGAGTGCCTGCCCTGTCAGTATAGACCCAAAAACCCAAGGGCAGGATGTGTCTCTGTGGAGCAGATCAGACAGGCTGTGTTTACACATGCAATCTGTGTTCCTGATGGTACCAGGCATGAGACAGTCAGAATTTTACCATGGCAGCCTGCAGGAGTTGTGCTGGCTTCTAGATGCCTCCAGCACCTCTGACCTTGGTGGGACGTGGGAAGGTTCATGCTGCAAATCTTCACTGATTTATGTTGTTTCTTCCTAAAAGCACTGCTTAGGATGGCGTGGTGGACTTCAGAGAAGAGCCCTGACACAGTTTTTGGGATATGTGCTATTGCTGGGTGACAAGAAATGCCACCCTTCATCCATGTCCTCCACGTCCTTCACATGGAAGTGAAGGTGCTGCCCTTTGTGTTTAAGGTCCAGGTGCATTTAGGAGCCTTGACACGTGGGAGTGGAGCACGTGAACTCTTCACAGTGGGCGAGTTTACTCTGATTTACTCTCAGCCACAAATAGTGTTTGCTGTACTGTTGCTGAAATGAAGCCATGATGGGATCCATCCCAAGCTGCCATGACACAACACACACAATGCCCAGATTTGTTTGACCAACCACCTCAATCACATTGTTTTATTCCAACTCCAAGAGAAGTCCCAAGCCCTGCCTCCCACTTACTTTCCAAGCTCTGTGGATCTCTACTCAGTGACGATAGTGGTGCAGGCACGTATCCACCTGGTTTATCCTGAGATCCGTATTTAATATTTGGGATATTTCCTTTTGCATCCAGTCTACTCGGAAATGCTCATAGAAATCTTTTGCAAATACCTTTAAATACCTGCAAATATTTTCCTGCTCTCTTTGCTCACATCTGCTGGGAGAATTAATAACGTTCATCAGCTGAAGTTCTCCAAAGAATTGGCAGTGCCTGATTTTTGTCTGGAGAGGACAGGATTTCAGTGCTGCCTGAAAAATCAGAGCACTTTAAGGTGCTGGAAGTGCCAGATCATTAATCTCTGGAGATCCTAGAGAATTTTCCAAACTTCCCTTCTTTCACTAATGTGTAAATGAACATCCTGTGGATATTATCAGCATTTCTGGGGCAGTCTTATCAGTCAGTCCCATACGAGCTAAAGGCTACAGACCTGCACTTGTCATGAAGAAATACTGGATTTTAAGAAAACTCCCATACCGACCTCGCTGATGTTTCTTAAAATGATGTATTGCTCTATTTTTTTTAATTTTCAGAAATAAAAATGAGTTTGCTTCAGGGCAGAGACAGTCTAAAAGCTTGTGCTAGTAAATCTCTGCAAGTTCAGTAGCGTTTAATACATATTCTGCTTCAAGTGCTTTTTAAATGCATTATCACCTTTAAGTAAATACAGTGGAAGGCTGCCAAGTGGCTGGATGCTGCACTCTGTAAATTTATGCATTTATATCATTAATGCAATGAAATGTTTAAACCTTCATTGAATTTTGCTAACTGATTTGCAGTTTGAATGGTAGTAATTTTATGCATTTATCAATTACCATTTAAGCGGCTGCTCTAATATTTCTGTTTAGGCAGGCAAAGCACATTCACCAAAATACTTCTCATCTGAATTAGATGTGGGATGAAGGAAAATAGAGGTTGTACCCAAGGTATAAAGAGTTCAGAGCTGCTTGTTCTTGATAGGAAACAGCACTGACAGGGACAGGGATCAGCAGTTTGAGCACCCACCTCCAACAGATGTCAATACTCAGCAGCAGATTGTGTTCCCAATATTTTCAAATCAAGCCCTACCTGTTCAGAAGCTTATCCAGAGTTAGACATTATAGAAAAGTAATTTTAAAAGAGCTGTGTACTGTCTTTTAAAATTTATACTCATTTGCTAAAACTTTTTGACAAGATACTAACATATATGTTAAAAATAGGCTCTAATTTCTGAGCTTATCCACATTAAGGAGTGATAATTCCTCTTGGATTTTTGCTATAAGGAAAGAAAAAGAATATAATGAATCTGTATCTTTTTGTGCCTGTTTTGCCCATGTTTCAAGTTTAGAAACAAGCAAAGAATGGACCAAGTGCCCTATTCGAAGATACAGAAAAACATTTCTCAGCTCCCACTTGGCTTTAGTTTTCCAGAGTGACTAATAAAAAGGTGGTGATTGCTTCATTAGCATGCACTGAACTGAGTGCACAATGTAATTATATATTTCAGTTGTAATTAGGACATTTAATTGATTTGTTTTAACTAAATTAACAGACATCAGGAAAAAACCCAAAGATTTGTGGCAGATTTTGAAATGTTTTCCACACAGCCAGCTGGGTTCAGCTGAGCAGAAAATATCTGTTTCATTTCTGGATAATGTTAGGAAGATCAAAAACCTTGTTATTGAGAAACTCTTATGAAATAATGTTGCATTTCTTCAGCTCTCTCCTTTATTTGCAAAAAATTTACCAGCTGAAATCCACAGCATTCTTATGGATACCTTTGGGGAGAGAAGAAGTGAGCAGTAACTCCAGCAGGAGATATTTCCATACACTGCCATAAGAAACAGGGTTAAAATGCAGATTTCCTTTTATTGCATTGGTCAGTTGGTAACTCTGCTGCCCAGCTAGACAAATACAGGCATTCTTTAGAAACATCTTCTTCCTCCTTTTTGGTCACCTACTTCCCTCTGATTGTTTTCCTGGTTTTGCAACCTGGCTCCACACTTCTTGATTCTGGGTTCTTCCAGCAAGATGCCTTTTCACTTCCAGTTTCTAGCCTGAACTGCTGAAACAGCACGAGAGAGCCTCAGCACACAGCACAGCTGATCTTCTGGAAGTATTACAAGGCCTCTCCCATCATTTTACCAACATTTTGTCTTGGAGAAGAGGGGGAATATTTAAAGTAGAGCTTAAAAACTCTGTCAGTTGAAATCCAGCTACATCCAACCAGATGCTTTATTCACATGGACGACTTAATCCACAGGACCCACAAAGGCTCCCGACCCTCAGGCTGAGAGGGTTGGACACCCCAACCCAAAAAGTGTTTGTGTGTGAAACTCATTTGTCTTTTCATTTCTCTTTCTGTTGCTCGTGCCCTATTTTGAATTTTCCCCATTTCAGTACAGCCATGTTGCAAAAATAAAGAACAGCCTCCGAATCCATCCCATGGGACTTGGCCCAAGAAAAATGCTGCAAATGAGTGTGGAGACAAGACATGCCTCGCAGGCAGCCGTGGTTTGCTGCTCGTGCATATCTGCAGAAGTTGGCTGTGAGGAGCAGTTTAGAAACCTCTGGGCTGAGAATGAGGTGGGGCAGCTGAAAGTGTTGTGGTTCCCACATTTATTGTGCTCTTGCATTTACAAGAATACGTGGAACTGAGTGTGCGGCTGAACACACGGAACAGGAGAAAGAAAAACTAAAGGAAAGGTCGAGCTCCCTTCTGGTAAAACCCGCTCTAGCTTTTAGGAACAGCTCATAACCCACTGTTTACAAACAGCAGCAACATCAATCTACAGCACAAATTACTCATAGTGAGAAAAAACAAACAAAAAAAGCGAGTAAAATCCCCAGGTTGCTACTGAGTTCTGACACTAAAAATAGGCAAATTCAGACTGAAAGTCCCATCAGGGCAAACAGCTCCCCTCTGTTCCTGAGTCCTGAGGGACTCTGCACTAAAGGGGGAAAACACAAATTGTCTCCAAAATGTTTTCCTTTGAAAATATGGTTTCATTTGAACTAAACATTTCTTCAGGAACTTGTCAGAAACAATTTAATTTCATCGAGAGCTCTCGAGGCAAAGAGATCCTCTGATAATGTCAATCACTTCATGTCAATATTTTCAGAACATGCCCTGCATATTTTTATTTCAAGTGATTGTTCCTATTTACATATTTTTCAGTTCCTTCAAGAAATGTTTAGAATTAAGGTTGGAAAATAAGGATGAGATTCATTCATTTGATCCAACGGAAATAATCTAGTTGACACATAATTCCTTTCCGTTTTTAACGACTTTATGTGGGAATGGCAGAATTTATTGCAACCCTGATAACACAGACTCAGAACCTATGGAAAAATATTTGCTTTAACAGCAATATATATTACCAGGAAGTCTTGAAATTAATGGTTTGTTCTAAAAACCATTTTGTGTTAAGTATGTTTGCATTGAGAGTGTTGGCTGGATCATTATGGCTCTGCTTTAGGAATGAAAACAAGTTTTGAAATAACAGTTTTAATGAAATAATAATTAAGGGTTTTTTCCCAAGCTGTAGGGGAAAGCAGAGTTCCCAAACACCCTTTAAAGTGCAGGATGTTCCAAACTCTCCAGCCAAACCGAAGGAAAGCCGTGGGGAATGTGGGGAAAACTCCTCCATGTGCTGTTGATTTGCACAAGGCTTGGTTGGGCTCTGCTGAGAGCAGCCAGCTCGACATTTAGGATTTGGCAAAGCCCGCGGGGAGCAGGGTGTGCCCGGCCTGGGCAGGGCCGCAGCTGCATCAGGGAGATGCTGCACATCCACAGCAGGATCAGCCCGGGATGTGGGTCCTGGCTCTGCCACCCCTTCCCTAGCCTCAAATAAAATCCTATTTTTCAGGCTTTCAGAAAGCTTGTTACTATAGTACAACAACAGAATGTACAGAAGCTCAGCATCTTCCAAAATATGACCTTTATGCGATGTCATATTTCCATTTCCAATAGTAAAATGAGGAGATGGAAACATTTCCTTGTTCCTTGCCCTCTCCCATCAGGTTAGATTATTGTCTATCTCGTGCTAGCTGTCAGGAATCCAATCTCCATTTATGTCTGCAACTCAATTATATTATTTTTAGTATTTATCTATTATGCTTCTTTAGAAAAATATAGCAAAACAGGGAAGAATTACATATTTGGATCATCAGCACATCAGGATGATTCATAGCAAGGAAAGAGTTGGGCCATTTCATGACCCTTTCTATCACTTAGTAGCTAAAATTCATAGTCTGTAAAATGTTTTCATTATCTTACATCTTTAAATACACGTATTTCCTTTTAGAAAGATTTTTTAGAAGGGTGTTACATTAGTTGTTTGTTTCTTTGCACTCTAGGAAATCCAGACTTTGCATTTTGGTGCCATACTGCAACAAGAAGGAAAAAAAACAAGTCCAAAACCAAAAAAAGAAAGCACATCAGTCCATTTTGCCTTTCATTTGGCGTAGAAATGCAAGCTTTTAAAGCATAAATAGTAATCAGAGCTCAACTTTTCACTCTTAATGAGTATAGATTCCACAGCCAAAGAGTAAAATTAGAGAATAGTCCCATGTGCCCTTTTAAAAGTTTGAAGTTTACAGTCTTTTTCTCTTTTTATTGTAGGAAACCAAGAATCTGTTTATTATCTGTTTATTATAAAGCAAAAACACTTTCAAATGAAATGTCTTTGAATTAGAAAAGACTAAACCTCAAGTTAAATTGGGAGAGTTTGAGTGCACTATTGAACTCCTGCCTTCTGTTAGCAGAACACAGGAGTGTCTGAAATCTGAAGGGAAATTGCTACAGGAGTAACTGCAGTAGTAGCAAATTACTCATTCCTTAGGAGATATGATATTCCTGAATATTGGACTCCGGTATTCACAGAATCACAGCATGACTTGGTTGGAAGGGACCTTAAAGATCATCTCATTGCCCTTTCCCAGGAATATTTTATTTGCTTCAAGCCCTTGGGTGTGGTGTTTCAGAAGGGAAAGGTGCTTGTCCATGAGCAAATTATTTGTGGTAACTCAGATTTTGAGGTTTTTTTGATAAAGGCTTAAAACATTTTTCAGATAATCCCTTTAGTGGTCAGTTCAGAACGATCCCAACACCTTGCACAAGGGTTACTGGAAAATGCTTAACATCATCTTAGTTCTGCCCATTTCCAGGGAAATGTTGAGTCTCACTGGTATTGCAGTAAAATTGTAATGTCTGCTTTCGAGCCCTTCCTGAAAGTGTCACATTAATCATCTCAAGCTATCATATCAAATACTTCAAACTGAGAGAAAAGTGTCTTTCTGGAGAACAGTGAGACTCTACAGAAAGGCACAAATCTTTGCATGTGAAAGAATACTATTAATAACTCACACTCTTCCAAGAAACGTAACATTGTAGTGCCCACTGGGTTTTGTTGTTTAAATCAGTGGAGTGGTCTGTATGGGTTAAGCTTCCTAACTAAATTATGAGCTGTAATTAAGCTAAGAAATGCCAGCCAAAGCCCCCAGTTTGTGTTGAGGGATAACTGGGATCTGTAGCAGAGGAAGAATACGCTTTATGTGGGGCTGGCTCATGGAGTATTTTACATTTAGCCTTCTGGTTACTCTGTTGTATAGATTCCTGATCGTCTTTCATTCAATTTCCTTTCCTCCTGTGGGCAGCTATAGCACCTTCTGCACCAGCTGAAGGGCTGTAAATCCGGCACTCACACACTCAGCTCCTCCTTTCCCTGGGGGCTGGAGGGAAGGCTTGGATCTGGGAGCAGGCGAGAAGGGCTGCTTTGACCCGGGCTGAAGAGTTAATCTGATGAAAACTTGAGCGCGGCCTCGGCTGAGCTCTGCACTCACTTGTGGTGTCGAGCCAGGGCAGGACCAAGCCAACGAGAATATTCTGGCATCAGCTGCTGGAGGTTACAAGAACCTTATGTATCATTTAATGTATTTTCTTTTCATGTGTCTATAATCAATTCCAGTGGCGAGCCTTGTGTTTTGGTTCGTACAGCCAAGCCAGGCAATGGACTTGGCTCCATTTTCAAACCTCTTGGCTTGCTAAATGTCAGAGCCTGAGCTGGGCTCCTCTTTGTACTCCCATCTCATACAATTGGCCTGAGTTATGTGTGTTCCCTGAGAGCACAAGCACGGCCCAGAATACAAATCAAACCTACTTAGGAGCCAAACACAGAGGTCAGCGAAGCAAATATTTGTGTCTCCCCAAACTACCTTTCCTGCCTCCTGGCACAGCCAGACGAGGCCCTGGCTGCACAACTCTCCTCAGTCCCATATGCCAAGAACTGAAAATGAAATAGAGTAATAATACAAAGAGTGTAAATGCATCAACAGTCTCTGATCAAGTTCCCCAGTGACTTACTGGATTCTTGCACCTAAGGGAAAACATAAATTCTCTGGAAGAGGGAGGCGCTGGAGATTCTGGGTTTGCTTTTTTTTGTGATGGTTTCTTCAGAATGCTGATTATCTTAGATCTCCTCAAATAAGGTTCTGGAGAATTAACGACTGCTGCACACAAAAGTGATCAGTCCACCGTGAGGTATTTAAATCTGCAGTAATACCTAGGAAACACTGAGATAGCAGACAAAAGAACATTTAGGGGGTTAATATTAAATACATAATCTTTAGAATACTCTTACAGGCTTTGACTGAAGAGACTGACAGATGCAATTTTGCAAGAGTTTTATTGGAGTGTGGTCAGAGATGCTGTTCCAGTTGCAGCTGAACTGAGTCAAGAAACTATCAATCTCAAGATGAGCTAGCTCAAAAGAAAAAAAAAAAAAAAGAGCCAAAAAAAAAGCCCAAACAATAAACCTACTAAAAAGTACTTAAGCTAAGCTGGATCACTCTGACAGAGCCAGATTTGGGAGTGTCCACAGATGTGGTTATGAGGCTCATGGAAAAGGGTGGTAACCCCTAATGGGGGGCAGTGGATACACAGCTGTGGGCAGGCCGGAGGTGAAAACGTCTTAACCTGGCTCAGCTGCTGCTGGAACAGCTCGGGCTGTGCCTTTATTTACACAACACTGGGATTTCTTAAGAGAGGAATTCTTAGACGGAAGAGCAAGCTGCTGTCCAAGTTCGCAGTGGGATGTGCTGCATCCCAAAATCTATGCATAAATATACATCCCCCAAACGTGTGTCTGAAGTGAACATTCAGTCCTTCAGAGCACCAGCACATAATACTGGCTCCGATTCCTCCCATAGCCATGGTGGTTGGAGCACAGGATGTTCCAAACAGCACATTTTGCTGCAGGAGTCTCAGCTGTAGATCTTGAGCAGAGAGAGGCTTCTATTAAATGCATCTGTACTTGTGTGTCTTTGGTCTGTATCAGATTCTCCTTAGGTTACTTAAACTGCTTCCAGATTAAGCTCTCCTATGCCCCCACTGCTCCATGATATTCTTAACCCTCTCCTGTCCTGCCACCCATCCATCAGGACGAGCCACTTGCCTGAAGCCAGCATGGAGCCCAGTCTTTGCATCGTGGGAAGAGAGATTAACTGGTTAAGAGCTGCAGATGAGGCTTCACCAGCCTCGCCAAACACGGGAGGGACACAGGGCTGTGCTCTGCCGAAAGGTCACGGTGAGCTCACGCCACAGGACGGCTTTTGGGCAGGACCCTCACTGGGTGGAGGGAGCTGCCTTGAGTGTTCCAGGGCTGGCCTGGCGGGAGGGAAAGCCTGACCACACCAAAGGGAAGAGGGGTGTGGGGGGAAATTGGATACGAGGGCTCCAAGCGTTGGGTTGGTTTAGACTTGATGCAAAGAGACGGAAAGATGTGGTTTAGCACATTTAATACCTTTGTTTCAATTTTTGCCCCCGGAGCAGCTAAGAAGCTGTGACGGGGTAATGACGACACCGACTGTGCTTTATCCTGAGATTTTTCCAGGGGCTTTTTGTCTCATACGCTCTCAATCTCTGCTGCACTGCAGGACCACAGTGTCTGTGGTTGTATGGATCACAGCGACCCTGCAGCAATTAGTCCTGGCCCACTCCTGAGAGTCCCAAACAGGAGGGGGACTGGCTGCCAGGCCCTGGATTTGCCACACAGAGCTCCGTGCTTGGCTGACTTCTGCTGGGTCCAGGAGAAGGTGGGGTAAGGAAAATCCAGTGTCACACTGCCCAGTTGTCCTTCAGGCATCTCCCTTTGGCTGCTGTGCTGCATTCAGTGCCCTGTAAGGAAGGAAGCTGGGTAGCACTGGGACAGTACCTTGAGGTGCAGCCACTGGCATCATGTCCAGAGCTCAGCAGGTCTTTAAAATTCACAAGATTTGGCATCTGTGCAGTCTTATAAACCAACATCCCTTCCATGGTGGAGTGGTCCTCTGGTATCGTCCTCCTGTTTAGGAAAGGGCAGTCTGTCTGTGAGACAAAAATTTGGAAGTCTCCAAGTTTATTTTTTACTGGTATGAACCTCCACGCCATCAATTACTTTTTCAAAGGGAATGTTTAACACTGCTGGGACAGGTCTCAGGAGAAGGGTGAAAATCAGACTTCAAATTTTATATTCACATAAGGTTTTGAAGACGAAAGTTGCAGATTTAGGGTTGGTCTGGTATTGCTGAAGAAGGTAGTGCCCTGTGGAAGACCTCACTCTTCCCACCTGGAAATCGTGCCTTGGTAGCCCCAGCAGCCTGCACCTCATCCAGCACAAAGTGCAGGTATTTTTTAATAAATAATCCCAGATAGTTTTGGTGACTCTTAGAAAAACTTTTGTCATTCAAACCCGCCATGCTACAGGACTTCCCTGGCACTGCTGGGCAGGACCAGGGGCCAGAGCCTGCAGGGCCAGAGAGTGAATCACCCTGGCCCTGCTCCGGGGCTTTGAAACCTGCTGGACCCCATGAGAGAGGAGGATTCCCTGGCGTATACAATCTTACAGGATCAGATAATCATCAGAGTGGCTTGAGAAGGGCACGGAGACAAATCCTCAGGGTGCTGGGAAAAGCAAACTATGAGGATAAAGCAGAGGCAGTTTCTTTTCTCTGCAGGGTGTCAAATGTATGTAGTTCTTGGCAGAAGTTTTCCCAGTGACCTTAGCCTAGTGATATAAATTTTAATTGCAACTTTAAATGACGCTGGGACCAGATGGGTGAAGACTAAAGGAACACTGTTAGCTCTGCCCACCCCCTCTCTGTCAGAGCTTTGCTTGCAGAGAACAGAGAAAGGCTTTGGGAGAGGCCTTAGGTCAGGACCACTTGGTTTAGGGGTAGCAGCAGAGCAGGAATACACGTTATCCCCATCACTTTGTTTGTATGGTTGAGAAAATGGCCTCAAGCTGCATCAGGGAAGGTTTAGATTGGATATTAGGAAAAGTTTCTTCACTGAAAGCGTGGTCAGGCATTGGAACAGGCTGCCCAGGGCAGTGGTGGAATTGCCATCCCTGGGAATGTTCAAAAAACACGGGGATGTGGCGCTTGGGGACATGGTTTAGTGGTGCTGGATTAATGGTTGGACTCGATGATCTTCGGGGGCTTTCCCAACATCAGTGACTCCGTGATCCTGTGGCCAGCTCCAGTGCTGGGGTGAGGGATGCGTTTGCTGCTGCCTCAAAGGACAAACTGGGCAGTTCTGCCATCCCACAACACCATTTTCCAAAGACATAGGAGAACCCCTCTCCGTGCTGGTTAGCTGCTTTCTGGGAGTAGCTGCTTCCAAGGAAAATGAAAGATTAGGAGCTTTGGGAGACGTTGTCGAACATCTGATGGGGTGGTGAGCAATTAATCCACGGCACGGCCCTCTCTTTGTTAGCATTTGTGAGGCAGGAGGGTTTCCTACCCAATGGCACGTTTTGAAGGAATGGGTAGTTTTTATTTCATACCTAAAATTTAATGGTGGTTGCAGCTAATTTCACACAGCAAATTAGACAAAATACTTGAGCTACTTCCACCGTCTGAACTCGACAACAAATGAAAATAGCTTTTGGGAGGGTAACTTGAGAGGGTTAAATGTGTCTCACCGGTGTACTCAGTTTGACAGGCTGATGCACTTTGTCTAGATGATAGATATGAAAAACTAATATCTCAGTTTTCAGAGGGGGTTCTGAAACCTAAAATCAAAACCAGATGTGCAGCAAAAAAGAGCAGTGTATATTACAAAGTGTTGTGAAATAGCCCAAGGGAGGCAAGTAAGCAAAAACAGCCCTGTTCCTTAGCAACCTGCAAAACAAAACAAGCAACAGCTTGGTTGGCATCTGATGGGGCAGGTTTTGGTCTTTGCAGTGGAAAAGAAGACTGGAGAAAATGTGGAATAATTCTGGAATTTTTAGTGACCCGGAAACACCTTTGTTTTCACCAGAGTGGGTACCTGATTTCTCTCCTTCCTTAGACCTCCTGCCTGGAAACGCACGGCAGCTGAGAAACACGGGTGTGCTCTTCTCGTCTTCCCTGTCCTGCTGTGGATCATGGATTTCCCTTTCCTCCCTGCTTTCCCTCTTTCTAAAGTCCATCACACCCATAGAAAGTGGGTGCAAAATGGAAGTAACAGCTGCCAAATCAAAAGAATTCTGAAAGTTTTGCACAACTCTAAATCATGGAATCCTTGACTGGTTTGGGTTGGAAGGGACCTTAAAGCTCATCCAGTTCCAACCCCATGCCATGAGCAGGGGCACCTTCCACTAGACCAGGTTGCCCAAATGTGAGGAATAGTGGGATTTGTGTGCAGGAATGGAAAGAAGTGTTCAGTAAGTAAAAAGTTAAACCTAAATACATAATTAATGATTTATAAAAGAGTATTTAAATCAGTTTCTGGAAACGGTGCTCCTTTTTTACTTTGAGTTCATTCAGTTTCTTAATTAAACTAGTGCCTTCTCTCAGCCCCACAAATGAAAACTTCAGAGCTCAGATCCCAAAATATTCTTAGCTAAGGTTTAAAATTCAGTCCTGAAAGCGAGAGAAGCCTTTGCTCACTTGAACGGGAGTGATGATGTTCACTGGAAAGCTCTACTGGCACAGCTGCCTCCATCCAGAGAGTGGGAAACTCATCCCTCGGAGCAGCAGCTGGGCTGCCAGATGTGTGATGGGATTGGGCTTCCACCCTGAACCTGTCCGTGTGGGGAACGAGCTTATTCTGCACTACAATGTCCATCACAGCCATTTGCCAAGACAGATCTACTGTCATTGCTGTCTGGGCCAATTCTTTCTGAGAAAATCCTTTCTCATGTGGGAAGTCATGGGGTGTTCCTGTAATCAGCCCGACTCCGGGACCTACAGCTGGAAGCGAAACCACAGCGTGCCTTGAGGTTTGTAATCAAACTGTGAGAGGTTGCCTTTGTGATGGAGAGGGAAGGTGGGTGGATTTGACTTGGCTCAGTTATTTTTAGAGAGGTGGAGGCTGCCAGGCAGACAGGTTTCATGTTTTGGGGGTTTTGTTTGGCTTGTTTTGTTGGGGTTTTTAAATTTATTTTTAATTTTAACAGAATAAATTTCTTCTTGAAAATGCTGTTTTGGCACCCAAATCAGAATTTTGGGGGAAGTTGATCTTGATGAAGTTTTCAACGGAAACAGTGATACTAATTGAGATTGAAAAAGCAACTTTCATTTTGACTCCATGTTTCAGAGTTCAGCTCTTTTCAGCTTCTAAAAATTACTATGATATTAAACATTAATTATAGATATGAATGGTTTGACATTATCAGACAGAACTTCTTAATGAACTAATTTTGATCCTTTCACTAAAAATAACTCAGAGTTTCCATCCTGCAAAATATCTGATATTTTGCTTTTCTCTCTGGTTACAAGAAATGTGTACAAGAAAGATGGAGACAGTGTATTTACAAGGGCTTGGAGTGGCAGGACAAGGGGGAATGGCTTCCCACTGGCAGAGAGTAGGGTTAGGTGGGATACTGGGAAAAAATTCTTCCCTGTGAGGGTGGTGAGGCCCTGGCACAGGTTGAAGCAGCTGTGGCTTCCCCATCCCTGGAAGTGTCCAAGGCCAGGTTGGGCAGGAAGTCCAGCTTCCAAGTGGAAGGTGTCCCTTGATGATTTTGGAGGTTTTCTGATTCTGTTTGCCAGTCTACTCTTCTTGCTGATTGCATTTAAACTCGAAGGAAGGAGAGCAGTAAAAGCCGTACGTGCAGCCCAGGTCAAACGTGGCCGCTCAGGCAGTGCAGGTGCTGTTGCTGTAAATTCCTTTTTCTAACCGTGGAGGGAAATGTGGGCATGTGAACCATTACCAGTGCCTGAGATCCACAATGTTTAATAACTTAAAACCGTTCTTTTCAAATTGCAGAAGCTTTTACATTTGACTTGCGTTGGCCAACCAAGTCCATTAGTGCCTGAATAAGAGGTAATTAGTGGTAAGAGTCACAGTCATTAGTGTGTCTTACCCCTCTCTGTAAATCACAATTGGCAGCTGTGGGATTCTTCAGCAGCACACGAGGCAGGAAGGACAGGGCTCCATGGGAGTGTTTGGGAAGTGGTTGTTCCTAGTGGTCTTTTTGCAGGGTTGGAATAGGGTAGCCCATCTGTGGTGAGCAGCTCATTACAGAGCATGTGCTTTGAGAAACCAGGAAACTTCAGGAGAGGGAATACTTGGGGGGAGATGGCAAGTCTAGAAGTTACAGGGTATCCATGGCTCTTTGGTGTCCAAGATGCACTGAATTCACTGCAACCCTCCTGTGTAAAATCAACAATTTTCTCTCGAGGCAGCTTTGTCTAAACGAAGCATTAACATGCACATTTTATACAATGGGACCCAAAAGTGATATTTTTAACTAAGTCATCAAAAATCAGGCAAGGAGATGCTCGAAGCTGTCGTGCATTGGTTGTGCTCCTCCCACTCCTGTTTGAGTGTTGAGGATTTTTCAGAGTGGAAGGCTTAGACTAAACATGTGGTGATTAGTTTTCTTATCCAGCATTTGAAAACAAAATATTTCTGTCCTTAAAAATCCTGTTTACGGGATGGCAACCCCAGGCACTCTGTTATGCCAGTAACTGCCTTCACTTCGTACTGGTGAACTTCAGCATCTTTGGTGATACAGTGCTATCACTGATCCTTCCAAGAAAGATGAGCCAAGAGATAGCCAGCCCCGTGACTCACTGTACCATTATTTATCAGATTTAACATCCCAAAGCCGGGTTTGGTGCTTCTCATACCTGTCCCATCTGTGAGAATGCACAGAGATGGACAGATGAGAAACTTGCAGTCACTTTGCAGCTGTGTTTTGTCACAGGATGAAAGTGTGCGAGATACAGATCAGACACAGCTGCTGAAAAACAAACTGAAACAAAGAGTCTCACAAAGAGAAGGGCTGCAGCCAGAGTTCATAAAAGGGCTCTATATGCTTTCCCTTGTAATAAGCCTTTATTCTCCCTGGCTGGCCCTTTTAGTAATCGTAAGAGAAAAACTGACATCTCTTTTCAGTAGGAAAGAAGAACATTTATTTTATTCCTAACGGTTTTAACAAACCTCTCCGTGATGAATTATATATTTATTGTAACTGCATGCTCCACAGCCACAAATTCCCGCAGTCTCTTTCCAGCTGAAAGCTCCAATGAAAGACTTCCCCAGACAAAGGCCAGAGGACTTGAGCCACGGGTTTTGTAGTTAGATTAATTCAGTTACTCTGGATTCTCTGGAGTGGAGATTTCACAGGCCAGATGAGTTAAGAGTATTGTAAATGTAGTTATTAAAAAAGTAGTATTTGTGGAGCCATGTGCCTCAGCTTCCACTAGCTTCCTTCCTTGATTTTTATTTTCTCAGTTTTCCCCCTAGCTGTGGCTTATCCTCTCTTTCAGTCTCCTTTCTTCTCGTAGCACTGGAAATTACATCTAAAAATGCAGCCATGAAAGATACTGAGGATAGAGGTATATGTCCATGGAGGGTAGGAGGAAAACAGGCTTCCAGCTGTGAGCAAGGAGCCCGACTCCAGCTGATCTAGTCCTGTTTTGTGCTGGGAAACAAGACCTCATAAATAAGATTGCACTGGAGAAAGACCTGACACTGTTCTGCAGCTAATGGAAACATCTTAAAAGACTCTGAATATAGGCCAAGTATGTGGGTCAGTAGAGAAACTACTATTTATATTTGGACCTGCCTATGAATACAGTAAAACATCCAGCTGTTGAAAACACTGCGAGAAGTTGCAGAAAAGATTTTTTTTTAGGTATAAAATGCCAAAGACTTTGTCAGGTGATGTTTCCTTTCATCCCCTGTGAATTCAGTGGGCAGCTTCTTGAAAGTTCCCTTTTGGCAAAGTTATCTTCAGTCTGGTGAGTCAAAAGGATCTGCTTCCTGAGTGAAAACCGTGCTGAGCCACAGCAGAAAACCGAGATAGGAAATAACAGACACCGAAAGTGAATTCTGCTGTGGAGATTTAAATATTTCTACTGACTTTTGAATTCTAAGAATTATCTCTCTCTCCACTTGCTGGCTTGTCAAATCCACTTCTGTTTGGGAAAGTTCCCACATGTAGGGTAGAGGACCTCGGGAATTTTCACTGAGTTTGACCGCGCGTGCTGCAGGCGAGCTGCGTCCACTGCAAACCCAGGGATTTTGAAAAGTTTGAATTCCCTAGCCCCACAACACTCATTGTAAATTATTCTAGCCTTGTAAAGAACATCTGTTATGGAATTTAGGATGCGATGCATCCGTTATAAAAAGGGAGAAGGGGGAAAAGGTTGCAGGAGTCACTGATGCTGTGAAAAGGATGTTCATTATAATTTCACAATAAGTGTTTGGGGAGATCTAGGGCTGAGCTCCATTTTGGAACAGGTTCATCAGTGGGAGTTTTCTGTAGGTGGGGTGGACTTTGATTTCCATCAGAGCTGTGGGGTCTTTCTTGTTCCTTATTATAAAAATGTATCACACTCTGTTCGCTACTACATCCACTGATGCAGGACAAAGGCTGTTACAGCCAAACTGGCTGTAAGTTTATGTGGGGTATTTTCTCTAAGTTCTTTTAGGATCCAAATCTATAAGAAAAGAGCCAATATGTAATTCTACACTCATAGAAAATGACTTTTTTTTCCCCCATAAATGCAATTTAGACAGAAATTTGAGTTAGCAAATCTTAGAAGGTACAGCTGGAGAGGGAAGTAGAGTGTCATGTGGAAGGGTGTAGCTGAGTAAAAGAAAACTTTTCCAGAGGTCACAGGGGCCTGGAAGGGGAGAAATTGGATGTGAAACCTTCCAGAAAAGGCCAGAGGGCACATTTATTGCAGTCTTTATCAGCCTGTGCTGCACTGGTGGCTGGAGCTCCTGCGGATGGGCCAGATTTTGCTCTCTACCTCTTATCTCTCTTGCTGGGCTTAATATGCAACTTTGTAGCTGTACAGGTGTGACCTGGTGGGGTGTATGAGGGGACAACTGAAAGCAGAGTTAAATTCCTGGTATTTAGATATTAGATCTATCTGAATGTCTTGGAGATCTGCAAATAAACCCTTCCTGGCAACTTAGAAATGGAGAAAATGATGTGCAGGAGAGGTCAAGCCACCCGAGCGAGATGACAGGGTGAGAGCAAGGTCCCAGCCGGGAAGCTCCGGTCTGCTCCCGGCCTCAGTGCACCCCGTATTTCATCCTGCCGGAGGGAAGTGGAAGAAATTATTTCATAATCCTTTGTCATGGGGTTGGGCATGCTGCAGGTCATGTGGACAAAGCCATTTGTTCAAGTAGCTTGACCTGAGGACTCCTCAAAAGCTGTTGAAATCTCATGGCCTCTCATTCCTCAAAGGAGTAAAGTCCTGCATCCAAACTAAACAGGGATGGCTCCTTCCCCACTGAATCTTGAGTGCTGACCAAGACCTGCCTCCCTCTTCCCAATGGGGTCTTTTGTAGCTGAGAGATTTTGCTGCTTTTTCCACAGCATCCTTTAGGCAGAATAGGCCAAGATGAACTCAGAAGTCATCTTTCACTCTGAAAATTTTCAATTATCGCAGTTTGTCAAACCTCTGAAAAGCAGAAACATCAATAATATTTGGTGTTTTGGCGGTTTGGCCGAGTCCCTCACTGCTGGTGTTGTTGTTGGTGTGTCGCTGTCAGTATTTTGTACTGAACTATCTAACAGCTGTCTTGGCTTCCTTCCCCACTAAAACAACTGCTGCTTCACAAAGAACACAGATAATTTTGTCTTCCTTGATATTAACAGATCAAGAGAGGCCTTTGCCAATAAAAACTCATCTTTTATTTTTGCAGTCTGAGAGAGATCCTTGGTAGAATTTGTTGTTCTCTTTCATTCTGTACTTGGAGACCAGTTGGCATCTAACCTTTTCATTTCAAGTGATGCTGAGTGGGTGGGACATCCAGAAGGGGGATGAAAACTCTCACAAAAGAATCCCAAGTTAAAAGGATTTTAACCCAAAGGCAAAACAAAAAGCCCTGCACAGGGCACTAAAATGAAAGGCTTGTTTAAAGGCAGAACAGTGACAGCACAGTGTTAGTCTGGGCTTTAAAAGGCAGTGAAATGTGAGATGCTGCCCTGGGATCAGTGTTCACCTCCCGCCACGGCCACACATTCCCTACGTGCGCGTGGGAAGGGGAATGGCATCAAACACCAAGGGGGAAACACTGCTGCTCCTGCTCTGAAAGCCAGACCTGGAGCAGGGTCTGCAGCACCCACAGCAGGACACGCTCCTCCTGCCCTACAGAGCCTCTCTAGGTGCCTCCAGAGGTGCTCACCACAGAGGCGTTCATGGAGATTTGGAAATAATGGCAGGAGATTAGAGGAGAATTTTATACTTGAGGTAAATTTTAGGATCTAAAATAAGGACAATATTTGGGGGGGTTAATGCCATTAACAGCAAAACTCCTGCACAGTCTTGAAGGGCTCATCCTCCAGAATGCCCATGAGGATTTTGGATGGTGAATCTCCCAGTGTTAAAGAGATGACTTGGCTCCTCTGCTGAGCACCTTGAAGACTCCGTTTATGAGAGCTGCTCACTCTCCGGGGACAAAAAACTGAGTTTGAGGTCAGTAAAGTGAGAATTTCACACAAACCAGTCCAGGTTTAGAATTCCAAATTCAGGGCTTAACTTTGCATATATCCCCATCCATTGTCATGCATACATACATGCATAAATGCCACTGCTATATTTAACTGTGAATTTTACCTCTTGGCAGAGTTGCTCAGAGATTGTTACTTGCCAGTTATCTTCTTGGGATCATGATGGCAAAAAGGTAGTACAGCGCTGAGGGGAGTCTTCTGGTTTCAGAGCAGTTAGGTAGGTAAACAGCAATATTTCTCACTCCCACAGACTATGAGTAATTTTTTTTAAGAACTGAAATTGACCTCAAATCAGAGCATCTGTACCACACTAATGCGTTGTTGAAGAAACTGAAGGTTCATCATTTGAATTTTCTATAAAATGTAATAAGATGGAATTAAGTGGTGAAAGGATCTTATGTGAAAGATGTAAGAGGTTATTTTTAAGGGATTACCAGAGGGCACCTGGACAGTATTACCTGCTGCCTTCCTGGACTGTGTTACCTACTTGTGTGTGTATAATAAGTTGTTTCTTTACACCTGGTGTTATTTTTGCGTGCCTGGTTAAGATGCCTGCCCGTCACATTAATGTTTATTTAATGACCAGTGCTGGGTAGCAAATGAGCAATAACGGCACACAGGTTGTGTGATGTAATCTGTGTGAGGAGCAGTGTGAGTTAACGGAGTGTTCTGGTCACCAGCAGGTCACCCCTGACTGCAGATAGCACACAAAGGTTGCCCAGAGAAGCTGTGGCTGCCCCATCCCTGGAAGTGTCCAGGGCCTGGTTGGACAGGGCTTGGAGCAGCCTGGGATAGTGGAAGGTGTCCCTGCCCATGGAATGTGATGAGCTTTGAGGTCCCTTCCCACCCAGACCAGTCCGGGAGTCTGTGAGTGATTATCTATACCCGCTGATAAGCACTCAGGTCCTGCAGAATAGTTATTTATTTATTTTGCACCTTTCAGGGAGTATAAATTAATCTGTAGCCTAACAGGATCCTAAACCACTTAGGTGCATTCAGAATATCTCCTGAGAGTCTTGGGTTAGAAACATTGACCCATGAGAGATTTTAAGGGTTGAGTGGTTTGAAACAAGCTCAAGAATTCAAAGACAAGTAAATTAAATACACTGAAACCTCTTTGTTCCAAAACCCGCTAATCCAAACGACTTGGCTGAAAGGTGACGTGTTATCCCTTCTGCCATTCCTGCAGCCATGGCTGCATTTTGTCTTAAATCAAAACTTTGACTTTAAGGAAAAATAGAAACACAAAAATAAAAGCAGCACTCTGGTATGTCTGACTGCTTACTAATATTAGCAAACATAACCTTGAAATAGCATCTCTGTTCCTAAATCTGAGCACTGCCCGAGTCCAAAAATGCTCAGATTACTGACCTCCACTGCAATTTTCTTCCCCCCACCACTGTCAATAAGTCTTAAACCAACCTTTGAATGTACTACTTGCCTCAAACTGCTGTAGGCAAATAAATAATTCTGTGATGCAGGTGAGGGAACAGAGCTGGGTTTCTGAGCACATTCCCTTGGACATTTTCCAGGCAGCAGATGTGTATATGCCCTCATTTAGCTGTTTACAGATTTTCTGCTACAGGAGTTTGGTAATGCATCTTATACCTATAGGTGGAACTGTAATGGAAATTTGGGCACTCTGGGCTGTGCTTCAGCTCATGAACTCATCATAGACCTCAGAGCTCAGCTCCATCTCTAACGTGGGGTTCATGGTTTCATAGAGATGTTGGAGGTACAAGAAAATTGCACCTTGGGAAATGAAACATTTCAAAGGAGCACCTTTTCAGCCCCTGAAAAAGTGAAGGCACATCCTTGGAAGATGTATTTGTACACAGTGCAGATTTTAAGGCAATGCTGAATTGTGTTACATTTGTCTTCAGAATGTCTTCACTCAGCCTAAGAAAACAATCTCTAGTTGTTAACTTACATACAACCATGTTTGTCCTAATTAGTATTTGTGAAGTGATTCTAGACACCCATATATAGAAAGTTATTTCGTGTTTAAAAATTACTATTTTTCCTAGTGCTCTCTCTGCACCAGCTGCATAAATAGCTCCAGAACATTGCTAGTAAAATTAGAAGGGACAGGCAGAGGAGACTTGGTTGTGTCTGGGTCAGCTGTGGCTGATGTTCTAGCTTCAGCATGGTGGGTTCCTTGAGATGACAACGGAGCCCTGCTCCCACATTCTTCAGTGTTCCTTCAGAAACAGAATGTGCTCATTGCTGTCACCTTCCACCTGCCCTGGGAGACCTCAGACCTGGCCAGAAGGGGCACAAGTGGTCCCTCAGTGACTCTCAGGAGCTGTAAGTCAGTCAAGGATTACAAATAGTTGAACATAATAAGCAATGCATGTGGTGTTCTTTACAGTTTTATTCAATGCACTCCAAAGTTTGTGATCCCATTTTTTTCTGAACTCTGGAAATCAGCAGAGCTGATGGTTTCATTAAACTGAAAGGTTTTAGTGACACCACTGACTGGTAAATGTTAATAAAAAATACACCAGGTAAAAGTACACTTAGTGAAAAGTACTTTAAATATAAATGGCCAGATCTCACTGCAAAAAGAGACAGTAACTGGGACTTGCCCTCATCTATTATCTCTTCCCTGCAATACATAAAAATTATGAGGCACCTCATTTCAGCAAATGCCTCTTTCTGATTTCTGTAGCTTGCAGATTTTTTCCTGCATTGGCTTTGGAGTCTTGCATCCCTAAACAGAGCACCATGGGCAGCCATGAGTCACTGTGCAGGCACTAAATGTCAAAGTTGAACTCAAGTTTACTGCCACAGTTGGTGTGAACAGTGTGACTGGTGTGTCATTCCCATAGCACGGATGTCTGGGAGCGCTGGGTGCCCCCTCTCTGAGGAGAGCCTGATTTGACAGAGATGCCACCGAAAGCACGGCAGCCTCTGCCTTGGTGATCTTTAAGATGTACGTTTGAGGGGTTCAACAGACCATGAAAAAAAATGTGGTGACCCAAAATGATCTGTGGGGCAAAGTGCCCCCCAAGTCAGGAGAGCGGCCGTGTCTCCAGCGTGATTCTGTGGACGCGCCGCAGCCCAGTAGGATCCCGTGTCTTCCACAACAGCTGAGTATGGATAACTGAGGTCTCAGACAGGAGGTGCCTTCAGGAGGCTCTGCTGGGCTCTCTCCTGCAGCCTTGCACTGGAACAGAATGTGAAAATTGTCTGTCTTGGGTCCTTGTCTGGCCTCTTCTTAACAGAATCCTCTGCAGCCTCAGTGGGGAGAGCCAAAGGATTCTGATAGAAAACCCTCCCCGGCTCCTGAGTTAGGGAGTAACTTCAGGACACTTGTTTTGGCTCATTCCCTGTAATGTCCCCCCTGCCATCGTGGGCTTTCCTTCTGGCGACTCATAGCACTGAAAATAGGAGAAGATGGAAGAGTCACTGTGACTTTGCAGAGACTGGGCTCTTTCTGCTCCTGACCTGCCCACGGAGCTGGGGTAAATTCCTTCAGTGTGCTACCACTCTGCTTTGTCTTCTGAAATGAGCAGGGAACGTTTTTGAACCATTTTGAGACCAATGGCTGGAGCCTGTTGTTCACTATGAAGGGCAGAGGAAGTTAAAGAGGATATGTTAAGCAGAGGAAGTTAAAACACGGAAATGAAAAGCAAAATGCAGAAACAAAAGTTGCAAGTATTCCTTACTACTTAAATTAAGACGTCTTGGAATCAAGGATCATCCTTTCTGAGCACTGAGCAAGTGTCAAACGATGACTGTAAAGATTTAATGACGGGTTAGGACCATGGGTTTGGGATAGGTTGTGCCACTGTGATGGGAACTCAGCACAGTTTGATTTCTTGGCGTGTTAAAGGCACACAGCATCTTGCAGTTTGAATGTTATGTTTTTCTCTTTTCTTATCTGGCTCTAAAGCTTCATTCCCATTCAGTAGAACAAAACCAAATAATATCACTTAACAAACCCCAACAACTGAAAAAATGCCCTTTTGGTATTTTTAGGTCTTTTTATGGAACCTTGTTTATAAAATGTTATTTATAGATCTTTTTCATATGCTCCCAGCTAACCTGCCCTGCTGGGTCCTTGCAGGAGCCTCTGCACTACCACAACACATCCCTGGGAATGTCAGCATTCCTCTGCAGAGGTGTCACTTCAGCAAGGACACCCAGCTCAGGAGGTACATATTGTCCTACATAAAGTGCCAGTGCTGAGCCTGTTCCAGTTTTAGTAATTCCCCTTGTCTACATACAGCTTGAACATTACAGACAAGGATTCATTCTCCTGCTCACAGTCTGTAATCCTTCCTAAGGACAGGAGGGAAAAACTGGGAGCAGGGCATCGTAGAAGTCTCAGTCTTTGGAATGAAATTCAGAGCAAGAAGGGCAGCTGTCTATTGCTAGAGTTCCCCAAATCAAAGTGAATTAACCAAAACTTTTTAAATAGGAATGAGACAAGTAAGACTCGTGGTGGGGAAGCATCTTGGTAGCAAAGACTTGGATGATGCAGATGGCAGAGATCTGGAATTCTGAAGCGTGTTCCAAATCTGGCCTTTCCAAAGACCAGAGGGGGTGGTGCTGTGTGGTGGTGGGACTCGGCTGGGGCCCAGCGGCCCTGGTCACTGAGAGGTGCCAGGTCAGAGTCCCAGCACTGCTGAACTGCAGCAGCTGCACTGTGGCTTTGGATGCTGTCGGGATATTCCACTTGGCCGCCAGGCTCGGAATGTCACACTGGATCTTTGGGCACTCCTGGCCTAAACGAGCCAGGCAGCCCGGCTGGGACAGAGCCCTTTCTACAGACTCAGCAGGAGCCAGCTGTCATGACACCAAAAAGGCTGGGAGAGCCATGGCTAATGGAAACAGGGCTTAGGTTCAGCTGAAGGAGACATGTCTGAGAAGCAGCTTTTCCCAAAACTTGAGAAAAGGTCAAAGCACGTGGAGCTGGCACTCTGGGGCAGTCCTACTGCTCGTAACTCATGTAAGCCTATCTGTACAAAGCTGTTCCCAGCTTTCACCTCCTTTCTAGGACAAACTGAAACTATTTCAGCTTTGTGGAAATGCCTGGACATCACACCTACCTTATTGTAGACCACTGACACTTTCACCTCTGTCTCATCAGACTAAAAATAACTAATTTTTTTGTCTCCAAAGCTTTGATATCTCTGCAATCTTTGCTTATATTGCTTTTGGACCTCCAGCTCTTGTGAGTCATATCTGCAAATTACATGGCTCAGGTTTCAGTGGTCATCTCAAAGTGGCTGGTGGAAAAATTCACCATTAGTTCATGGGTTTTTATTTGGTCCATGGCCTTGCTGTGGTGAGCCTTTGCCATTTCTCTTTTAGTTTTTAAAGGCATTTAATTGTATGTTGGCATTCAGGTCCATTGCAGGGAAAACTTTCCTCTGCCGGCCTTGGAGGCTTTATTAACTTAAGCTGTCCTTAAAGCAGAAAGAGGAGTTTTAAGTTTTGTGTGGGGTCTGCAGGTAACAAATAACATGAGGAGCGTGGCAGGCGGAGAGGGGTGACAGGCACAGACAGGGACAAGCTGTGGGAAGCATGGAGGTGCCTGCAGCTCTGCCAGGAGTTCGCAGGGACACCCAGACGAGACGCACTTGCCATGCGGAAGGTGACACAGGAAACATTACATTTCCCGGAGCGGTGGCAGGGAATGACAAAGAGTGTCCTCTATGAGCTCAGCTGTACAAAAAGGAAAGCATTTTGTCAGCTGCAGCCTCCGACAGAATGAGGATTTTGTGGGCTTCTGCATTCAAAACCAAATTTCCTTAAATTGGCAAGCTGCTCCTAGTGCCGCTGCGGAGAGTCCTTCCAAAGCCGGAGCGAGGGAATTGACACCGTGCTGAAAACAGCAATGAAATCACCCGGCTTCCTTCCTCCCGAGCCGGGCTTTGTGCCGGGCCCGCCGAGCCCGGCCCGGGCCCCGCGAAGGCCGCCCGCCCGCAGCCCCGGCCCCACACAACACGGCCTTTCAGGGCTCCGGCTGCCCCGCCAGTGATTTATGGCACGCAGGACAGATTCTGATGTGTCATGCTGCAGGGGGAAAGGAAAGCGGGACCGGGGTCATGAACAAAAAGGAATTTGCTTATCCAATTTCCGTCTCTTTCTGAGTCTGATTGGAACTCGCAGTTGTCAGGCTGTGTTTAAGTCTCGTCTTTACCGACGCCTCCTGAGCTGCGGAAGGTCAAAACCAATTATTGTTTTGCCTCCGGGGACTTTCCTTCTTCAGAGGGACCTTACAGTGCATATTCTCTGAACCCTTTTCCTTCCAATTAAGGCAGCAAATTCCTCTTTCAGAGGGTTTTGCAGGGGGTGAGTGAGACAGTAATCGGGAGACTGATAGATTTATCAATAGCCTTGAAAAACAAAGCCTGTATGTCTCAGGAAGCTTGAAGTCTGATTCCTTTCAGTGACTTTTCTCACTCTGAACTTTAAATCTGTCGTTTCATTACACCGGGAATGGAAAGTCCCTAATTTTCCCAGGCTACAGATTTCCTCTGTTTTTTAACCTTCAAATACCACATGGATTTATGCCTCTGAGTACCTGCTGGTTAAGTTTCTCATGTAGATAAAAATGTTGAAGTTCTCTTTGTGGAAAGAGTTTACAGCTTTATGGACTGGAGGCAGTTGAGAGAGGCTGTACCTAAAGGAGCAGTTGTAGTCTGACTAGTCCTGAAGAAACCTTCCAGGTCTTCAGGGTGAAAAGGAAAAATATCCTGAGATAGTTATAGATTTTTTTCCCCTTTCCTTTCTGTTTTGGACAGCATTGTTTTCAGTTCTATTGACAGTATCTCTTCTGCTGCAATCCATTGATACCACTAGAGCCTGTGTCAGCAGATGGATTTTTTAAAATTAATTTATGTATCACTTGCTGCTGTACTTATTCCTTTATCCATTGGAGGGGTTAAATCTACTGCTTCCCCTGTATTTTTCACGTACCATTTGTTGTGGGAGAGGTGAGCGGAAGAGCAGACAGAAAATATGTCTCCTGCAAGAGAAAATCCAATGTAAGGTCAGGAGAGGGAGGCTGTGGAGGAACAGTGAGTGCAGGAAGCAATACTTTGGTATTGCAATTGGTACAACACGTTTCAAAAACACTTTGTAATTGTTATTTGTATCAGGATGAACTGTGAAACCACAGCACAGGTGTGGGATGTATCCCCTGCTCCTCACCAGGTACGTCTGGGTACTGTAATGTTTGGGTGGTTGTGGCTTGGCTACACTGGCTGCTCCTATAAAAACACTGGATTGTGGACAATACTGAAGGAAGTCTGTTCTTCTGGAGCTGGCAG
Source organism: Rhagologus leucostigma (assembly GCA_013397725.1). Lineage (NCBI taxonomy): Eukaryota > Metazoa > Chordata > Aves > Passeriformes > Rhagologus > Rhagologus leucostigma. Next base: position 847,927 of record VZTD01003312.1, on the reverse strand, counting down.
ATTTAAGACCCTTGATTAAATGCATTCACAATTTCTCTTCAGAACTGCAGAGCTCTCATGATGTGATTAAAGGGCAGCTGTGGTCTGGTGGACTCAGAACTCAGAAATTGGGAAATGTGAGTTGTCTTGATCTGCCACAGTCTGTTTTGTGAGATCCTGGGCTGGTCACTTAAAATATGTTGGCTACTTCTTGACAGACCTACTTTGGATGTTTACTTTTGGAGGACTCAGCTCACTTCCTCGACTGTGTTGCCCACAGAGAGAGTGGACTGACTGGCTGAGTTGCTCAGGTTTCCACCCCAGATGCCTGCATTCAATGAGATAATGGGGCTGATGAGTGTCCCGTTGGTCCAGAGACTATTTGCGATTGGTTTATAAAGGGTTAATCTATCCTGAATGTCTTGATCAGTCATTCCATACCAAATTGAATAAGTCTAGGGGGTACCGATAAATGACTTGCCATTTAGTGTTCCCTCTGCCACATGTGTGTAACAAGAGTCAGCCAGGTATTAATCCTTTCTAAAACATTTATAAATAAAACTTGAATACTGAGTGTGGCTGCAATCCCCTCAGGTATGACTGAAAGCAGAGGTGCAGAGCACTGTTTCCCTGTGATACTGCCCTTAGCCCCGGGATCACATCTGGACACACATCACAGCAGCAGCGGTTTTCTGGGTACAGAAATAATTTATTGGTTGAAAAGAACGATTCCCTTTTTACCCAGAGTAAAGAAAATCATCCAGCTCTAATAATAACTCGCTAATCTCACCCCACCGGAGCAGCGCGGGGAGCGCAACGGAAATTTCCTTCCCAGCTGCTGGGAGAGCCTGTCCGCAAAGAGGGCTTTTCTTTTGATAAGGTGTCTCCTCTGCCGGGCTGCTGAACCAGCCTGAATCAGCACGTCACCCTGGAGTGCAGGAAGATCCCGGTCTCCGCCGCTGAGTCACATGAATAACTGGAATAGTTCTGCAAAGCAGAATTAATTCCCAGAACCTCTTCGGGCATATACCAGCAGGCACATGCTTTTGCTCCAGCGTTACTTTACGGCTCCGTGATGTAGTGGAAAGGACACTGCTGATATTTTTAATTGAGATAAAGCAGTTTACCTGGTGTCAAGAGTGTTAAACCTCACAGGTTTATTGTTGACACTCTCCTGCTTCCAAGAAGATTTAGGAATAAGCCAGGACATAACAGAGCTATTAGGGTTAAGCTCAAATCAACTGTGCAATGACTCAGAGCTTGTAGTCCTTTCAAACCAAGTGCTGAGGGGAGAAGCTGCTTATTATTAACTGTTGAGTAGCTCGTGGTTTGTGCAGCCTGTTTAGCCAGCAAGGATATCTATGGAAACTCTCTGGGGGTTTTGATCTCTTATACTGTGAAAAAAAATGTCTAATTTACAAGAAAACCAAATCAACAGCACTGAGATTGTGGTTTAGCAAAGTCCTTAGACTACGTGCTGGAAATTTGGGCAGAGCTATGAAATTCTCTATAGAACCTTTCAGTAAATGCTGCTGGTATGTTAAAGAAATGGACTAGTCTGAAAGAGGGGAGTGAAGGACAAAGGCTCTAAAGCAAAGGCAGGATCCAGGTGTTGCTCCAAAAAGTGGACCAGAGTGGGGGGGATGAACTATGGAAATAGGATGAACTAGAAGCATAGGAAAGCAAGGAGAGGGTTGGTTAGTGGTTAATGAAAATTGCTGAGATTTTTTCCACTTAAGCTGTATTTTGTTATCTGAGTAATAATAATGATAAGCTGACCAGACACACAGAAGAAGCACTACTTGTACTTCCACCTGTTGCTCTGGAATACATCATAAATGAGTACAGGATAACCTGTTCTGCACTCCAGCATCACTGATAACAGGAACTGATTACATGGCTTTGATTTCTGCTCTCTCTTCATTGTTCTAGAATATTAAAATCAAAGTTTTTGCTATTTCTCCAGAAAACCTGATGTGGGGTTACTCTTGACCTTTTACTTTCAACAACCATCCCAAAAGAACATGAAATCTAGAAACTCAATGCAATTGGGAAACATTACTGAGGAAGGGCTCCAAGCCCTGTGTTTAAAAGTCTGGATGTACTTTATGTTTTGCCCACTGATGAACTCGTGCCACTTCCTTGGGCTCCAGGTCAGTACCTGTCCCTGTGGCGTATCCGAAATGTACGCTCACCAAACCCGAACGTTATTTCCGACATCTGTTGCTCGTTTGGATGGCAAAATTTGTGATAACAGTCAGAAGAAAGTAAACAGTCCAGTAGCCATGGCAACCTCATATCGTTTTTTCCTGTTTCTTTTTCTGCTTTCTGCAGTGAATGAGTCGGTGCCGAATCCAGCTGGATGGCAGCCCGGGAGACGGCCGTCCCCAGCTCAGCCACGGCAAGGGACAAACCCCGTCCAAAGCCAGGAGCTTTCTCTTTGCACACTCTCACCAAAGGGCTTTTTTCAGGGAGCAGCTTTTTTCAGGAAGACTAGTTCAGTGCCTCAGGAAGGCTATGACCATTCATTCCCTGGTCTCTCTGGCTATGGCTAGAAAATAAAATAACCCAAACACAAAGTAGTGTATCATGACTCACATCCACATGATTCAACTCTTTCCCCCCATTCCTGCATCCCAAGCAGGTGGCCTCATCCAGACGGTCTACAGGGAACAATCCTCGGACTCTGATGTATTCCAAGGCATCGTCTGGGAGAGCAGTAGCTGGGACAGGCCAGTGCCATGTCAGGGAGGGTTCTAACAGTGACACAGCCTGGGAGATCAGGGATCAAAACTGTGCCCTTCTCCTTCTGGATTTGCAGTATAGATAGAACCTCTGTGAAAGTCTGAACTTTATAGTTCAGACAACAGATCTGGCTGAGCAGTAAAGCTCAGTTTATGTTCCAAAATGGAGCAGGACAGGTATTTATTGTAGGAAAACCCCCAGAGTGCCATAGTTAGTGGAATGCTCTTTCTATAAAATTTTACAGCCAGTTTATAGAATTCCACAGAGAAGATTGTCAAGATCCAATATTTATTATATTCCAGTCCAAATCTCTGTGTGGCTTCTAAATATGTGCAATAAGTGTGTCTCTAAATGGACTTGTCCCTGGTCACATGGGCACTGTGTCATGCCAGAATTGATATCATCATTGGATTATCCTCCTTGTTAGCACTTTGAATCTCTGTAATGCACTTTGAAGTCTTCAGAGGAAGAGCTTCATGGGAATATTTGGAGAGCCTGATTCAGTTCTTAATTGGACTGACTCACATTGAGTCACCAGGATATCCATTAGCTGCATCTTTAAAATCCAGCGTGGAGATTTTCAGTGGTCTGTGAGGGAATCAGACACCCCCAGCAGCTGCTGAGATTCCCTAGGATCGGGATATCTGCTTCCATTGTAGAAACTGCTGATTTCTGGTGCACCAACCAGCACAGCTCTGGCTACCAAGTCATCTCACGTCTCTGTTCTCCTGATGCCTGGATGACCAACTGCTCGCCAGGAAGCTCTTGGAAATATCTCCTCCTCCCTGGCTGCAGCATCACTGGCATCTCTTACACACACAGAGCCCACCACACCCACACCTCCCCTCCTGCAGGCAGCACTGGGCTGCCAGGAGCAGAGTTAAAAATGCAAGGACCATTCTCCTTTTCGTTTCTAGGAAAGGCTTTTTACTCCATAAATGCTCCTTGAACAAAACAGCAAAAGGCAGTGAGTAAGGCACCTGATGACTAAAATAATTTAGGTTGTGGGAAGCAGCAGGATTTGATGTTGAATACAAATCCGAGTGTGGTTCACTTCACCCAGCTCGAGCCATCTGAAGTTAAGCATTCAGCCTAAACAAGCCACCCAAGTCCTGAGCTGTTGGCAGAGGGGACAAGCACCAGGGGTGACTCATCCCCCCTCACTTTGTTCTGCTGGGCTGAAATGAGTTGTCCTTTGAAGTTGCTTCCTAATACCACTTCCTAATACTCAGCAAAACATGCAGAGAATCTGGAGAGGGCAGTTCATTGATGTTAGACAGCTGAAGTTAGGTAAGATAAAGCTAACACTGACCACAGGTCCGTAGGACCATAGATTCCGTGATTGCTGGGATGCAGCAATGGTTCACTTAACCTTGTTCCGGTCTGCCCGTGTACTAAGAGTGTCTTGGCAACTTTTTTTCCCTTTATAGATGGCATTTGCAGCAGATTTTTGGCTCATTACCACTCCTTTTGGGGTAGGCAAAGGGGAGACAACTACAGACCACCTTGGGGATCTCTGTCTTGTCAGTCTCTTTCCTAGAGGAAAAAATATCTGCTTCATTCTGTAGCAACAACAGCACAGAATGGATGGCAGAGGAGAGGATGAGCAAGTCCAACTTTTAGGATAATGAAGGGAAAAAATTGGGCCACTCAGTCATAAAATTAAACTTTGGCAAACTTGGCCAAACCCGTATTTGTGTTTTACAACCACTTTACTGCTCTTTAAGGATGGAGAGAAGGATCTACAAACGCTGGTATCATTATGAGGCTGCTGAAATTTCCATCAGGTAGATTCAATATGGGACAAGACTTGCAAACCTTTGTTTGATGGAGTAAAAAAAAAATCCCTACAGGGTGTTTGCAAAATTGAGGGTGAAGTACTAATGTTACAGCCTTACCTAGGGTGTGATTTTCCTTTTTCATTTTGATAGATTAAAAGTCTAAAACTAAGAAAATGAGCTCTTAGGCTCACTAAACCCCCCCCCACAAAACAGTGTAAGTGATCTGTGTCAACTCTCTCTGAGCAGCAGAAGGTTTGACTTGAGAATAACTGTGAGCAATTAAATATTGAATATAATGAGAAGAATATTTTCTTTGTGTTTCTTACGACATTTCTTGGTTAATTATATCGTGCATCTGTTGAATATGTAAAGCTTGCTGCTAAAAATGTTCCACTTCTAAAATTAATAAAAGTATGTCAGAGAAGGAGATGTGTTGTGAATAATACAAGAAATGTTACAAATAATGACGACTATGGAGCCAACGGGCCTACTCCCACAGGCAGAAATTATCAGGGATGAATAAGAATTGTGGGATGACAACTGTAGTACTTCAAATCTTTGAAAACACTTCACACGCTTTCACCCTAGAGACACCTTGAAACAACAGCAGAGGAGAGATGCAGGAGCTCATCCTGTGCTGTTACATCCAACGGCCCTTCGTGATGACTTCAGCAGGGCTGGGATCAGGCTGTGGAACTGAGGCTGAGCTGGGTGTCAGGGGCAGGATGAGCTCAGGCTTCTGCTCTCCTGCTCTGTATGCTGTCCATGAGAGCTCAGAGCACTTACATGGTGTTATCTCTTAGCACAGGGGTGATTGTATAAATCACTTCTGCCTTCCAGCTTATTATAATATGACAGGGCAGTTGCCACCATGCTGGTAAAGACTCTGCACATGGGAAGAAATAGAGGTTTAAAAATGAAAGAGAAAGGTCCAGATGAAAAGGCACAAAGATGCAGAGGTGGCAGGAGGGGGGACGAGTGAGGGATGCTGAGGAATGGTGCCTGGAGCAGCTGGGTGGGCAGTAATCCCTGGGCCTGGCTGAGCTTTGGGATCCCGAGCTTCGTGGTTGTGTCAGAACAGACAAACAGGCAAAAGGATCAAGTAAGAGAGGTCTCACATGCAGGGAAGGCACTGAGGAGTTCATCTTAACAGCCTCACTTCCCTACATGTGCTGTGTTCTGTCTCAACCACTGCACGATAGAGCAGTGGTGCAACAACTCCGAGTTTGTTGGAGGAACCGGTACAGAGTGGGACAGGGGGTGCTTCCAGTTAAGAATGGCTGGGTCTGCCCCTCTAGGCAAGAACCAGGGATATTTTTTCCCTAAAGTAACCCCTTTCCTTTCTTCTTGTGCTTATCTAGACCCTATTCTTACTGACAGCAAAGGGAGTTTCCATTATATTTCTTCAATTTTTGCTGGGTTTTCACATCTTACTCTATTCACATATCAGAGAAGTTCTTTTTAAGGCTTATTTCTTAACAAATGTTTATCAGAACTGACTTTTAGTGCCAAACTAATGTGCTTGCTCTGTGCCTCTCAGTGAGAAGGGGAAGGTGGGCTGTGAACACCCAGCGTTTCAGCAGGTTCGTGGTGGCTGCCTGGATGCTCATTTTCCCCTTGGCAAATGGAATTTAGCTCACTTCTATTTTCCTGAAGGCAGATTACTTTATGTCTACTGAAAACAAAAGCAAAGCATTAAAGCCATTACAACAAAATTCTTCTACTCCTGGAAGTTCATCTCTGCCCTCGTGCTGCAGGTTCCTGGCTCCTCTTGGTGCCAGTCCAGCTGTGTGTGGAGCTGTGCTTTAAATTAGATCATGGACATAATCTGGGATAAAGAAAACAGACTGATTTTTATTTGATTTTTTTTTTGTTACTTGAGTAATTTCAATGATCCAGTTCTAGGTGTAATTATACATTTTGGCAAAAGTAGCTCAGAGGGCAGAAGCAAAGGATGGAGAAAGCCTCGCTGCTCTGATAAGGTATCACTGAACCCTGACAGTGGGTGCTCCTTACCCAGCAGCCGAAATGCTTCAGTTTCACCCTGTATCTTACCTTTTTTAAACTTGTTTCTGTATTCCCAGGTAAGGCTCACTGGTAGCTGTTGGCTGTATCTTGGGAAATCATCCAAAATTGCTTCATGAAATAACTTCAAACCTCACCAAAGCTTTTTTGACTTGAAGACCTGAGCCTGCTTCCACTGTCAGAAATGACAGAACTCTCTGATAGCGAGGCTGCCATGAAATAGAAAAGTCACTGTAAATGCTTTAATACCAGCGGATTTAGGGATTTCCTCAAGCACTTTATAGTTATGTTCCCAGCTTTGTCTGTGTTGCACTGTCAATTGTCTACTGTTCTCCCTAATCCTCCCAGGGCTTTCTGGAGCTCTATCTTCCCTTCCCGCTGACAGATAAAAATTTATTGTTGCTACCTTCAATGTTCTTGACACACTGAGATCTCATTCCTTTCACGTAAACATAGGAATGTTTTGGTGTTCTAGTCTTGAATTCTTTAAGATAATTAATTCAGTCTATTATTCTGTTCCCCTTAGCAACCTAACATCTGAGTTTTAATTACTCTAACCTTGCTGTTTAATTAGTTAAAGCTTCCTCAGCCCTTTGAAAACTGAAAGTGTTAATTACTTTTGCAACATGATTATTTCATATTTCTGAACAATTGGCATCTGGATGTTTTAACCTTCTCTTATATCCATCGATGGAACAGTGTCCCTTGTCACTTCCCTCCAGAAACCAGAGACGCAGACCAAAACCATCCACTGAGTAATTTCTCTAACATCATTTGACTTCTGACAGGGAGAGATTTAGTACCCTCAGCCTCAGCTTTCCCCACTCTCTGCTATGGATCCTTTTCAAATGGTTGCTTAAATGGATCCCAGACAGACTTGGGAATGGTGCTGCTGCTGCATCTGCCTGTGGCAGAACCCACTGCCCGTGCCAGGAGCGCACTCGTGATGCACCGGTTTTCATTGAGGCATGGAGGGACTAAAATTCCGTGCACCTTGGTTGATTCTAGTTACAGAATTCTATCTCCTGTCCAGTGGAAAAGCCATCCCGTGTTGGGCTTTGTCAGGGGAAGGAGAGCGGGCAGTTAGAGATCATGAAGCTCTGTGAATGTTCACCCTGAAGAACGAAACCCTCCTCAGAACTCAATCTTCGTTAAGGCAACGACTTTTTTATCTGCGAAAGAGATGTAGATTTATTATTCAACAGTAGTCATCAAGTGACTCTGATATCTGCTCTTGTGAATCACTGGTATTCTCCAGGACTATTACTTTTAAATGTCAGCTCTTCACATCTCTGCTTCTTATCTGCCACCTCGGCCACCACGTATTGTTTCCTTATCACTATCAGTTAACTCCCAAACCCACAAAGACTCACCGCTTCAGGAAGGCTTTTTTTTTCTTTCTGAGGCTGATTTATGCAAAGAGAGTTGTGTGAATCCTCACAACAAAGCCCTCCTCGAACGTACTCCCCCCTGTAACTCTGTTGTGAACAAAGCGAGAATTTGGTTGAGGTAAATGTAGTTCCTGTGCACGTGAACCTTTGTGCTGCGTGTGACACCAGAGCTGCAAGAGGTGTCAGTGAAATATTTGAGTTTCTACTCTACACTAACTTTGAGACATGGAGAAATTATGACAGTAATAGAAACAGGGAGTTCTTCAGACTCAATTTTCAAGAAACCATTAAAGACTTTTTTTTCTGATATAATTCCCAATCTTTTCCTACTCAGCTTTGATAATAAATATCCCTTGAGGACAGCAAACATGAATCTACTGAGAATCTTGGACGAGGGGTTTTAATGATTTCATTTAAAGTGCTGTTCATTCAATTCTTGCAATCTGCCTGTCTCTTTCCTCAATTCCTTATGTTTTTACTCAAAGAATTCTCCCTTCCAATTAAGTGAATGAAGCTCAGAATTAAGTAAGGCTGTCATAGGAAGCAAAATGAATATGACTGATTTTTATAATATAAATTGGAAGCAATTACCAGTTTTCTATCTTCATTTTTGCTTGGAAAATTTACACTTAACCCAGCAATACACCTTAATTAAAGGCCTATCTATCTATCTATGTAACCTTCTCTTTCTAGCAAGAGTCCTTCTGCGGGCTGTATTAAATTTACTACGGTTTCATCTCTTCGTTAATAACCTTTTCGTATATTTTCAATTAAGTTTCTGGTCACATTATAGCACTGAGGTAAGAGCTCTGGCTGACCTTTAATAGGATATGGATAATAGAACATCTTTGGCTCATGTTCTCCTTTGGTAGCACAACCTTCCACTTCTACTAAAAACATCTCTGGAATTTGCAGACAGCTAAATGAGCTCCTTGCATGAAGAAATTCTATTCCAGACTGCAGTAAAACGGGGTAGACATCCATCCACATTCCCTGAGACCAGACAATGCTGAAACAACCTCACTTTGCCTTGGTTTTATGGCAAACCCCAGTGGGAGACCGTGAACGGCCCTCTATGTAAGATAAAAATACTTTGACTGATATGTTCCATATGGCAAGTCATGCTTCTCCCCACATGAACCCACAGGACTGTACTGTGGGGAGAAGGGTGATAAGGACCACTTCATATCTGCATTCAGAGGTCAATGTTCTGGTAGTTGGACATTGAGTAGAACTGGCAATTAATGACGTAGAATGATAAGGGATGTTTGTGCTCCCTTGAAGCCCACAGGATTTCAGGGTGGGAAGGGATATATTTGATATCCAGCCAGAGTTTTGTCAATATGAGTATCTGAACCAGCTGCTTTTCTTGCTGTTCTCCCATGGTTGGATTACTCAGTTCTTCTTTATATCTTTGTCCTTTTAATTTATAGCTCATGATGCTCTTATAAATTTCACTGCCAGAGTATCACGTATTTGTCTTTTGATAGGGGATTATCATTTTACTTCCCTGAGTATGGAAGCCCCAGCTCCTCTTCAGCTCCATTTTTTTTGTTCTCAAATCAGCCTTTCCCTAATTTAGTTCTACAATTCATCCGACCAGCCTCAGCTGAAGGTTGGCAAAGCACCGAGGGGACACAGTAAGTTAAATTTGCCAAGGTGACATCTCCCTGTGTTAACTCCTGTTCATATTTCCATCTCCCTGGGTGAGTGGTCAGCAAACCTCATCTGGCATGTCCACATAAATTGGGGTCTGAAGATCAAGGCAGTAAATTTGTCCCAGATGAGGCAGAGCTTAGTATTTCAGTCAGAGAACTCGATCTCTGGCAGACTCTGAGTGGATGAAGAGGGAACAGCTCCGGGATGGGCTGGGCTCAGGGATGCCACTCCTGCACGATGTGACTCAGGCTTATTCCCACATGGGTTTGTCCCATTGCCTTGAAGGCTTTGTTCAGTGAATTACTGGTTGAACCTGCTGGTAAATGTGCCATATCAAAGGGTTGTGGGGCAATATCTTCCCCAGGTGGGTGCTTGGCCTCAGCAGTGCTTTGGAAGTGGCTGAGATCTGAGATAACCGAGGCTTCCGAGGCGGCCCTTGCCCTGCAGCAGCAGAATCTCCCAGTCACGCTCTGGGTTTCACCCTGAGTCAGCAGGACTCGTGTTCCATCGCTGTGCAAACTGAGAAGGGAGTCTTCTTCTTCTTCTCCATCATCATCATCATCATTATCATCATCATCACTTATCATCATCATCATCATCCTTTGTTCACCTGTCACGATACCACCTTCAGCTCTACCAGTATTTCCAGCCTGGTCCACCCATTCATCAGCTTCTTCCACAATTATTTCCACCCTTCCTTCTGTGTCACAGCCTTTGTTCCCTGGGTGAACTACTTGATTTTTTCCACCAGGCTCTGAATCTTTTAATATTTAGTCTCTCTTAAATATACATTTCAGCTTGTTTTCCTACAGAATTGAATTTACTTCTACACACATCAGGTTTTGTTCCCACTCGGCTCCACACTTTCTACTTCCTTATCTGTCCTGAGAGCGGGAGATGAGGAACAATCCTTTATTTAACATGCAAAGCATGCAAACACATGCTAAATAATTATGCAAATATTTTTCAATTGCTTTCATTGTGATTTTTATTACCATTGTTTTGGTCTTACCATGGAAAGTGGAAGCCAGTGAGCCGAAGTGTCTGAGTGGAGCTGGACTAGAGCCTGAATTTCCCGATCCCTGTTCAGGCTAGAGCACATGACTGTCTCCTCTGTATGTTCTGCCTTGGAAAATTTTTATTTACAGAAACAGAAGATCTGGAATTTGCATAACTTTGTAGCAGCAGTTCCTGCAGTATGCTCAAAATACTGTTTTTTTTTTTTTTTAGAAGCCTGAATTCTCATGTTGTCTGATTACATGAGGCTTTCAGCCTTCAATGAAATTCTACCAGTTCTTCAGGTCATAGAGAAAACCTTCTCATAGATAATCCAGTTTGGGAGGCTGAAAGCCTGGAGTGAACTGCATCCCATTGGAACGTTGTGTGGGGTTCCCAGTGCCATTCACGATGTTTCTTCTCTAGAGCCAGTCTGAGCTGCCACATGTATTTGGGTTTTCAGGCCGTGCATTCCACCTAAAATGTGGTAGGTCTGTGGGAGGAAGATGGAACAGCCCAGAAATGGCATCATTTTGACACATGGAAGACAGTGATTCAGTTATTTCACAGGTACATGGACTTCTGCAAATATGCAGCTCATAAAAACCTTGACAGTGTTCGAAGAAGCAGTTTGGTAGTGTCAGACCCCTGTCACTCTGCCAAATGGCCAGGTCTCCATATAAACCAAGGGCTTGAGGAACAGGTGAGCCCTTGGTTGGCCTGAGGAAATGTCACTGTCTTCCAGGGCAGCTTTGTGCATGAAGCTTTAATGCCATTTCTTGATCTGGACTTGTTCTGTGAATGAGGAGAGGACCTCAGTCTCTGCAGATGCTAATCCAGCACTTCTTGCTGACCTAACACCGACCAACATCATTTAAACCAACGTGATGTGCAAGCGACAGTTTCTGCTGAGAAAGTCCAGTACGTGCCAGCATTTTAATGTTACTATTTTTTCTCAGTTTAACCCAGTATCTGATGTGAATGGAGGGAAGATATGATGTACAACACACTCCTTGCACCAAGATCTCAGGAAAGAAAATGTAAATGTGTGAGTACGACACAAACTCCCTTTCTGTGAACACACACTCACGGAGTTGCTGGAGTTGTCAAGAGCACAGCGAGCCAACCTACGGCGTGTACATCTGTAAGTTACTGAAGGGAGGGGACAGGTCTAATTTATGCACTTGGCCCTCAGACCAGGGTTTACCTCAATGCTTTTCAATGCACAAATTCTGTAAATCTTTCTGGGAGAAGGAATGTCAGGTCCCGCCAGGCTCTGGACATGCCGAAAATGTCACTCGCGCAGATGATGACTTGTGTTTAATTTGCTGTTGTGGATGGGCCTGAACCAAACTCTCTTTCTTGTTCCAAACGTCTCTAAATTTAGGAGGTTTTGGCAACCCAGTCCAGATATGAGTCAATAGTTCTCTGTGTTCCAAAGAATAAGTATTGGGCTGCAAAGGTGGGAGTCGTTCTGTAAATGGGATAATATAAAGGAATATCAGTATTAATACCTTTGTTATGCTCAGAGCTAGAGGTTTGCCAAGGCTTAAGTGGACTCAGGATGAGCTGGACACATCCAATTAATATAAGTAATGTGGCTTTTCTTGAACAAATGTGACTTCTCGGTGCACATTACAGCTGCTGAGTGTTCCAGCTCTGCTGCATCTGGTCCTCAGAGGGTTACAAATGTGTATTTTAGTGCTACAGCCTGCTCTTATTTCTGCATTTGTTTGGTACTAAATAAATGGGTTCTGATTTTCAGTGCTTCTGTCAGGGAAGTAAAAAATATTGGTGTGGCTTACTGATGGATATAAAAGCCCCAGGGAAAAAAACACAGAATATGAAATCAAGAATTATGTGTCCACATGCAAAGTAAGTGTGCTGGACCTCCCATCCCTTTCCCGATGTCACTGCTGTGTTCACAAATTCTGCATCAAGTAAGTGCCTTCTCTCAGTAAGGCTTCTCTCAGTGAATGCCTCATCTGAATTTCTTCCACTGATGCCGCAATTAACACTGAACATGTTCTGCTGCTCCTCTCTCTTGTCCAGAGGGAAGCCATCCATGTGTTTACGGTGGGACCGGGGTGCTGGCCCAGGCAGGGCAGGTGGAAGGTGAATTCCTTGAGCTGTGCAGTTGTTTTGTCAAGTGTGCAGTTCTGCTCAGTTTCAGGGAAAGGAAACGGGATTTCCTTCCACAGTCTCCTACAGAACCCTTCATTTTCTGCAAATGTTTTGTGATTCACCCATCACCACGTACCAGGATGTCTCCTGAGTGACTGGGATTTACCACTGGCACATAAAAAGGGAGAAACACAGTGGCAAGGAGGAAGATTATTGCAAACCCTCTTCTGGCTTCCCAGGCTGGCAAGACAAGGCAGATCCCCCTGCTCCTCCACTGCTTTCTCTGTGGCTCACCATCATCTCCACCTCCACTCCCTCACAGGGCCCCTGACTGGAATTGTCCTTTCCCCTCCAGTGCTCCCTTGCTGCTGTGCACCATGCTGGCTGTACCACTGTGGGGGAAGCAGGCCTGTCCCCTTTTCTGTGCTGACTGAAGTGCTGAGCACTTTGAATTACCCCCTCTGGAAGCAGTAGGCAGAATCACGGAGCAGGCACAATGTGCCACATGAGGATCAGCTTAGCGAGTTGGATCAGTGACACTCTGCAGCAGAATAAAAACTGCTTATTCTCTTTCCCAGCTGTTCTCCCAAGCACTTTGAGCATTCATTCGCCTCAGCGTGCAGGAGATTTACGTGTTTCACTTCCACTGACATGGCAGAAGAGACCCTCCTCGCTTGCAGATTTGTTCTTTTAATAGGCATCCAGCACAACTGGGAATTAAGTACATGTGTGTGTCCAACTGAGAGAAGACCAGAACCAGCTGCAGGCACAAAGAACTGCTTAGGAGGCCCATTTTTCTGTGCTGATTGGGTAACTCACGGGACAGCCAAATCTTCCTTTTTAGGAATGGGGAGAAGAGGAAAAACAGAGGACCTCATCTTCAGATTGTATCACCCATGGAAGGGGAGAGATAGCAGGGAGGGAACTCTCCACATGAGGTTCTCCTCTCCCTGATGGAGCAGCTGGAGCAAATAAGGTTCATCGTGGGCAAATGTGAGCTCATTGTGCCTCCACTCCGAGCTGGCAGAGCAGCCGGGGTGTTCCGGGCTCTGAGTCAGTGCTGTGATAACCTCCTCGCGTGACTTCCTAATTCAAGTTAAGACATCCTAAAACAAACTGAGCGACTGTGGCACAGATCTGCTGCTCCCAGTCTGAGCTCTTACACTCCAAACGTCTTCAAATCTTATTGCAAGGACAACATGGGTTTGGGGAGAGACAGGTAAGGCCCTGTACCCATTCTCACTACGGGGAGATGCAGGGGTGAGTCACCTGTGCCATATAATGACAACACAAGCCCAAGGAACACAATCCTCAGCAAGGTCCTTTTAGAATTAGCCACACAAAAAGGTGAACCTTAAAGACAAAAGGAAATGGTATTAGGAGGGAAGAAGTGGCAATGACCGGAGCCCTTAATTTGATGCCAACGGTATCTCAGAGAAAGCTATTTCCCAGAGGATTGTCAGAGATGTGAAATAAATTTTAAGAGCTGCTTTACAGGCATTTGTGAGCCCACACACCTGCTTACAGCAAGGGAAAAGACAGTGCGTAAATGTCTGGAATATTACATAAAAGCTGTCTGGTAGACTGGGCAGAGCAATTAAAATCCATCTCGCTTAAACGAACCCTGAGTGCAGGTCAAACAAATCTAATTTTTATTGTTCCTTAAGGAGATGTCTGTACAGGAGACAAAAGGAGGATGCAGCCGTCAGGTTAAAAAATCAAGATGCCTTTAAAAAATTAAATGTTCACAATAGTGCTACAGCAAGCTGGATAAATGATATATTACAGCGATGGTTTAAAACTAATTGATGACTAATGTTGTAATGCATTTGTAGCTACACTGATCTATTATATATCTTGGCCAAGCTGAAGGGACACTTCAAGGAGAAAAATTGCTAACTGTTTTAACCTGATGGAACTCGGGGAAAAAATAGTTACTTTACGAGATAAATGGAAAGGTTGTGACCTCCTAATGTACATCTGGGTCTTGCAATGCAAAATCAAATTATCATTAAACAGAATGTGATCTGTGATGGAATTGAAACAACTACAAACCGGCACAGAAGTTTCCTCAGAGAAACACAATAGCCCGATTTGAGCTGGGAGCAGTGGCTGCAAAGCTGCCTGGCTAAAGAACTGGTGTAACAAGTTGGGATGGAATTGTTTTGCTCTGTAATGAAAGTTGGTTTAATTGGAGAGCGCAGGAAAAACGTAAGCATCTTTACAGTCATTTACATATGTAAGCCATTCTATAAACATTACTTAATTAGTGTATAAATCATTAACAATTTACCCTGGATCCTGAGTAACATGTGTCTCTCTGGCTCTTGCAGGGGAGACAGGAAGCCTCATTTTCCCCTCCTCATTTTTGTCATGCCTGAGGCTCATGCCCTCTGGGTTTTACCCTTACAGTTGGAATTTGGAGGAGATGTCAGTCAGGCTCTGCTTATTTTCACATCTAATTCATGCAAAAACCAGGTTTCCTCCTGAGGCAGTAAACTGGCCCAGATTTGCTTCAAAGTTTGGCCCAGGTTCAGTGAATGACTCACTTTAACTAAGGTACATCCATCTTCCTGGCTGGAACACATGGTGGGAAGTGTCAAAGAGCAGAGATCCCCTAGAACTGGAGCTCAGGGCTTCAGGACCTTGCAAACCAAAGTGGCTTGCTCCAGCCCCTGCTTTCCTGTCACCCAATATTAAGGACATCGAGGACATCCCAAACACTGCTGCTCAACCCAGAGTCCCAGTGTGGGGTTTTGCACGCTAAACACACTGCAAAGGGCTGGGATGGACTGCTGGGAGCTGGGCTGGGAGGAATTGCAGTCAGAAGCCTCCCTGGTCCTGGGATCTGTGCAAAATTCTATGGAATAAATCTGGCAATAGGTAACAAATGAAGGTAACATTGTGGGCCATTGCCAAAATATGGATTACCTTGAACAGGCCATGGTTAAAAGGCCAAAAATACCACTCTCAACCTCTGAATTGGTTCCCTTTGACACGAGTATGTAAAATGAAAGAGAACAAGCTAACCAAGACACTCCCCACCACAGGTGACGCTAATTTTCTTCTGCTTGAGAATAAGTTAATGTAGCAAGGACATGACCAGCCTGTGGTATGGTCTGAGAGCAACATATTCCTCCGTGTGTTCCTCCACGACAGATTAACCTTCCAGTGGGAAGGGAAATGCCTGCAACACCAAACTGCAAATATGTTGTACTTTGAAGGGTTTGATGTACCAAAAGCCCCCAAATCCTCCATATATTTTAACTGCTGTACCTCAGGCTTCCTCCTCTGCAGTCACTCAGTTTTGGTTTGAAGCTCAATACAGGCAGCAGCTTGGAAAAATAGTTTTATAGCTCAAGATGGAGCAGTTGGAGTTTTAATTTGGGAGGTCTTTCTTTTACAGGGGGACATTACTCTTGGTTCAAAACTTTAAGTTATTCAGGTCATAGTATTGGTCTCAATTTTCAACATTAGAAATTCAGTTGCACAAGTACCACTGAGCTGACTTAGAACATTTATTTTCTCAAAGGATGGCAAACAGTCACATCCACGGCTCTATCTGGGATTTTGTCTCCTTCACTAACATTAAAACAAAACAACTCAAACAGGTATTTTTTTATTCCCAATCAATGTGATTTCCTAAAGCTTCATGTTGAGTAGCTAATCCTCAGATGGGCTTTTTTTTAAAGCAGAAAAGCATTTGAAACAGCTTTAGATGGAACTTTGAGCTGCCAGTTCATTTAAAAGCAATAAAGTAAGGAGGAAAAATAACCAGAGTAAACTTGAAGCAGGGCACTTGGCATTCAAGGTGACTGTGACAGGTGGTCAAGAAGGATGAGGTTGTGCTCTCAGCAACCACCCCGTCAGGTGCTGTGCCCACCACGGTGGAGTTGTGCCCTGCACGTGGATTTGCTCCTTAGCTGCTGACCCTCGGTGGCCAGGATTCCATGAAAGGAAGTATGGGATCATTATCTGCCATTCTAATTTTCCAGTCCCGTATGTCCCAAGATGACGACTTCCCAGTGAACGCTGTGACTGTGGCCACGGGGACGAGGTGTCCACCAGAACATCCCATGGCACTTCCATCACTGCAACAGACCGTAGGTAAGGAAACTGTTCTGCTGTTTGGATACACTCATAAACAATGATCCCAGCAGTTCTTGGAGAGGGTGGAGTTACGTACCCAGTCACATATTCCTCCTCATTTTGGAACAATCAGACATAAAATACTCTAAAATGAGAATGCAGTTACCACTCATTTCCTTCCTCAATTTCTTATCTGCTTTATCACAACATTCCTAGCTGTGACTGACAGAAATGGCAGATATGTCCAGTATTCCTGATTTTTGTCATGTCTTGTTTTTATTTCATTTTCGGCTTTTCTGAAAAGCTGATTAAAGCCAGGATGGTTTTATCATGGCTTTGGAAAGACAAGCTGTAAAATTCAAAGGGTACCAAAGCAGAATGGGATTTTAAAGAATGCCCAAAGCAGGTTCATTCTGATGCTTGTGCGAACTGTAGCTGTGCCAAAGTTTTTGTAACTCTTGTACACACATTAAAACATATTCTACACATATTTCTCTCTATATTTTAATTTACTGGGAGCATTTGCTCAATTTGATTTATACTAAGGCTTTATGCTTGTCAGATTAGTGTAAGAATGCAAGTAGGAAAGTTAAAATGTACCTTTGATTGTCCTATCTTTTTCTATGTTCTTTCAAATATTATGTCAATAGTCCAAAAGATTTTTTGATGTGATGAACTGAATATTCTGACTTGTAAGAGAGCTCAGCATTGGGCACATCATTTCCCAGCTCACTGCTGTCAAAAGCTATTGCATCCTTCTTCCCTCTTGACCCAAGCTCGATTAATCTTTCCATAGTTTTGGTTCTGGTATGGTTTTGCAACAGTGTTGATTTTCCCAGGACAGCCTTAAGAACCTGAGAATCTGCTTCATGCTGTCTGAGCAGCTCAAACAACTGCAGAGGGAAGGGAATAATCTCCCCCAGACCCTTGACAGCATCACATTTCCACCCCGTCACGGTACCCGGTACGTGCAGCGCTGGCAGGAAGAGCTGGGGAAACTCCTGTTTGCTGGGCCGTGACCTGTGGAGCTGCAGGATTTTAGGAAATACCAGGTTAGCTCCAGGAGCAGGGAAGTGTTACAGCTCTTTGTTCCTGCACAGAAGTTTTCAACATCAGTGTGTGTATTCAGATTTCCATCTGTCATGTAAGGAATAAATCCAAAGCACTCTGTGAGTTCAGTCACGCCCGAAATATTTGAAGTTACCTAAAATGTTGGAGAATTAGCATCTTACATTTTTCTCCAGAGTCCTAAGTGGTGCAGACGTTCTGTTAATCATATATTGCAAGCTCAGGCAATACATTAAGTATGGAAAATAGGTTTATATAACAAAGATGAGGCAGAATGAACTGGATCCACAAACTTCTTTCTACTCACTCTGTCTATAATCATTTCATTACATTTCTTTGGGGTTAATCCAGTTGTGGTGTGACCACCTACTGACAATGTCTCTGTAAGGAAAAAAGAAAAAGCATGAAATTCTAACGTGCAAGACGCACAAAATAAATCCTGTGACGTTTTCTAATATGGGAATGTTCCTAAATGCCAGACTAAAACATCCCTCCAACGGTTTCTTTTACAGACTTCCCTTGTTCCAGAAACTTGGCCTGACTTAGGAGGAAACCCCATAGCTGTCCCTTAAAAGTTGAATTGCATCAGTGTGGGCAAGATGTTGGGCCAAATTCCTTAATGGTGCAATTCCATGAAAATCAGAAATCCTACGCCAGGGCTGAATCTGCCCTGTGGTATAAAATTATCTCCCTGGAGGCAAGACTTTTGGAAACAGTATCATATTTTAATTCTAAACAGACAATTTGTTTTGGGTTGTGTACAGAGCATGACCATCTCACAGCTACATAAAAGGTGACTTTATCCCCGGGTCTCGTGCTGTTTGGTTTATCTGTGTGTGATTTGCAGGTAGCTACATGATCCTACAAACTTCTTTTTATGTAATGGAATGAGCCCCTGTTCCGTTTAAGATTTTAAAAGATTACAGAGCTGGCGTTGGAACACTTGTACATTTTGCAGTGAGTTAAGGAGAAAGCCTGCGTGTTGTTTATAATCTGGGAAGTACAGATCCCAGTTAATCTTACCCTTGGAGAACAGACAGTTTTATTTTTTACAAATTAACACATCTTTGACTGATTGCCTCCCATGACTGTTCACCAGTTCTGGAATTCAAAGGGCAAAATAGGATCTGCCTTTTGTAGAAGGTGCCAGGAATGGCATCAGGACACGCTGCCTGGAGAGTGGCTGAGCCTTTTCAGTCCTCCCCACACTGACTGGATTTGGCACCACTCTGTGATATATCACCACTCTAACGAAGTACTTCATGCAAGCTGGTCATATCCTATGGAAAAAGTCTTGGAAGGATGTTGCAGAAAAAAATACCTAACCTTTGTTCACTGTTTTTCTGGAGAGGTAAGGTATTGCAAAATTTAAGGAAATTTTCACAGCTTGGTTTGTGAAATCATTTCCAGCTCGACAGATTGTGATTTCACGATTTTGCACATCTGGATTTTGGCACAGGGCTGTGGTGGGAGATGTCTCTGGCAATCTGCCTCCCAGGACAGTCTGTCTGCTCCTGGGCAGTGAAGAGTCCAGTCCTGCCTGAGCTGTCACCTGCCTGCCCTGCCCTGTGCAGCGTCTGTTCCACAAGGGCAAGGCTGCACAGCTGGAGCTGGCCCTGCCATCAGTGAGCTCAGGAATCCCTAGAATATGAATGTCAATGATAAAGTCACGTTTCTGAAATTTAAGGAGTGTAAAGGCATAGGCAAAAAAAGTTGCAGGGGTATGTGTACTGTGTGTTCTGGGGAGAAAACATTTTCACTCGTTGAAAACATTGTGTGCACAGACTACTGAGCACCCCCTCTGCCACACTGCACCAGTGGGCTGCTTTTCTGGCCAGGCATTTTGGGAGGGGGTCTCCTCCTTCTGGCAGTCTTCCCAGAGGGGAACCAGTTGAGGAAAACGGGACTTTAAGCCAGGATTTTTTCAGCGTTCACACCACAGAAGGAGAGTTTACAAAGGTGGCAAGAGCCCTGCGCATTTTCCCTTTGTGTATCGCTGTGTGACAGCGAAGTCATCCTATTTTCCCACCAGGATCACACCGTGTCACAGAACCTCCCTTATTCTTATGGCATTGGCAGCGTGGTTTCAAAAGAAAAATCCCCGTGCTGTCTGGAATGCTCAACTGTTGGGTACCAGAGTCGGAAAACATCCTGCCTGCTGCGAACGTTAGGAAAACAGAGCAGCCCTGACTCGAGTGCCAAGAGGTTTTTTGGAAGGCTGACTCCCCTGAGAATAAAGGATATTGGTGTCCAGCCAAGTGGGCAGGCAGGAACAGGCCCTGGGCAAGACACTGGAATTTTGGTGGAGCCTGAAATATTGTATGCTTGTTTGTATCAGCTTCTGACTTTGGTATTAAAAAGGTGACCTGCCCAAAACGTGAGGAAGTGGGTCACAAATTGATAAAATCTGAATTATTTTTCTAGCTATATTTAGAGGTGCTTAAAACAGGGATTTCCCTTTTTGGCCGCTCTAGTATGCAAGAGTAACTTAATATTTCTGTTAAAACCAGAAAAATTCCCCCTAAGGAAATTTCCTTTTTTTCCTGTTGTACACTCAAAAATCCCTTCTTGTTGCAGAGAATTCAGTTGGTTTTACTTCCCCATTTCCCTGTTTGAATGAATAGTCCTGGTCTAATGGCCCAGTAAGCATTTCATCCAGAGTATTCTCCAGCTTCTCCTTCCTATAACACTTGAAGAAATGCTATACTTCTTCAAATGAGATTAAAACCCACCCTCAGGTGCTTGTATGAACTGCTTAAGCACGCACGTGAGCAGGAACTTTTATAAATATTTTTTTTCCTTTTATTGTTATGCTAATAAAC
Source organism: Rhagologus leucostigma (assembly GCA_013397725.1). Classification (NCBI taxonomy): domain Eukaryota; kingdom Metazoa; phylum Chordata; class Aves; order Passeriformes; genus Rhagologus; species Rhagologus leucostigma. The sequence continues at coordinate 827,248 of VZTD01003312.1, read as the reverse complement.
ATCTAAATGGAATTTTTGGGTGTTCAGAGGGTCCATTGCTGCTTGACATTCACCAGGAAGTCGGGATGTTGGGAGAAAAGTTGCGTCCACTGAGCTCGGGAGACGTTTTTGTGTTGATCTCAACAGAGCGGGGCTGGGTCTTTATTTCCTCGAGGAGGCTGGAAAATGTTCATTCTGCCTCTTTCCCCTTCGCACACATATTTTCTTGTCTTTACAGAAGAAGTCATTTGTCTTTATCTCACCATTCACCTCTCTCTCTGATTCCAGTTAATGGAATTGTCACCTTTATGGACTCACGCTCCATTTCTCAACCTGTCTGGACTTTGGCCTCCAAAGGTTACCACGGCTAGTGAAGTAATATGATTGAGTCTTTTTCGACAGATTTATGCAAGATTTCTTCTCCAGCAAGTGTCACATGTAGTCTAGTTCTGCAAAAGAGAGTATTTCAAAGATGCCAACTGTCATCTAAACCCACTAAATTGTTCTGTGGGGTTGAGAGGACTGAGGGCCATCTCGGGCAATGCTGATTTACACTACCTGGAGCTGTATCCCTGCTGCTTGAAATATGGGCTCTGGTTAATCACGAAAAAAAGAACATCCCTGTCTCCCAGCAAGCACATTTAAAATGGAATTTTCATTAGTTACTCTGTAATGAAAAGGCAAATGGGTGTATTTTAAGTGACTCTGTCCAGAATCTTGGAAAAACGGGGGGGTTGTTTGAAGGAAAACTACAACAGCCACACGCTAAAGAGGAAAAATTGGTCTTGTGTTCCATTTAAAGCACATACATCCACAGAATATTTTCAACTTTATAGAAAGATTTTGGAATTATAGAGGATTCACTGCACACGGATCTGCTCCTCCTGCATTTGATACGAAGCACAAATTAATCATCATTATTCTGCACTAATATAACACCTCTTAACCCTCAGCTTTCAAAATATTTCAGAGGAGCAATGAATTAAACCTCATGTGGGCTTGGGAATATGTGATAATCTAGACTTGGATTCTTTAATAAAAAAAAAGCATTTTCAGGACTTTGATTTTGGAAGCTGGAGATCTTACAATTGTTCTTGAAAATATCTTCATTTGTCACCCACTTGGAAAGAAACCATGTGAGTAAGAGAAGTGAGATGAAATGGAAAAATGTATTAAGCAAAAGTTAATAAATTTGTCTGTACTTATTTTTGTTAGTTATTGGAGCAGAAAGACCTGGGTGAATCGAGGTGCTAATGTGATATAAGTGTAAAAAAGGCAAATTTGATCCCTGTCTGTAACTAAAAGAGTGCAGCGGGAATTATTATTGCCACTGTACAAGTCTCTAGCCAGCCATCATTTTAAACATTACACAGTATGTCCGGCTCTGATCACTCATGCTCAGAAAAGATGAATTCTGACTGACAGAAGTGCAGGGAAAACTATTAGATAATCCACAACTTGCTGCTATGGAAGAAAATAAATGATTAATACTTAACTTGGCGAAACAAGTAAGGGACTTCAGTGGTGTCTACAAATACACTGTGGGAGAAGAACAAGTATTATATTAAAAGAAAGTGTCAGTGTACAGAGGACAGAAATAAATTTGTTTTTAATGAACAGAGGAATAGGATTCTGGAACAGAATCAGGTGCATTTCTCTGGGCTTCATTTTACTGCTTCTCAGTCGAACAAAACATTTGGGTGTCTCCCCCGTCACGGTGCTTTGTTTTAGGCCGCTGAGCTAATGTGAAACAGCTTGTTTGTGTCTCTGAACTCTACACTTTCTCTCCATGGAGCGCTTCCCTGGTCAGAGCGGTGGCCCTACGCTAGGATTTGTCCCCACGGGCCAGGTCTGACTCAGATCGGGATGTACACGTCTCAGAAAAGAGAAATTTGAATCCCACTACGCTGCAGACCTCCTGGGGAGCAAAGCAGAGCATAAGAGCACACACTCACGCCATGCCATAATGTGACTTGGAATTACAGTCACGAAAGGGTATTTTATTTTTTAATCTGTCTATGCAAAGCAAAACATTTGGACTAATGCAAGAAACCTCCCAACATTTCAGTTTGGGCCTAATGTCCTTTCTGACTCTGCCCAGACACAAGGTATTCCCGATGGAAAAATCGATTTTAACCCAGATTTCAGTTTGGTAGGAGCAGTGTTTTCCATCAGAAAATCGTCCCAACGGAAAATTACTAACTGGTTCTAGTACAAAGTGACTAGCGAAGCTCTCAAAATGATTCAGTGGCAAGGCTGGAATGAGAACCCACAGCTCCTGACCACGAACCCTGTGCTCTAACCACGAGACAACACTCATCTTTCCCTGAGCAAGGTTGTTCCTGCAGCATTTCTGCCTGGGCCGAAGTGGGAATACTCTGGAAATGTTGCAAGAGAGCTTTTTTGCTGCAAGATTTCCTGTTGTAGAGTATTTGGGGGGTAACGGGAAAAATCCCTGGTGGCTCCCCGAGGCCAGAAGTGTTTGGACATGATGGGAATGTGAGGGCTGCCATCGGCTCCTCCCTGCGTGGGTTGAGGAGGGTCACGAAGGGATGTGGTGGGATCTGATCCCAAACCGTGGCTGTCCCATGGGTTGGACACGATGATCTGAGAGGTCTTTTCCAACCTAAGTGATCCTGTGATTCCATGATTTCTCTGTTTTCCAGAGAAATGAGGGCATCCCACTGCCCCATGCTCCCTCCATGGTAAGCAAACCTTAACTAAACCCAGGGGTTTTTTCCTCACATCAACAATTCTCCAGCTTTTCTCTCAGAGCAACTCAATGCAGAAAACCAAACTCATGGGCTGCAGCCCTGTTTTACTTATTTAAGGAGCAATTACATATTTATGGGTCAGGGTGGGGATGTCCTTAGCCCTGACATTCACTCCTGCCTATTCATTCTTCACTACATTTATTTGTCTACGTATTTTTATGTATTTATTCCTCTATATTGTATACATTCTTCCCGGGGCTCTCCATGTGGCTTCTCGCACCGCTCCAATGCTTCTGCGACCCCCGATATTTGACAGTCTCGTACGCGGCAGCAGGGCTGGGAAACAGGATTTATCAGCCGTTTCCCAAACCGCGGCAAGCCCCAGCCGTGTTTCTGGTTCAAACCCGGGCGAAAGGCGATTTCCCTC